>JAEBUS010000025.1:0-454626 GCA_023014475.1 Amanita pallidorosea | reverse complement strand
TCATATGACTCAGTGTGAGTCATTTATGAGTCATAACATGAGTCATTATGCCCTAATCATAGTCATAAGTATGAGTCATTATGACTAATCATGAGTCATAAATTATGAGTCATTATGACTATAAATGAGTCATAACAGTGAGTCATAATTGTGAGTCATAAGTCACATGACTAATATTATGTAAGCTTATTTATGATTAAATAAGAAACACTTAATTAATAGTTATTCAATTCTTATCTAATAGATAAGATATAGATAAATATAATTAGATAAGATGTTATTTACATTAATATTGTAATGAATGTAACTAATCTTAATGTAACTATTATATAACTGTCAGAGTTTCGACACTCCCCTTGTTGAATATTTTATCAATTGTGTATACCTCATAACTCAAGCATTTTATTATGCTTATTCAACATAAGGTTCTTGGTTAAGAATCAGCTGCTTGATCTTCAGTTTTATATAAGAGATCACTAATCTTTCTTCACGCATGTGTCTGATATATGATATCTAATACGTCCAATGTCGGTGTTTCGTTCTTTGTTCTTTGACTGGATTAGAAGGCCATTAGATAGCTGCTTGAATTAATCCATTATAATAGGAATGGATGTGTAATCATATCAGTTCATTAAACAAATTCTTTAACCATGATATCCTGTCTGCAATGCGTCTGAATGCAGCGCGATGTATCAGCTCTGTTAAGATATATGCTTATGTTTTTTGTTTAGCTGATTTCCAGTATATGGTGCTCTCTGCTAATTTTACAACCATACCAGTTGTTACTTCTATCATTGGATTGAAGCCCAACAGCATCTACATATACAATTAACCCATAAGCATCAATGACATGCATATTTTATACAATAATTAATGTGCTTCCAACATATTTGATTATGTGTAATGCTTTATAATGTGATCCATTGTAGGATACTCACAAATTGTGACATTAATATCGTAGGCATAAACGATATCCAATTCTAGTACACATTGCCTAGAAAATAATAATGATCCTATCAGCTGTTGATAGTAGTGATCATTTTATGTAATTATTCTGTATAAGGGTCGTGCTGCTTGGACCTTGTTCCATGGTACACACAGACCAGCGGCAGGCACGAGCTTAGCTTCCTGCTTAGAAATAGGATTGCTCCTTAGTGGCATTAGTACATTTCTAAAAATAGTTACATAGTGATGGATTTTTGCTGTCAGGGAATTTGATGGAGCCCTGAAGCACTCCTGAAAAGGCTGGATCCCTTCCAAATCTGGGAACTCCAGTCAGAAGATTGGGTATGGGGATCTTTTCCCCGAAGACGTAATTGATGTTGATGTTGTCACCAACAATGTCAACAGGCCTTTCTTTGGCTTAGAGGCCAATAAAAAGGCAAGAAGGTGATTGCCCAATTCAAATTAGGCAAAATCACCACATCTAATATCTTATGCAAGCGCAATGTTGGCCATCAGGCCAAAAATATCCGCTCACCTGGCTCCACATCTCTGGCGATTCCAGAGACCCCTAAAGTGAAGACCCCATCTTCGCTCCCTTCATTACGCACACCGTCCTCATCCTCGTCTCCTGTTATCAAACAGGAATCAGTGACCCCACCTCTTGGTAGCCTATGGATACCAGTGTCTCACAAAAAGAGCACGGGGAAAACTAGAGTAACAGGCAGTGGGCCAGATCAAAACATTGACTCAAATACTAGACAACAGCGTCTAGAAGACAGTCAATCAGAATTGGCCCAACGTTGTGAGGCACAAGAGAAAGCGGTGCTGGCCCACTACCAAAGACAGCAAAAGGATCACATGCGCAAAATGGTGCATGATATGGGAAGGAAAATTGACTCGTCGATTCAGGCAGATTCGGGAAAAATATGTAAACCCGAATCCAGTGCAATTTGGCACTGAACCCCTATTCAAATCTGAACAGGTTAGGCCACCAACACCTTTCCCACGTCTAGGCAACATGGAGAATAGGTCCCCTGTTCCTGTGCCTGGACCGTCTAGGTCCAATTTTGCAGCTGTTGCTAAAAATGGCTTGAAAAATGTGCATGGTCCCTTAGACTCCAAAAGGCAAATAATCCTAATTTGGTATATTCCCTACCTGTTGAAGAACAGGAAAGAAGACATGAGCAATGGCTCAAGTCGTTTGGAGCAAGGACGGTTACCGATGCGTCAAAGTGGGAGATTAACCCGCTTCTGGTACCATCCTCTGGGGGGAACCAGGAAGGAGAGATGCAGGAGAGATATGATGGGAAACCATCATATAAAGATATTAAGGAATGGCAAGCAATTGCCAAAACCTTTGTAAATATGGGCATCATGCCTAATAAAATTTGTGTAGTCAAACAAAGACAAAGTGACTCCACCATTCACTATAAAAGACTATGAGAATTACATGATGCACATGATCTAGTGGAGGACGCTCGAATCATGATGAGTAATCATCAAGATACAATCAAAGATATAGCTGGCACTGTTAAAAAAGTAGTAAAAACATGTGATGTCTTAATGAGTCATAATGACAAGTTAAGACATGATCTCAAAGAAACACATGAGATCATTGAATCACAAGAACAGGCCAACCTTAAAGAGCATATAGATCATATATGAAAAAATACAAAGGTTAAACTTGCAATTAATAAATTGCAGAAAGAGGTGGATGAGCAAAGGATTCATGCAGAAAATGCAGAATCTTGGCTCTGCAAGGAATCTGACGAACAAAAATTGGCTCATGAAAAGAAAAGAGCCAAGAAACAATGTCAGAAGGAAAATTGGTTAAAATTGAAAACCGATGATATCCAAGTCACTGCTAGGTCCAAAGAACCTAGAAGTAGAATTCCTACTCATGACGAGTTAAAGGAATCAAAGGATCAAACCTTTGAAGATCTACTTTATGGTTCTGATAATTCTCATTGGGAGTTATCTGATGATGAGAATGAAACATTCCTAGCTGCTCAAAAGGATCACCCATTAGAGAAGGGTGAATTCATTAGAATACAATCAACAAATAGAGTGTTAACTCACACACATCAGAAGCCTATCTGGAAAAGACCAGGTTTCTGTTATTTGGCAGCAGTTAAACTTAGAGCACTGCCCAAATATGTGTGGAAGGCATATCCTACTATTAAGGAGATGTCTGAAATGAGCCATAGTCTTCGTAAAGACATTGGCTTCACTCTAGTTGAGCAGCAGAATGGGCATTTCCATCTTACATTGTCCACAAAAGGAAAATATGGCTGGGCAAATATTGATAAAATTGCTCAAACGAATAAAAGCCATTATCCTGTTGGTGTGGACAACAGTGACAAGGATAGAGTTCCCATATTAAAAGGTTCCAGTAATTGGAACACTTGGGAACAATTAATGAAGGCTATGCTCCAATCGAAATCTGTATGGCAATATGTGAATGGAGGCATTACACATAATGAATATACAGTTGCAGACCAGGAAAAAATGAATGCAACCAGTGTAACAGCTGCACAAGTGTCAGCACTTAGCCAGAAATGGAAGTTACACTTAGAGTGGCTAGAAAATGACAATAAAGCAAATGGATTAATATCACTCCATTTGCCCAGTTCTCTTAAATTATATACAAAAGAGATGTCAAAAGCCACCTGGGATGCACTCGTTGCTGCATTTGCAAAACCTGGAGCAGTAGCTGTATTTAATATTTATAAAAAGACAAAAACTTGGGAATTCTCGAAAGGGAAAAGTCCTGCAGAATCAGTCCATGAGTTAATGGAACTCTGGGCTGAAATGGATCAGAATGGAAAGAAATTCAATGATGATTTCCAATATATGGAAGTCTTAGATCAATTACCATCATCCTGGGATTCATTCAAAACTTATGTCCTCCTTAAAATGACACTAGGAGAGACTAAGTTAAAAGATCTCATTCCTGAGATAGAGAATGAATGGCAGCGTCGTAAAGCTGACTCAGGAAATCCATCTGCAAATTTTGTTCAAAGGAGTGGGAAAAAATTCTCCAAAGGCAAAAAAACCTTATAAAAAACCTGGATTCACACCCAGAGTTAATTTGCCTAAAGGGAAATATGTCCCAAATGATGCGCAAGCAGGTCCTAGTAATAGGCCTGCTTATATACCTCCTGGAAACAAAAGAGGCCTAACTGGGAGTCTAATAAGCAACATAGAGATAATAGGAAGAGAAAACTTAATCTCCTATCTATGGCTGCTAATGCTCCTGGAGAATTATCCAAGAGGACAAAGCAGATCTAAGAAAATTTGCTAACATGGTTATATTTGATAATCATGATATGGATTGTGGATGTTCCACAACCTTCTTCTTCGAAATTGGCCAATAGAATCGGACCAAACATTAACAAAGTTGATTCTGAAACATTAAAAATAATGAAAAGAATCAAAGATCTTAAAGGAAAAGGAAAAGATCTTATAGAAGAAGACTTTGTCGATGCATCTATACCTAAAGCTAGGATAGATGATGAAGAAATTTCTCATAATGAGAAAGAAGTTGAGGAAAAATCTATTAATGAAATAGATAATGGTTATCGGGATGAGTATGTTCTTCTCACTGACCAGGATACAAGTACTGATTATAAATTAGATATGATCCTGAAGAAACCTACAATGAATACTATGATGATGATTTCTATGCAGATGATGAAGAATGTAACCATCATAGAAATCACCATAGTAATGGTAAGTTTATAGGTAGCAGATGTAAAGTAGCCTAATTGTCATGACCTGTTCTTAACGGTCAAAATCTCTAAGACATTTTTATTCTTTTCTTGTATTTTACAATAGCTGTAGCCAAACATCTTAGTCAGGTTGGCGTCTATCTTATCTAGTCAGCGCTAAGATTAGATTAGATTAGATAACGATTAGATTAGATTACGGACTACCGGACCGATGACTCATGGATTATGATTCAGGCTTACCAATGCGCAGCAACGGGGCCGATTATGTTATATCTTTTACTCATACTTACTCAGCGTAGTTACTATTATTAGAGTGGTGCACAGACCACCCTTGTAGTATATAAACTGAGCAAGATAGCACCCAGAGTCCTCAGTCGAGTTCTCTCGGGTTTCCTTCCTACCCTCATCTCCTCTCACTCTAAGTCTTCTGTTGGGGCCCTAAGGCGTCACGCCAAGGGTAGTCCTGATAGTAGAACTCGACTGCTACACATCCTTACTGCCCCAACGCTTGATAACTAGAGCATCACGCTCGAACCCGGATCCCAGGGTTAAGGGAACTTCTTGATATCAGGGGGCTCCTATACTCTTCCGCAGAGTCTAAAGCGTCATTAGTTGTCGGACTATAAAACCGTCACCCTTGGTTCTTTAGAGCATCCATAAAAGCTCTATCTTACGTTCCCGGTCTACGCAAACCGAAGAACCTAACCCGGTTGATAGGGTTACCTGTGCACAGGATACCAGTGCCGGAGTAGTGACACGTTACGTCACTCGCATCGTGGGACCAGCCTCACCAGCCCCCACGCACGTTAAATTGCCCTGGTCTAGGCCTCTGAAGGCTATACACGTATATACTTAGACACTTCGTTTCGTAATCCTTGAGAGTAGCCGTCGCTTGACCACGCGCTCTTGAGAAAGGCCGTACCTATTAGGGTATAGTGCTAACTGGACAACCGTTCGGATCCAGTTTAGTGTAATCAAATTCTTAAAAGTCAAATACCGTACTATACCGTTTACGTACTAGCACTGCAGGGAGGGTTGTGGACCCTGAGTGCATTCCCAAGAAAGTGACAGGCCAAGACCTCCCTCACTTTTTGCGTAACGGAGAATTACGAAGTACGAGATCTTCTTAGATCGCACGGGCTTACAGATAGGGAAATCGATAACTTCTGGATAGAGGTATTCGGTGTACCACTGGACGGTCTAGAAGACTTTGATATTGATTACGACCCTTTCGGGCCAGATCCATTTGACGATAACGATCCAGTCTCAGACGTCCCCGCACTTCACACCAACCGAGTCAACCGACTCCACACCCTCGATCACCGAGGTACAACATCAGTGGGAACCTGCACCGTTCCAAATCCTCGTCCCTAACCCCGCGACCCTTAATATCCAAAGTCTATTCCACTCCGACGCTCAATACATCGGAGAAGTAGCGCCACCATTCTCACCACCGCCACCATCATTCAGATCTCCATCGGTATCACAACCGTCGAGATCACTTTCCCCATTTACACCACCGCCCCTCTATATCCCGATGTCCGATCAAGGAGAAGAGGATCTCACATCAGCGCAACTGTTGCAGTTGCTGAATAATCAAAATCAAACAATTCAGCAACTCCAGAGAGCAGCTGTTGCTACTCCAAACAAACAATGCCGCTGCGGCACAACAAGCAGCACTCCCACCGGCCGCCCCGGCCCCAGTAATTAATATACCGGAAGGAACGGTATTCAACATTCCCGCGCCTGCAGGAAATGGCTCGTCAAAAATAGATGTGGCCAAACCTCCGGTGTTTTCCGGCAAGATGTCGGAAGTTTCAAATTTCATTAATAGTTGCCGGCTGTACATACAGCTGAAGATGGTTAGTGCTGAAGAGGAAGAGAAAATCCTCTTAGTACTATCATATATGTCAGAAGGATTTGCAGTGGACTGGAGGGATAACCTGCTGGACATGATAGCAGATGACGATACGGATGTACCGACATCCGTGGAACAATTATATAGGGACATCAGGGCAGATTTCGGCGATACTGATGAACAATCGTCGAAGATCTCGGAATTGCGCACCATGACGCAGGGCGCACACACGTGCGAGGAACACGTGCAGAAATTTAAAAAAGTAGCACGAGGAACAGGGTACCAGGGAAGGGCCCTAGTTGAAGAATTCAAAAGGAGTCTGAATGCAGGGCTCCGAAAACGGATCATGGAAGCCGATGAAGTACCGGCTAATATTGACGAATGGTATCGAAGATCGGTCCGATTAGATCGACAATGGAGACAGGCGAAGAACGAGGAAAAATATTATTCCTCGCGGAACAGTAACTCCGCCAATAGGAGTGAAGGGACCAAAGGCCCGGATACGTCGAAGACGGTAGGAACTGGCCAGCCTAAACCCCGCTGGAACTTCAACCGAACCGCGGGATCAGCGAGTCAGAACCGATCGGGAGCTGGGCCCTCCGCGGGAAATAATACCACCGGATCAAGACCCGCAGATCCAAACGCCATGGACGTTGACAGAACACAGCGCCCGCCGATGCGCTGCTTCAAATGTGGAAGAATCGGACACATCGCAAGAAATTGCCGATCCGGATTGGACATCCGAACCATGTCCTTTGAAGAGATGAAGGAGTATTTCGCGAAAGGCGAAAATTTAAAAGAAGACGAGAGTCAGTAAGTCCCGTACTGAACTCTCTCAATAGGTATTCTGTATTAGGTAAGGAAAATGGATTGGTAGGTACAGAGGACTCGGAGACTTCAACAGTCTCTGAGACCACCCCGCAGGAAGCGGTCTCTAGTGTCAAAGCACAGGAGCGCGGCAGGGCGGATAAACCTGTGCTTGATTCTTCCTTATCAGGTAAACGAATACTTAAAAAGGGACAAAAAGAGTTTCTTGTTCGTTCTATTGGTCAAAAGGACGAGATACTAATGGAAATAGGTCTAGAAACTCTAGACACACATGACCAAACAACAGAAACTGCGTTGCTCGATTCAGGAGCAACAGGTTTGTTTATGAACGCTAAATTCGCTAACGAAAAGGGCTATAAGCTAATTCCTTTAGATCGACCAATTCAAGTTAGAAACGTAGATGGATCTAACAATGAAGGCGGTATGATCACTCATGAAGTAGATCTGCTCATGAGCTATAAAGGACATCAAGAACGAGCCACATTCGAAATATGCGAATTAGGCAAGACAAACGTAATCATTGGATCTACATGGTTACGACGACATAATCCGGATGTTAACTGGGTCACCGGTAGAATAGAGTTAACAAGATGCCCACGATCATGTGGACATAAACAAAGAGAATGGACAAAGGAGAGACAAAAGCGGACGAAACAGGCGGAACATTGGGAAACCAATATGTACGTCTGGGAAAAAGAGCGGGAGTTAGATTTTGCCTACTGGTTAGAGCAAAAGGAGAAAGAGGAGCAGAATTTGGATTTCCTGGATCAATGGAAACACCCGAAATTCTACAAGGAAGGAGAAAAATACGAATTTCTCCCATCTGGAATCAAATCAGACGACCCAAAATGGATTAGGGAGTTGAAGAAACAGGAACCAAAAGAGTTGGTGCCATTGCAGTATCACAAGTATTTACACTTGTTTGAAAAAACTGCGTCAGAAAGAATGCCGGTTAGGAAACCATGGGATCACGCTATCGATCTCAAACAAGGTTACCAACCCAGAAAAGGAAAAGTGTATCCTTTATCACCAGACGAACTCGGAGAAGTCCGAGACTTTGTTGATGATCAATTAAAAAAGGGGTACATCAGACCTTCGAAATCACCGCAGACATCGCCGGTGTTCTTCGTAAAGAAAAAGGATGGAAAAAAGAGAATGGTACAGGATTACCGTTACCTAAATGAATGGACGGTTAAAAATAACTACCCATTACCGTTAATATCGGAGCTTGTGGATCGAGCAGGACAAGCTAAACACTTCACCAGGTTGGACCTTAGGTGGGGTTATAATAACGTACGAATCAAGGAAGGAGACGAATGGAAGGCCGCCTTTACTACACCAGAAGGTTCTTTTGAACCAGTAGTAATGTATTTCGGGCTCACCAATTCTCCGGCAACCTTTCAAGCCATGATGAACGATATCTTTCGGGATATGATAAATGAAGGAAAAGTCATTGTTTACATAGATGACATTCTCATTTATACAAAAACCGAAAAAGAGCACAACAATATAGTGCTCGAAGTTCTCCGGCGCTTGGAAGAAAATGATTTATACGTTAAACCAGAAAAATGTGTATGGAACGTGCAAGAAGTAGAATTCCTAGGAGTCATTATTGGACCCAACGGAATTAAAATGGACCCAAAGAAAGTTGATGCTATCCTTAACTGGCCAACACCTGGCAGTGTAAAGGACGTTCAACGTTTTCTAGGATTGGCAAATTATTACCGAAGATTTGTCAAAGACTTCGCCAAAATAGCACGACCATTACATAATCTGGTCAGAAAAGACAAAACATGGGAATGGAAGGAAGCAGAAGAAAAAGCGTTTAAAACATTAAAAAAAACTTTCACGGAACAACCCCTTCTTGTCGCCCCAGACTCCGACAAGAAATTCAGAATAGAGTCCGATGCCTCGGATTACGCAACAGGAGGAGTGTTATCAATGGAATGCGATGATAACAAATGGAGACCGGTAGCTTACCTCTCCAAATCCCTCAACGAAACCGAGAGGAATTATGATGTCCACGATAAAGAAATGTTGGGCATTATTAGGTGTCTCGAAGCCTGGAGACATTACCTAGAAGGAGCAAGGCAAGAATTCGAGATATGGACGGATCATAAAAATCTCGAATACTTTATGAATGCAAAAAAGTTAAATCGAAGACAAGCACGCTGGGCATTATACCTCAGCAGATTTAATTTTAAATTAATTCATAAAGCTGGTTCAACTATGGGAAAGGCCGATTCTCTGTCCAGGAGGCCAGACCATAAAAAGGGGGTAGAAGATGATAACAAGGAAGTTACCTTGTTAAAACCGGAATTTTTCCGAATTGCAGCACTCCAACAAGGGCATGTGCTAGTCAACACGTCGGAAAAAGATATTTTAAATAAAATTCGAAAATCAGAAGCAAATGATGAGGAGGTTGTAAAAGCAGTGGAAGCCATGAAAAAAGCAAGAGTCAAGAGACTCAATGCAGGAGAATGGCAGATGGAACAAGGATTAATCCTCTGGCAAGGAAAGGTCTACGTTCCTAAAGATGAAAAATTACGAATGGAGATAGTCAGACTCCATCATGATACACCCATTGCTGGACATGGAGGACAATGGAAGACGGTTGAACTCGTCACAAGAAATTATTGGTGGCCAGGTGTCACTAAATTTGTTAAAAAATACGTTGCTGGATGTGACAAGTGCCAAAGAAGCAAAAACTTTCCAGAACCACCAGCAGGAAAGTTAATGCCTAACTCGGCACCGTCAAAGCCATGGACCCATATCACTGCAGACTTCATTACAAAATTACCAGAATCGCATGGTCATAATGCAATTCTAGTAGTCTGCGATAGAATGTCCAAAATGGCACATTTTATTCCAACATCGGAAGAAACGTCAGCTCAAGGGCTGGCAACACTATTCAGGGACCATATATGGAAACTCCATGGTCTTCCTGAATCAATAATCTCAGATCGCGGACCTCAATTCGCCGCTCAAATGATGAAGGAATTGAACCAGATGTTAGGCATTTCTACAGATTTGTCTACAGCTTTCCACCCACAGACGGATGGACAAACGGAACGAATGAATCAGGACTTAGAACAGTTTCTGAGAATATTTGTAGATCACCGACAAGAGAATTGGTCGGGATGGCTGGCAATTGCTGAATTTAGTTACAATAACAAAATTCAAGCATCAACGAAACATACACCGTTTTTCGTAAATTACGGAAAACATCCAAGAATGGGTATTGAACCCAGAAAGGAAGGAAGTCATCCAGCTGCGGCTGACTTTGCGCAAAAAATGAAGGAAATTCATGAAGAAGCGCAAGCTGCATTAAAGAAATCGCAGGATGATATGAAGCTTTACGCAGATAGACGACGATCTAAAGCACCGGAATATAAAATAGGAGATCGAGTTTGGTTGTCGACCAAAGATCTTCAATTATCTGGACGGCCAACTAGGAAATTGGCAGAACGATGGATAGGTCCCTATCCAATTAAAAAGATTATTTCGTCAAATGCTGTAGAGTTAAATCTACCTTTCTCACAACAAATTCATCCTGTTGTGAATGTTTCAAGGATACGTCCCTATGTCAAACCACTTAGGGGACAGCGCATTGCACCGCCACCACCAGTAGAAATTGATGGTGAGAAAGAATACGAGGTAGAAGAAATCCTCGATGTACGGTTGAAAAGAAACAAGATGGAATATCTTGTCAAATGGAAAGGATACACGGCTGAACACAATTCGTGGGAGCCAAAAGAGAATTTGGGAAATGCTAAACGAAAAATAAAGCATTTCTATGATAAAAACCCCGGAGCAATACGAGTCATTGACAAAAGGGTCTTTGACAAGTTAAGCTTCAAAAAATACGAAAACTTCACCGAAAGTCCAGGAACGGCCATATCCAGGATCGACGTAAATGCAGTGGCAGAAACTGCATCATGGGAGAAAAATTGGCAGAAATGGAAAGGACAGCAACTTTTAAATCAATTAAATGAATCATCAGATCACGATGGTCCATGCGATTGTAACGGTTGTTTAAAAAATTAAAAAAGGATTGGCCCTGGAGTAGGGCCTTAAACTGCTTCATTTTGTTGTAGGAAGGCCTTATTCTGGGCCCGGTTATTCAAACACATATACGCACTTGTATATCGTCTATCTTACCATCATGGGTAAAAACCGCCGCAACAACAAAAAAGTTCAAACCACAATCCTTACCATCGGTGGCTATTCAAACGTAGGCCACTGCTGTGAACAATCGTCACGTTGTCCTTTCCCCGAACCTCCAAGAAAACCGAAACCCACTCCCCGTCCTCGCATCACAATGGATCGTGATGTGTACCGTTGGATAGAAAAGGCCGACCAAGGCGTAGATCCTTGGACTTTCCCGCCCAAAGCATTTTGGGCATGGCAATTATGCATGAGATGGAGAAAAGAAAAGAAAGGTGGACATATATCCTTTGAAGATTTTTAGTTCGTCTAGGAAGCCGAATCCTAAAAAGGGGGTACTGTCATGACCTGTTCTTAACGGTCAAAATCTCTAAGACATTTTTATTCTTTTTCTTGTATTTTACAATAGCTGTAGCCAAACATCTTAGTCAGGTTGGCGTCTATCTTATCTAGTCAGCGCTAAGATTAGATTAGATTAGATTAGATAACGATTAGATTAGATTACGGACTACCGGACCGATGACTCATGGATTATGATTCAGGCTTACCAATGCGCAGCAACGGGGGCCGATTATGTTATATCTTTTACTCATACTTACTCAGCGTAGTTACTATTATTAGAGTGGTGCACAGACCACCCTTGTAGTATATAAACTGAGCAAGATAGCACCCAGAGTCCTCAGTCGAGTTCTCTCGGGTTTCCTTCCTACCCTCATCTCCTCTCACTCTAAGTCTTCTGTTGGGGCCCTAAGGCGTCACGCCAAGGGTAGTCCTGATACTAATAGCTGCTAATGTAATGAAATCTGCACTGTAAAAGTGAGAATTTAGAACAAGAATATTGGATCATAGACTCAGGTGCATCTGTGCACATTACTAATAACAAAAATGATTTTGTTGAGTATAATCCATATTCTGAACCTGAAGAAATAAAGACAGCAGATTCTAAATCAGCTGCTCTCATATTAGGTCAAGGAACCATGTTCCTCACCTTTAAAAATCCCAAAGGACAGAGACATACCACTAAATTGGAAGTGTGTTACATGCCAAAAGCTTCTCATAAACTTATTTCATCAGGACAATTGAAAATCGCTGGTTACGTCGAATCATCTAACAGTGATCAGACAGTATTTTCATATAAAGGAAATAATTCAATAATTGCTAGACCTAAAAATCAGTTTGAACCAATTCATTGGGCAGAAGTGATTATTGATAAAAGAATGAACAAATTAGTCAACTTGGCTGATTTTACTACCTGGCATAATCGTATGGCTCATGCAAACAAAAATGTAATTAAAAATATGAGCCAAAATACTGAAGGTTTTGATAGTAAAATCAAAATACCTTCAGATATTCCTATTTGTTCAGGATGTGCACAAGGAAAGATGCATAATAAATCTTATCCTACTTCACAAACACGTTCAAAACAACCCCTAGAGTTGTTACATGCTGATTTGCTTGAATTTCCACAGGAATCATACCATCGTAAGAAGTGGTGTTTGATGATTCTTGATGACTATTCTTCATATGCCTTCTTGGCATTCCTACAATCAAAATCAGAAATGTTTCAAAACTTTAAAGACTTTGTTAACTGTTTGAAAATCAAACAGGAAGAAAAGTCAGATGTTGCAGATCGGATCGAGGGGGAGAGTTTAAATCAAATGAATTTGATCTATTCTTAAAGCAAAAAGGCATATTACATGAACAAAGTGCACCATACATCCACCAACAAAATGGTCGTGCAGAAAGATTAAATAATACTATATTGGAAACAGCAGAAAGTATGCGACTCCATGCACAATGTCCTATATTATGGTGGGAATTTGCAATGGAAACTGCTATCCATACATATAATCGCACACCATTAAAAAGAACAAAATGGATGACTCCATACGAAAATTTATATAACAAAAAGCCAGAAGTTCATTACTTTAAAACATTTGGATGTTTAGCATGGGTTTTCTTACCAAAAGAAAATAGACCAAATAAGCTTACACCAAGAGCTGAAGCCATGACATTCATTGGATATGAAAATGGCTCAAAAGCTTATAAATTCATGTGAAACAATAATTCCATATTTGTTGGTGTTCAATCATTGTTTGATGAACATATATTTCCTAGAGCCAAAATAGAAGGCCAAAATGAGAGACTATTTAAACATCCATCAGGTATTGAAACTTGGGATGATGAAGAAGGACAGGAATCTGATTCCAATTCCCACATACACCATGGTCGTCACTCATATGATAGTGACAGTGATGATTGTCATGACCTGTTCTCAACGGTCAAAATCTCTAAGACATTTTTATTCTTTTTCTTGTATTTTACAAAAGCTGTAGCCAAACATCTTAGTCAGGTTGGCGTCTATCTTATCTAGTCAGCGCTAAGATTAGATTAGATAACGATTAGATTAGATTACGGACTACCGGACCGATGACTCATGAACTATGACTCAGGCTTACCAATGCGCAGCAGCGGGGGCCGATTATGTTATTACTTTTACTCATACTTACTCAGCGTAGCTACTATTATTAGAGTGGTGCACAGACCACCCTTGTAGTATATAAACTGAGCAAGATAGCACCCAGAGTCCTCAGTCGAGTTCTCTCGGGTTTCTCTCTACCCTCATCTCCTCTCACTCATAAGTCTATTGTTGGGGCCCTAAGCCGTCACGGCGAGGGTAGTCCTGATAATGATGATACTCCCAAGGATAAAAGAAACAATTATTATCATAAAAATCATGATGCTACATTTGATGGAAACAGCAGTCCATCTTGTGATAATGATAATGATAAAGGGCTACCAGATTCATCCTTGACTCCTGATAATGGAAATCATGATAATATAGAACCAAATTTGAATCGAACAATTACACCTCCTGAACGAATAACAAATATCCCTAAAGATCAACATGGGGATAAATGTTCAGAGAAAGAAAAATCTAGATGAGATGAGAGATTTGATGAAACTCTCAGAAGGACTTCCCAAATTAAAAAACCAAAATTCTTGTCTGACAATTTTTATGGACGAGAAAATCCCATTCAAACAGAAAAAGAATCTAAAGCAGAATGGGAGAAAAGAGTTTTTGGGAAAGGCAAAGGAAGGCTTAGACCTATCCTCAGTCCTTCAACTTCACGAAAAGCACTAGAAAATCCATTAAAACAAATAGAAATGGATTTACAAATGGATGAACCTTCTAGTTCAGGATCAGAAACAGACAATTATAAAACTCTGTCTAATTCTGGATCTGACAAAGAAGAATCAGAAAAAGAAATCAGACCAATTTCAGGTGGTGAATCTATTCCAGATTTGAACCAACCAAAGTCTGATGATGAAGATCCATTTGGTGATTCAAGTGAAGATGAGATAAATAAACATCTCAAATCTAAGTCACCTAGTGACAATCTTGTCAACTTTATACGTAAATTACATAAAGAAGGAGGAAATAAATTTGTTAACTACCTTCTATCAAAAGCCATAAGTCCAAATTATTCCAAAATGCGGATCAATGGACATATAGAGATGCATATAAATTAAAAGCATCTAATCCCAAAGAATGGGATGAATGGCATAATGCAATGACAGAAGAAATTAAAGCCCTTCAAGACTGTGACATATGGGAATTAGTACCATGTCCTAAAAACAGAAAACCTGTGAAATGTAGATGGGTTTATGCTGTTAAAAGCGATGGTTGAAAACGTGCTTGACTTGTTGCTAAAAGATTTTCACAAATACCTGGAGTTGATTATGATGATACATTCTCACCAGTTGCATGATTTGAAACTGTGAGACTCCTCATGGCTACAGCAGCGCTAGAAAATTGGGAAATTGAAGTGCTAGATGTAAAGACAGCGTTCCTATATGGAGACTTAGAAGAAAACATATATATGGAACAGCCAGAAGGATTTATCATCAAAGGACAAGAGCACAAAGTTATAAGCTCAAAAAGGCCTTATATGGATTAACACAAGCTTCTTTAGCTTGGAATAAAAAAGCAAATGAAAGTCTACAAGAATTAGGCTTTGGACGATGTCTTACAGACACAGGAGTCTATGTTTGCTATAGACAAAAATCAATAATAGTAGCAATACTATATGTTGATGATGTGTTATTCATGGGTGATAATAGAAAATTACTCATGGAAATAAAACACAAGTTCATGACTAAATGGGAATGTAGAGATTTAGGACCCATTTCTGAATATCTTGGAATGAAAATAGTTCAAGATAGAAAGAGAAAACTGATAACCCTTGATCAAATTAACTATGCAAAGAAAATAGTTAAAAGATTTGGTCAAGAGGATGCTAAACCTGTTTGTACACCACTACCAGCAGGATACATACCTGCAGCAAATGAAGGTTCTGCAACTCCTCAAGAAAGGAGCTACTATCAATCAATTATTGGATCCTTATTATATCTTACACTTGGCACAAGATATGATATTACTCAAGCAGTAATCATGATGTCACAATTCATGGTTAATCCTTCAAAAGAACATATTGCTAAAGTCTTATATATCATTAAATATGTTAATTCCACTATAAATGGAAAAATAACATATGATGGCTTTAACAAAGAAGGACTTAATGCTTATGCTGATGCTGATTGGGCTGGTGACCAAATCACGCGCAAATCAGTAACAGGTAATCTAGTTCTATTAGCAGGAGCTCCAATTAGCTGGATTTCAAGAAAGCAAAAAACAGTTGTTTTGTCATCCACTGAAGCTGAATACATGAGTTTGTCAGATTATTCTAGACAAATCATGTGGATTAAATCCTTATTTAAAGAACTGGGATTTAATGTTGGAGCTATTGATCTTAATGTTGATAATAGAGGATCAATATTCTTGGCAAAGAATCCAGCTCAAGAACATAGAACAAAACATATTGATATTTGTTATCATTATGTTAGAGAATGTGTTGAGGATAAAGATATCAACATTCAATATGTTCCCACAAATAATCAATTAGCTGATATCTTAACAAAAATTTTGACTTGGCAAAAGTTCAAAGAGTTAAGAGATAAAATTGGCATTGAGATCCTCAATGAGGGGGAGTGTTGAAACGGATGTAATCCGTTGCACACACGATGTGTTCCGCACCGTGGGAAACATCTCGGATGGGACCGATCTTATCTAATCTGTCATATAATCAATGTTTGTATATGTGGACATAATTATAGAGTTCACTGCTATTAATATCTTGACAGATATTATAGAGTTAGACAGATATTATAGAGTTTGACATGTGTCAAACTCAGACAATAGCGCACCATGTGCATGACTGTGCATTATCAAGTACAATAGAAACAATCAGTCAGCGCTTCTAATATCGCTGACATCAGACCAGTAGATAGACTGTATAAATACCTCAGTACTTAGACGTCAATCTATATCCTCTGCTCTACTAAGTGATTGCTCTACAGCGGACTTAAGTGAACTACTACAGCTACAAGTAAGTGTTACTTACTTAGCTCTACTATTCTGCTGTGCTCCTGTCGGTTGTTGCTTTGACAAGTACGACTGAACATCTGGATCCACATATATATAGAGATGTACACCCAACCCCAGAGCATGCATACCTCAACCGCCAGGAGCACCGCTTGCGTGCGCTCAACCAGGGAGTGGTCACACCAACTCCTGGTGATCATAACAGTGCACAGATAGAGTGTAGTTTCACACAAGCATCCTAGTATCATATTTGCACTTGTACCAATGATGAGTCATAAAGCACTGAGTACAGTAACCAAGGAACAAAAGCCCCTTTATAGCAGACATTGGTTCACCAGTCAATCACAGGAAAAGGGCTTTATTATGTGCCCATTGCAAGCTCATATGAATGAGAAAGGGCGAAATACTACCTCCTGCTGGCTCCAATCTCTATTTCTAATATTGAAAGCAGAGGGGTCGTTTGTTACTGTTGAGCTCGGTATGATCCAAGAGTCAGCGGTTTGGCGGCGTGGCGATTATCCTGGGCGTCATGCGGAGGCGACCAGGTGTTGGACATTACAGACGATTCTTATATGATCCCGAATCGCTTGGGTGTGTTCGAAGGAGCGTGGCAAAATTGAGGAATCGCTCAAGCATTCTCGTTCAATGGGCCCATTATCGTCTCTCTCTATCTTTCCAGTCCCACTCTGGGTTGGGGCATCTTCTCCGCGCCAGAATTGATTTGTAGCTGTCGTAACTCGTCACTATCAAGACAAAGTACACCGATGTGAGCACAAAAGGTACCGCTTCATTAAGGGAACGAGCGCCACCCAGGTGGATTCATCATATCGAGAGGATGGCAGCGATAAATTATACAAATGACCCATGCCTCATCCATATAAAAGAGCATCGCCAGCCTCGGGAAGACCCATACATCCGCCCATGGTGCGTTATTGGATTTTCATTTACGTGCCACCTAAAAACTCCGAGAGTCATCTGGCATGATATATATATGCTCTTCATTAGTGCGAACCTGACAGTGCACATGCTTCCCCGAAGTCACCGGGTCACGGATAAAGCACTTAATGATTGACCCTAGAAAACCACCGTAAAATCGGTCGTGCGATGGAGCGGAGACGGGAGGACGAACCGACGCTAGGCTGAACCGATAGCCAAGAGTGCTAGTGAGAGCCAAATGATGACAGCGTAGTTGGAGACCAATTTACAACACATTATGTAAGCCTACATTCAAAAATAAACCATTCGAATATAAAGTCGAAACAAACTCTGCAACCATGTGGCATCTGTTGAGGTCAGACTCACATCCCTTGTAAATGCCGTCCTCTGTAGAACACCTCCCTTATTCGGAGAGAAAAACAATGACATCCCTGAACCGAATCACATGCAAGCGTGTCACTCCTTTGTCTCTCACCGCCTTCACCCCACCGCAAATGTATACCCCCAACGGTAAAAAAATGTAACGTTCAAGCCCCGCTTTATAATACTTGGGCGCAATTATCGTGGGACTTGCATCACACAGAACAGTCAGCATATGCTCAACCTACTTATATTAAGATCAAAGCCCCACATTGCCCTCGCAGCACCCACCCTCTTCTCTCTCTCTCTATTCTACGAACGTTGGACAACGCACACACGCACACACACAGCCATGTTCACATTCTTCCGTCCCAGACGATCTCAGGCACACACCCCCGCCTTGCTTCTCACCACACGACGTGTTACCCGGCACACGGACCAGAGTAACCCCCGATCGATGCCTCACTGGCTTCAGACAGGCGACTACACATTCACGAGGGCGGTACGTCTTGTCCCCTCTGGTCTTTAATTTGCACGTTGTCGACTTTTTTTCCTGTTGAACTGACTTCCATTCCCCCCCCTCTCTTTTCAACACAAAAAAGAACACCGCCGCTGCGATACACACCGCTCAGGAACGAGACGGGTTTAACAAGGTCACCCATGGTCGGCCCGTATGTGTCTTCTCTCCTCGTCCCGTCCCTCGTGAGCGCTAAGCAGTGATGATGTTTGACGATGATGATACAGGCTGAAATGCTGGAAGACGACAACGTGGCGTGGAATACGCCGCCCGAGAAATTAGTAGTGAGGAAGCGAAAACAGATTAGGATCCTTTCCTCACGGCCTAAACGGCGCTTTGTCATTTTCGGTCGGCGTACGAGATGATTTTTTGATGGCGGAAGAACGATTTTCGTACTGAGTGTACTATATATATATCTTATCGTTTTATCTTTGTCCTTTGTCTTGGGTTGTATGTAGGCAGTGTTTGTTTGTACCAGTATCTCTGACAAGACCTTCTTAAATGCCTCGATCATTCATCGAAAAGAGTCTCTCAAATGCCTGATACGAATTTTACATGCACAATGTCTGCCGCCGTGTAGACATAACAAACAAGGATGATCGATGATCGATAATCGACGAAGCGCTGAACCTCCCAACTCCCGCTTTCAAGGACGGATGCAAACGCACGACTTGCCACCTTGGCGCGCAATCCGCCGTACACTCTTTCCTCGTCCATGCCCAACAACGGTACCTGCGCCACCATCTTGCTATGTACTCGAGTCATATCGAGAATACGCCTTTGCAGGTCTTTGTGATGGAGAAGCGTCTTCCCAGGCGTCGGCTTCCTCAACATCTCTTTTACTCGTCCCGAAAGTTGCTGCATTAATTCCTCGCTCCCAAAAACGCTGGTTTGTATGACTTGGCGAATCTGGTCCGTGAAGTCTTCAGCTAAATTGTCGAGAAATTGTACCGGGAGTTTTCGAAGAAATTCCGCTGGGAGTCGTTCCAAGAGCGACTTGGGAAGTCGCTCGATTGGGTTGAAATGTGGGCCAAATACTCGCTAGGGATACGCTCAAGCGCTGACGTCGGGATTAACACCATGGACGAGGTTGGTATGAGATCTACCACATTTGGGGGCGCATGCTTGAGAAAAGGCATGGGCGCTAGTTGAATCAACACTCCAACAATGCTAGCTTGTTCTTCCCTCATCTCATTACCTGTTGGCGAGTCCAATTCAGCATCATCGTCCAAATTACGCATCGAAATGTATGTACGTTGAGGGCAACTGAGCCAAGTGTTCCTGAGGAAGAGGCCGCAAAAGCTTGAGCGCAAATCCCCGATCCGGGTGACCATTTGGCTGATCCAATGCGCTCTGTATGCGCTGTAAAGATATGTCGAGTATCCTCTGTGGCACGATACCGAGGTCATCGGGTAGTGTGAGGATCTTTCGCTTTGGACTGGAAGTTTCTGCCAAAACTCTGCAGGAGCGTTTCGAGATCTATAGTAAGGCAGTTTGGCGATAACATCGTCCGGATATGTTTCCAGGACTCTTGTTGAGACTCGTGCCCACATCTCCGGTGGCGCCTTCGCCAACAATGAGGGTGGTACGCGGTTCATCAAGCGGTCGGGAAGAATTACGCTGAGCCCTTTAAGCATGCGGCGCTGATAGATTCTCGTCAAGATTCTCGTGCAACAGTGTTGCATGAGTCGCATCCATGATCCACTCGTTTACTGTCCTCTGCAAAGCATCAATTACGAGAGTCGCAGAGCTCGTCTTCACTTCCTCAATGTCCCTAAGACGAATCCAATCTTTGCTCTTCTCTATGCAAGTCCCGGGATCCGCCTTAATAACATCCCAAAGCAGATCATCGAGTACGGCTGATATGGATGTCTTCATTCCAGTCGCTAAAGTATTCCAGTCGGCGTCAAATATGTGGCTGAATATCGCAGACTCAATGAGCCTATCCCACTGCATGCCTGGCATGACGGGCAATTGAAGGAGATAATAACGAGTGACAATCGCGATGATAGGACGCGCGGAAAAGTAGCAGTTATACTGCTGTAACGTGTAATTCCTCGTCTGAGGATCCAGATGTATGGCGACGGCGACAGCAATGACGTTGTACAAATCCGGCTTGTTGGACTTGAACTGCAGAATGATCTCCGCATCCGTCTCGGAACAAACCACCTGGAGGCCCTTGTCGTTGACCGGCGTCAGACTATCCTCCGCCTCGCATCCCTCTGTTTCGTTGGATAGGCCTTCGTTCTATGCGATTATACCACCCATTATCCAGATAGATAACGATGTACTCGTGCTGGAAACGGTCCTTCTCCTTCCGAAGTTCGAGCTTGCTGATCGTGGTAGAGGGCTGCCGTCGGTACCAATCAAATATTTCACCGTCGTTCCAGTCGCGGCAGGCCATGTGAACGGGGGCCACGTCTCGAGACTTAGATAAGCGAGAAACGACGTGGCCGACGCCCTGAGAAGCATTGATCAAGGATCCGCTGGCTATGGATGTGTCTCCCACAGAGGGGAAGGTGGTGGATGCAGTAGCCGTAACAGATGGCATGACCATGGACGGCATAAATGATGGTGGCAGCCCCTCGTAAATAAAGGGCTTGGTTCTTCTAAACAGAGCTTTGGCTAGCATTTGAATAAATTACGACCACGGACAGCAAGACTTACAGTGGGCAGGGAAGGCTCGTGTGTTTTAGTGTACTGCCGGGCTTGTGGGGACTGGGATTGAGATGCAAGCACGAGTTCACTGGGCGTCAATCCTATGAATAAAATGGAATTGATCAAACTGGATCGAACCGGCTCCTTTGTCGACTCATGCATTGGATATAGCTTCAGTCAAGTGGTAACTTAGGGTTGCCAATGATTCGGAACATTCATATTTCTGTCCCACACTAGAAGCTCGCTGAATACAATCCACAGGATCATATGACCGGACTTCAGAGGTTTGCTCCATTACCTTCAAGTTTGGTTATGCGAATTGAGAATGAATCGATGAAATGCTGTCTGTAAGACTAGGACCTTTCGCATAAACGTGGTAACCTCCATTGGAATTACGAGAGACGAGTTCCTCCGTCTCTGAGCCCGCAGTTTGCTGAACAGGAGTTAGTTTTAAGGCATGTGTGTGTTTGGTCCGCTAAGCAAGGAAAGCGAGGCAAAACACCAACAAACACTTACGCTGTCCACAGACAAGGGCGGTCGAACGAAGCAACCGCAAAACAAGCGAGCAGAATCCCACATCCCACTCAAGATCCTCACAAGATAAGAGCAGCAGACTCACGACCACCAAAATTGGATCCAGGCAAACCAAGGTTGCAAAGAGTCACTGTGGAGACACATTTAATGGACGGTTTGAAGACAGCGGGATCTATATCATTACTCACCGTTATTAAATAAAGTTATCTCGAGCCGTATCTTATCTTACGCTTTCTCGATGTGGCCCTACCAGTTCCCTCCCTCTGTCAAGAAGGTGTATCGTTGAAGGCCGCGCCTTTTCCGTACGGCTCGGATGTGAGCATGGGAATACTGTCAGCTCCGTTCGATGAGCTCGGGATCACCTGGATTCGTGCTCAACGCATCACCCTCAGTACAGCCAAGTCGCACCTCAAGTGTACTCTCAATTATCCAATGCAGGTGTGGAGAAACCCATTGCCACAATTCTATTTCTGTATTTCCTGACCTACACTAGGCTGGTGAGATGGTTCTGGAACGTTGAACATCATGACTAGATTTCCTTTGGTAATCATACTTAGTGACGGTCGCTTGTGATAAAATTGGTACCGCCGTCATCCGTTCTCAATTACGTACCTTCAACTGAATCTTCTCAGGCCCACATTCTGTGCCTCCGACGTTCCCGTCGTCTCTAGACTGTCTTGATCACAACAGCGATAACAACGACGCGACAAAAAAGCGGTTAGCCTCTACCATGGTTATCTCTGTACCCTACAAGTCCAGCGAGGCCGCGCACGGCGCCCTACGCCCCCCACACCCACAGCACCACGCTCTACACGGTCTTGTCTCCCTGCAGTCCGATTCGTGCTACAGGCCCTTTCCATCTGATAGGCGCCGATGGGGTGTCTGCACGAGAGAGGCTCCGTCTTTACCATTTCCAAGAGGAGCAAGTAAGCGAGGCATTCGAACCTGACTTTTTCACTTGGAGATCTACCAAGCTCAGACCTCGCCTTTTGTGATGGCGCGGCCTTCGATTTCTTGAATGCCAAGGTAAGTCGTCACCAGCGGAAGATTGTCGTATTTGACTTTTAGTGCTCGGTCTCGAGTTGCGTAGTCAAGGGGTGTGTAAAAGAATCCTAGCTAAGTACAACGGCTGGACGATATATTTACGAGTGTGAAACAATAGAGGATTAGGACAATGGGACGAGGACAATAGTACGAGTCCGTCGTAATCAAGGTGAATAATCTGTAATTTACGCATTTATTAAAGAAATGTTAAACCATAGACGTTTGCGGGGTGAGGTGTTACACATTTCCACAATGTGTATAGGATCCATTCATGCAGAGTAATAACGTCACTGCCGCAATTTCCTGGACCGAATCACAGCAGGTATTTATTTACTTGATCGTTGTCAATACCGTCTAACGCGTCCTGTTGTCTCTCATCGCTCCACTCTGCATATGCATATCACAACCTTAACGTAACGTTCAAATCGAAACGCTTGATAATCCTTGAATGTATTATCGTAATTATCGTGGGACCATTACAGAACACCTAGCAGCCCCTAGCCTTATATTAACCCTCACACACTCCAGTTGTCTCAGTGCCAACCTTCTTCTCTCTCCCACCAGACCCCAACACTATGTTCAAACTCTTCCGTCTTCGAAAATCTCAGGAACTCATCCCCACCTCGCATGTCATGACAGGACGTCATACCCCGCGTACGGACCAGGGCAACCCCAGATCGGCACCTCTATGGCTTCAAAGAGGCGGTTATACGTTTACGAGGACGGTACGTGTATCCTCTGTCAATACATAATATCGACTCTGCGTTTGTACTGACATCTCTGCCGCTTTTTCCCCCTCTTGTCAGAACGATATTGCAGTCCCAGCAGTACTACACACTTATCAGGAACCAGACGGCTTCAACCGGGTAACTCACGGTAGGCCTGTACGTTCCCCCTCCCCTTCTCCCTTGTGAGCAATGACTAAGAATGGCGTTGATGGCGACACAGGCAGAAATGTTGGACGACGACAACGCTGCGTGGAATATGCATCCGATAAATCAGTAAAGTCAAGGCCCAACTGACTCGTACCATTACTTAACGTTATCTTTGATCTTGTTTGTCCGTGTTGTAAAGTACGCTTACCGCTACCCAATTCAAGTAACTTCTCGATGAAGGCCAAAGAAAAAGAGTGAGCTCTGCTGCCCGAGCCGAGCCGCTGATGAATGTTCTAGTCTCAGGGAGAAAACGGGAATAGCGGCCGTTGACTGATGATATATTCGTCTGCGAGCACCGTGGGAAGTAGAGCACCCTCCACGCTGAAGCGGAAAACATCTGGTTGGGGCGGCGTTGTTTCCGCAACCGCCACCCGTCCCGCTCATCGTTCGTCTCGCTTCCGACACATTCCTGACTAATTGTTCCCATCTGATACATCATTCTATTTTTTTCCGTTATTCATCTCACGAGATTCGAACAGCCCACGTTTGGCTCCAACTAGCTCATCTTCGCTGGAGGGCAGATTCATGGAAGACACGAGCGTTTTATTGTCCGATCCTGAGACCGCGTCACGTTCGAGTTTGTTAGTCAACTGGAGAAGGGAGAGGGAGCGCCCTTTACCGTTTCCGCAAGTCTCCTTCATGGTTGAATCGGTATTTGGTCTGATGATGATGCATGGGGAAAGTGTCGTATTCGCTCCTTGAGATGCCCATCAAATGATATATGTATTGCACAACCGCGAAACCGCATCAGGCTGCATCACAACGATTGTACCGCGTCTCAGTCTCATTTTAAACCTGACGCCTAAACGGAATCCTCCCTAGGCTGGTCCTCACACCATTCACGACTGCTCCATCTCTCCATTCACTATGCGTATTTCATCTGTCATTGTTTTCGCCGCCTTTGTGCTCTTGGCAACCGCCTCTCCAATTGATAGAAGAACTAATTCACTTTTGGTAATCCTTCCCATTCTACGAGACCGTATCAGCACGTCTGACTGCGCTTCTCCATTTAGAAACGAGGCAATCCTATAGTCAGTCGATGCGTGGCATCTACTCCAGTCACCTTCATGTGAAACGTTATTGAACCTCATTCGTTTTCAGCCAGATTATTCTAGACAGAGTCAGCTCATCTATCATGATGAATATATAGTGTGTTAATCCCACAGCATCTTGTCAATCCGGAAATTGCCTCACTTGCTGTTTTTAGGACATTACAGATGTGTATCTACCTACTGTCAGGGTACCCACATCAGATGTGACCGTCCAGGGACACCAGCTTATCAGCTACCATTTTAGCGGCGAGAATCCATGGGACAGACACGATGCGTGTGTTCTTTTCTCAGATTCATAATAGACTGCGTGCTGATCTTTGGGTTGTATATATCTTCAAGTCTTCAAGAGAATGGTCATGACACCAATAGATCACCAAATCAAGTGGGTCGGTGCCTTGGCATCTATTCCAGTCACCGCATGGCCAAGGCTGAATCCCACTTTAGCGTTTCGTTTTTGACCAGTATCACGTAAGACTTCCTGGGACAAATCGTGTGGCGGTATGTCAATACTGAGTTGCCCCTGGAATGTTAAACTGAACCTCACTTACTGTTTTCAGCGTATTCGAGACTATCGCCAATATGGCGAAGATGGTCTATTAACATTGGTGATGTCGCTCGTGAAGGATGTTGCCGGTAGCATGACCTTACACTATGCCACGTATGATTTTTTCTTTTCAGGCTGATCGCGTACTGACCTTTGGGTTGTATATTGGATCAAGTGGCCAGCATGACCACACTACAACAGAGCAATTTAACTCCGAGTCTGGGACGGTGTGTCAATGCTATGTAGTCACCTCCGGAACGTGAAACTGAACCTCACTTGCTATATTTAGTATTCTCGCAGTTTCTTTATGCCACGCAGGCAGATGCATATGACATTTCAGAGGTCTTCCACTGGACAATGGAGTGGGACGTTTTGGGACACCGGGTATGATCTTATTTTTAGGTCATATTAGACTGTGCTGACCATTGATATATAGACAGTCACGCGATCATGCACTGACCCCGAATTGAGCGGGTCGGACGTATGTTGGGCAACTAGGCTACTGGAAGATCAGGAGTGTATTCGATACTTCACAGTGTGTCTTGATTCAAGCTGTTTGGAAGAAAGTTGGTTCGATGGCCTAAGGGTTCATTGAGAGTGGTTTCATGCGCCTGACGGGCTTCAAGGGAAAATGACAATCTTAAGTAGAATGCAATCTTGTCGGCATTGCATCATGCTGCATCACGACGATTGCACAACATCAAGTGGACCGAGACTATGCCGCTTTATAAAGTCGAATCATCCCCGCTGGTCCTCACCGCTCACTACCCACTCATTCAACTCTCTTTTTACCATGCGGTCGTTTTCGCCGCCTGTATGATTTTTGCCTCTCCAATCGACCGTTGTAGTCGAAGAAGTGATTCTATTTGGGCAACCCTTCTCATTCGACGAGACGGTTTCCGCATGTCTAATCAGTGCGCTTCTCCATTTAGAAAGAGACAATCCTGTGTCAGGTCGGTCGATGCTCTGGCATCTCGGAGTTGAACCTCATTTATTCTTAGGAACCTGAATGTATCATATAGAAAAAAGAATAGGGAAACGAGATAAACGGTGAGCGGCCGCGGCCGTGGGTGTTACATTCGCCCTCCTGAACGTTTGGGCATAGACTGGCCGCGGTTCGGTTCGGTGCGGGTAGGTGTCGAACCTGCACCTGCACCTGCACCCGAGGTTCGGTTCATGGGGGAAAAAATTGGTAGTTACACTCTCATAATTCTTTTATGAAATTTCAAAAAACAATGAACAAGGACGAAAGCCAAACTCACAATGCCAGCCTCACACAGGGATGCACCAGTCCTAATAATTCAGAAGGGTCTGGTAGTATTGGTGTCTATGTGAAGAGGTTGAGGGCTAGGTGATATCCCTGTTGGTAGACTCTGGCTCAGTGTAGGAGGACAAAGTGGCTACGTCGCTGGTGTGTGGAGAAGGTGGCGCGTCCCCCAACTCCCTTTGAGTGGTTTGCTCAGGAGAGGTATCCAGAAGGTCTGGCGGATGCTGCGAGGTCGAAGGTGTGTTGGTTGACGTGATGGAGAATAGCGTTGCGAGTGAACGGTTGCTGCCGTAGGATGCTGCAGGGCAGTCTGTTTTCTCTTTGGTGGCATACGCACAATTGGATGTAGAGAGTGTGGGCTGAAATTTTGAATCTGAAGCAAGCGATTTCTGAACGAGCGACTATTCACAGAATGTCAACGCAAGTGATAGACTGAAGGCAAGGCACAGCGACTCAGCGCGTCTATCACGGTCACAAAATCGCACGTCTCTTTGGACTTCGAGGCAACTGGAAAATTCAATTGGTGTATCGACAATGTAACTTGTTTGAAAGGAACTCGGCTTGAGGTTCACTGAGATGAATCGACAACTAGACATGGATGCAACTGATGGGCTTGAAGGGAAAGGGAAAACATGTAGAATTCGCTCCTTGCGAAGGCCATCAAATGATTTGTATCGCACAACCGCAACACCGCATCAGGCTGCATCACAACGATTGCACAATGACCATTTCGTCATCTCTTTGGACTTCTAGGCAACTAGAAGATTCAATTGGTGTATCGACAATGTACCTTATTTGAAAGGAACTCGGCATGAGGTTCATTAGACATGGATGCAACTGATGGGCTTCAAGGGAAAGTGAAAATATATGTATAATTCGCTCCTTGCGAAGCCCATCAAATGATACCTGTATTGCACAAAACCGCGACACCACATCAGGTTGATCCACAACGATTGCACGATCGATGAGATTGAACCGCGTCTTAGTCTCTCCTCTGCCAGTGGCCTACTCCTCTCACTGCCCACTCACTACCGACTAATTCATCTCCATTCACTATGCGTGTTTCATCTATCATCGTTTTCGCCGCCTTTGTGCTCTTGGCATCTGCCTCTCCAATTGATCGAAGGAGTAATTCTCTTTTGGTAATCCTTCCCATTCTATGAGACCGTATCCGCACGTCTGAACTGCACTTTTCCATTTAGAAGCGAGGCAATCCTATGGTCGGTCGATGCGTGGCATCTATTCCAGTCATTCGAGATGCGGAGTTGAACCCCACTTGTTTTCAGAATAACCAAGCCACAGGTTCTGCCTTGGGGGGAAGTGGCAATGGACCACGTAGACAATCACCTATGGTGGGTTGATGCATCTATTCCAGTCATTCGAAATGTGGAGTTGAACCCCACTTGTTTTCAGCATACCCCACCACCAAGTTATGGCGGGGGAGGGAGTGGCAATGAACAAAATAGACAAGCGCTTCAAGTGGGTCGATGCAATGCCATCACAAATTCAAAGTTAAACTCCACTTTAGCTTTTCTATGATGATGGATATACAGTGTGTCAATTCCACAGCATCTTGTCAATTCGGAGCTTGCCTCACCTGCTGTTCTTAGCAAATTGCAGATACATATCTACCTAATGGAGAATCATTGTCACATGTGATCACGGGAAATGAGCATATCACCTACCATTTTTCCCGAGTGTATCCATGGGGAAGACACGATAAGTATGTTCTTTTCTCAGATTCATAATAGACTGCGTGCTGATCTTTGGGTTGGTATCTTCAAGTCCTCAAGAGGATGGTCATGACACCAATAGACCACCAAATCAGGTGGGCCTTGGCATCCATTCCGGTCACCGCAAGGCTGAACTCCATTTTAGCGTTTCATTTATAACCAGTATCATCTACTTAGTCATACTCCTGGAGAAGTGGTGGTATGTCAAATGCTGAGTCGCCTCTGGAAACTGAACCTCACTTGCTGTTTGAGTATATTCGAGACTATCGCCAATATGACGAAGTTGGTCGATTAAAATTAATGATGACACTCATGACGGATAATGATCGCCGGAGCTTACACTATGCCACGTATGATCGTTTTTTTCAGGCTGATCGTGTACTGACCTTTGGGCTGTATGTTGGACCAAGTGGCGAGCATGACCACACTACGACAGAGCGATTTGACTCTGGGAATGTGCGTCAATGTTATCTAGTCACCTCCAGAACATGAAACTGAACCTCACTTGCTATTTTTAGTATATTCACACTATCTCTATGCCAGGCATGACGAGAGTACTTTATCGGTCCCCCATTGGAGCATGGGAGACGAATGAGGTACCCACGTATGATTTTATTTTTAGGTCATATTAGACCGTGCTGACCATTGCTTTGTATATATAGACAACAGCACTATCACCGGAGTTGAGCGGTTTGGACGTATGTTGGGCAACTATACTACTGGAAGACCAAGAGTGTATTCAATCCCTTGTTGTATCCACAATGTGTCTTGATTCAAGCTGTTTAGAAGAGAAAGTCGGTCTTATGAGTTCATTGAGAGTGGTTTCATGCGACTGTCGGGCATCAAGGGAAAACGGAGATTTTAAGTAAGATGCAAATCCTGTCGGCATCACATCATGCTGCATCAAATAGACCGAGACTATGCCGCTTTATAAACCCGATGTCTGAGCCGAATCATCACTACATCACAAAAAACCCAATTCCATAATCATGTTTTATCGTGACTAATTTTCTAAATGGCTCGTAACCAGTCTAACAATAGTTAATCACTGGTGCCATTGCATGTAAAATCCCCGGTAAAACTTGTGTACAAGTTATTTACTTAGTTTCCTGAAAATTTGAAAACCTGATAAGTACGATGGTGATCACTAAACGAGTTTACAAGAAAGTTCCGACATTTTTCCAAGGTAGTCTCACTGCTCCAATCGAGGGGAATAGTTGGTCCTGGTATTGAAACAAGAACAGCAGCGCAAGCCATTAGCTAAGTAAGGTTTCAATAACTTACATTGTTAGCTTAAGGGTTGCCTTATCACTATGTAGTTTGTAGTAAAACTGAGGGGATAGTCGCTCAGAACGCCCTCCTTATATGCATTTCAGAAACCCTAACCTAAGTACAGTGTAATCTACCTATTACATAATATCGGTCCCTAAAATGAGTCATTCTGAGTCTTCATCTATTTATATTCCTTCTATGATGTTCTATATGACATCATTTCCTTCTATATGATGTTGTATGAGTCATATGACTCAGTGTGAGTCATTTATGAGTCATAAACATGAGTCATTATGACTAATCATGAGTCATTATCATGAGTCATTGTGACTCCAAATGAGTCATAAGTATGAGTCATTATGACTAATCATGAGTCATAATTATGAGTCATTATGACTATAAATGAGTCATAACTGTGAGTCATAATTGTGAGTCATAAGTCACATGACTAATATTATGTAAGCTATTTATGATTAAATATGAAACACTTAATTAATAGTTATTCAATCTTATCTAATTAGATAAGATATAGATTAGATATAGATTAGATAAGATGTTCATTACATTAGTTATTGTAATGAATGTAACTAATCTAATGTAACTATTATAATAACTGTCAGAGTTTCGACACTCCCCCTTGTTGAATATTTTATCAATTGTGTATACCACACAACTCAAGCATTTTATTATGCTTATTCAACATAAGGTTCTTGGTTAAGATATCAGCTGCTTGATCTTCAGTTTTTATATAATAGAGATCAACCAAATCTTCTTTCACGCATTGTCTGATATAATGATATCTTACATCCATGTGTTTCGTTCTTTGTTCTTGAGCTGGATTAGAAGCCATGTAGATAGCTGCTTGATTATCCATTATTAAAGGAATGGATTGTATATCATATCCAAGTTCATTGAACAAATTCTTTAACCATGATATCTGTCTGCATGCATCTGATGCAGCCATGTATTCAGCTTCTGTTGAAGATAATGCTATTGTTTTTTGTTTAGCTGATTTCCAGTATACTGGTGCTCCTGCTAATTTTACAACCATACCAGTTGTTGACTTCCTATCAATTGGATTTGAAGCCCAATCAGCATCAGCATATACAATTAAACCATAAGCATCACGACCATCATATTTTATACAATAATCTAATGTACTTCCAACATATTTGATTATGTGTAATGCTTTATTAATGTGATCCATTGTAGGATTGCTCACAAATTGTGACATTAATATCGTAGCATAAACGATATCTAATCTAGTACACATTGCTAGAAATAATAATGATCCTATCAGCTGTTGATAGTATGTGATCATTTCAGGTGTAGCTTTGCCTTCTATTTGTTTATTTGGTACATAACCAGCTGGTAAAGGAGTATTAACTGGTTTTGCGTTTATTAAACCAAATCTTTCAACAATCTTTTTGGCATATTTGGCTTGATCAATTGTGACAGTATGTTTACTTTTGTCTATCACAATATTCATTCCTAAATATTCACTTAGATCTCCTAAGTCTCTACTTTCCCATTTATTCATAAATTTCTTTTTAAAGTCATCAACAGTCTTTTCATTATTGCCCATGAATATTATGTCATCAACATATAAGATGATAACAACAATGTCTTTGTTGTTTCTGTAGACATATATTCCTGTATCAGGCATATAATCTTCTAAACCCTAGTTTAGTTATACTGTTATGTGCTTGTATATTCCAAGCTAAAGATGCTTGTTTCAAACCATATAAAGCTTTTCTTAGCTTATATACTTTATCAGTATCTTTGGTTTTGAAACCTTCCGGTTGTTCCATATATATCTCCTCTTCTAATTGGCCGTATAGAAAAGCAGTTTTAACATCTAGTGCTTTGAGTACCCACCTCTAAAGCTGCTAATGCTAAAGATTCTGACAGTCTCGAATCTTGAAACCGGGCTAAATGTGGCTCCAAAGTCTATTCCTGGTACTTGTGAAAAGCCTTGAGCAACCAATCGCGCTTTATCTATTATCGATTGCTTTATGTGTAAACCCATCTACATCCAAAGGTTTCCTGTCTTTAGGTCTGTTACTAATTCCCAAAATTTCTACTCTGTATAGATTTAATTTCTTCTTCCATAGCAGTTACCCATTTTGAATATGATTGAGGATCCTTATCTTTTATCTTGATAAGATCTCTATATACAACAGGTATTCCTTTTCTTCTGTTTTCTTGATCATTGAGTTTCGATGCTGCTTTTGATAAGAGAAATTTATCTCTTTTTGCTTGTACTTTCTTAGCCAAGCTTCATTATCAAATCTAAATCATTAGATTCTGAATCTAATTTAGTATCCATAGTAACCGTCTTATCTAGATCAATATCTGGTATAGAAGGTTTCTTTATTATCTCAGGTAATAAGATTTTCTTTTCAAATCTAGGCATTGGAGTTAAATCTGATTTAACATCTGATTTATTTGTTTCTACAGAAGTTATTTTCTTAGTATTCTTTTTAGGAATAGGTCTAAGATCTTCTACAGTAGTTCTGTCATATTAGAATCTGACGTTCTAATGTTTGGATGTTTTTTTCTTTCCATACAAGTCTTCAGTAATTTTTGAACTTGTTTGTCTATTTTATCATTTATTTTTTCATTCTTAATTCTGTTTTGAATGACATCATTCCATTTCTTAAAGTTAAATTCAGCTCATTTTAGCTGGATGTTTATCTCCATAACATTATCTTTAATAACTTTAACTTTGGAATCCTAGATGATTTTCTTGTTCCAAACTTTTGTTGTATGACAACTCTTTCCTGTTCTCTAAATTCAAATGGATTTCGAGCTTGTTCATCTGGATTAATAGACTGTTCTAGTATTGTAGATCTAGAAACTGCTTATCATTACCAAGTCTATTTCTTTTAACTTCTCGAAGATCTAACTTCTTTCACACGTTTAACTTTTAAATAAATCTATATTCTTTCTATAGTTTATGTCAAGATTTGACTTAGGAAGTTGAAAAGGTGTTTCAATTAATGATTTACTTTGATTAAGAGTATTCTTGGATTTATTCAGATTTTCAATCTGTTTTTCAATTCTTTATCTTAGCTAATCTTTCATCATTCTTTGTGATTTCTTATTGTAGATGATTTCTTTAATGAAGGGAGTATTAATAGCTTTTGGTTTTTCTTTATCAGTAAAATATTTAAAAGAATCATTAATTTCTTTCATTTTTTTGAAGTTATCGTCAATTTTTTTTACTTGACTACTTCTAAACCTTTTGTTCAGGATCTTTTATATTTTCATCAAGATCACTTTTACTTTATATACATATAGATTTTCAATTCTGATTCTGAATGTGAGTCCTTCTTTGATCTATTGAATTAACTTTTAGATATATTTGAATCATAATCACTTTCATCTGCTGAATATGATTTTGTGCTATGATATGAGAATTACTGTCATGTAGATGATTGTCTAATTCCTTATTAGACTTATGATCATCTGATTCCGACGAATCATCATCATCTAAATTATTTGAATATGAATGATTTCCTTTTATCATTGATTGTAGTGTCATGACTATAATAATTCTTGTTTGATGGAATGTATTAAGATCTAAAGATGTGGGTATATTTTATGAATAAGTTTATCTTTTGTTAATTTGGGAAATATGTTTTCGTCAAAGATGGCATGTGTAGCAATGACTATAGTATTTTATCATTCATGAACTTATTGATTTGCTTTCATATCAATGAATATCATCGGTTCAGCTCTTGGTGTAAATTTATTCTTTCTTCTTTCTTTTACTATATAGACATGCTAGACATCCAAATATCCTAAAGTTTGACATGTTAGGTTTTTTGTTCATCATATTTCATAAGGTGTTTTCCATTTCGTTCTTCTTATGGTGTACGATTATATATGTGGACTGCAGTATCAAATGCAAATGACCACCATGATTTAGGACAACCGGATTCTAATAAAAGTGTATGTGCTTTCTTTAGAATAGTTTCATTCAATCGTTCGCTCTACCATTTTGTTGATGAAATGTGGAGCGCTTAGTTCATGTTTAATACCTTTTTCTTGAAAATAGTTATTTAGCTTTTGATTTACAAACTCTCCCTCGATCTGAACGCATGAGTTGATTCTCAATATATATAATATATGTTTAATAGCAGTAAAAGTATCAGCTTTAGATCGAAGTAATGCTACATAAGCAAAAGAAGAATAATCATCTAAATTAATAAAGCCCATTTTTGTTTATGGTAAGACTGAATAGGTAATTCTATTAGGTCCATATGTATCAATTCTAGCAAGGTAGTTGCTCTATTAGTTGAAACGTGATATGGTTTATTATCAGTTTTCCCATGATACATGATTTACATATGTTTTTCATATGTGGTTTATTAACTTTAGTACTATTTTCAGTATTTCTGAACATATGACTTAACACGTTATCACTTGGATGTGCCATTCTTCGATGCCAAATAAAATAATCAATAGTTTTAGAACTATTATTTAATAACAAATGTTGTAAAGGTCTTTTAATCTCAGTAGATAACCAACTTATAGAGTTAGTTTCTAAAGGATATCCTGTCAACATTATGTTTCCCTTGTGTATAATAGTTTGTGTTTTTGTGTGATATACTTCATAATTCATACTAGTAAGTTGTGGTACAGAGATAATTCTGTATGGCAACATTGGCATATAACATACGATCCAGTTTAGCATATGTTTTCCATGTCGGAAACATACTTGCCTTGGCCTCAATGAGTGTTTTCGCATTTTTGTCTGCAGTAGTAACTTTAACTGGTGTGATAAATTTCTTATATGACATAAAGTCATTTATAAATGGTGTACAATGTCTGGTAGCTCCAGAATCAATTACCCCACTTATCATTCTTATTTAAGAGCATAATTTGTTCACTAGGAACCCTATATTCATAATTACTATATACACAATTGTATCTACTGTTATTCAAAGCTTGATTCGATGCGTTCAAACATCTACATTGGTAAGATTATCAAGCACTAAAACAGTATTAGATAAGTAATTAGAATGGTTTAAATTTGTCACATACCCAATGGATCATCCTCATCAGATGGTCCTCCAGAGTTACTCTCAGGATTAGTTATATCCATATTTTCGACGTTATTATTGTGATGTTTTCATCAATATATCAATGCCACTGTTGTAACCATCGTTTGCATCATTGTAGTGTTCCTCACTACTGTCTGATTGCGATTTAAGATCCGGAACTGACTATCATCAGTTCTGCTATAGGTGAGAATGGAATTTGAGGCGTTAAGAAGATTCTTTGAACTGTGTTCCTTCAGAAGAAGGTTCATAATCTACGACCTCATCTCGAAGATATTCCGGAGGATAAGCTAACATAGTATCTATGTAATGAAAACCTATTCTATCTAATAAATCATGATTAGATGTGTTTCAGGTATCTCTTCCTCAATATTTCCTATAGTCTGAATTGGTTCATCAATCGTCATATTATTTGTAAAGTGAATAATGTTATGAGAATCTTTCTTATTCTCATGTTTATACTTATTCAACTCTGCAATTAAAGCTTTATTCTTCAGCTTCTTATTATCACAATTCTGTGCATTCCATTTCTTCTTATCATCTTTAGATAAAGAAGATGCATTTGCTTTGTTAGCAAATCTGTTATTGCTTTGACGAGGTGTAAACAATTGTCTATTATTGAATCTGCCTCTAAAAGATCCTCCTCTAAACCTGTTGTTTGGAAATTGATTACTAGATGTTGATCATTCCAGATGGTTTAGTGTTTGGATATTTGTTGATATTAGATCCAATGTTAGCAATTTGAACGGTTTGTCTGCTACTCCTTGCTTTTGATTGCATGAGATTCCATTCATTCTGAATCTTAGGAACTATCTTTGCTGACGTGAATTCGTCAATATTGCTATTAACAATATTAGTAACCAAAGTGCTATATTGTTGATTCAAAGCATGTAAAATGAAGAATGTCAATACAAAGTCTGGAAGTTTGTATTTATCTTCAGTTCCTAGATCAGAAACAGCTTTCATCAGTTTAGAGATAGCTATAATGGGATCTTGTCCTGGTTTCATAGACCAACTGAATATGTTTTTGTACAAAATGAAATATTTGGCTATTCCAGTCGTTCCAAAAACTTTATCCAATTCAGCAATAGTTTGAGCTGGAGTTTCTTTAACGTAAGACCATAGATTAGTTGCTAATGCCATTTTAATAATAGCATTTGTCTTTGCAGAATTTTCATCCCAATCAAGTCTTTCATTATAAACAGATTTATACTTCAATTCCCAATGGGTTTTTTCTTCAATGGTAGATTTTTCCGTAGGTGGTGAGGGATAACCTTCTTTTTCTCTAGTTACGTATTTAGTGTATCCTTTCATGGCTAAGTATGCCATCAAAGTTTCTTTCCACTTTTTATAATCCATTACTCCATTAAAAACAGTAACCATCTTTTCGAGCAATTCTTTATCGTCTTTTCCTCCACATAAATAATTTGCCAATCTATTTTTAGAGGAAACAAATCATCTAGAGTCCACCAAGCAAGTCTAGACTTAAAATTCTCAGTGAAATGAAGATGATTAATGCCAGTACGTTCATAAGTAAAATGAACGTTTCTTCTCCAATGTTGAGGATACGAGACGATTTCAGATAATTTAGGATACATAGGCCAAACCTGTTCTTTATAGTATCTGGTTGAAATAAAACCATATAACATAATCCATTCTTATTCCAAATAGGATGATTTTTAGTATGTTTTATGATATGTGTTTGTTTGTTAACCCTATATTTGACATTTATAAAGAACGGAAATGCAAGTTCTAATTCCTTTGCTTTAACGCTGAAATTAGATTGAATATTCTTATCAGATTTTGATTCAGTACCTGAACCTGATTTCAAGAATTTCCTATTCGATGAAGAACTTGGTTCTCTTATAGGTGCAACGTTCTTCTGCCATCTGATTTGTGGAGCTTGAAAATTGTGAACCCTCTTCTTTCGTCGAAGATTCCTTGGTTTAGAAATATTGTTTTTCGGATAAACAATTTCTTCTGAATTTTTGTCAATCCAATCGGATGCTTTATGTGGTTCATATCCCATGGTTTATCATCATCATCTGATTTGTGTTCATCATTCCAACCGTTATCCTGATTTGAATCATCAGCTTTCTGTTTCTCACAGATCCTTTGTAGACGTTTAATTAAACCAGCAATTATTTCTTTGTATTTAATAATGTTGGTTCAGGGGAATTATTAATACGTCCTTGAGACTCTGGGAACTGTTGAACGATGTTTTCATTGTGGATGGTGAACGCGGTTTCTTCTTCTCTCAAAAATGGATTACTCTTAGGATAATACATGTCGATGATTTCATCAGGAACATATACAAAGTTATCCAAATTAGATGTGTGAGTAAATTCATTTTGATGAAGTTTTTCATCAGATTTAACCATTGGGAAATTATTCTTAGTCTGATTTTCGTTCTCATCAGACTGTGACAAAAAATTCATAATTGGACCATCTTGGTCCGCATTTGTACAAGTATATAGACTACTAGGTACTATACCTGGTAGTCGACACTGTCCTCGGAGACGACTGAGTTCGCCGAACTCCCTGAGCTTCTTGATTTCGTCCTCGATCGGGACGACGGGCTTGAATCTTTCCGGAGCATCCGCTCCGGTCTCTCTCCTGCTACTGGGGATAAACTTTTCCCGGGCGAATGTGACTGTATGGGGAGTGGCGTAACTCCCTCTTCTGAATGACTGGGGTTCTCATGACCCCTGAATACGTACGCTGTCACAGAGACATCAGCTTTTGATTTTAATAGCTGATTTAGATTGATTACCAAAGACATATATCTGTCTTTTTCCAAGATCCGACTTAGATTCTGGATTGCTTTCTCCTCCCTTTGCATCTCGGCTGCATGGACGACTTCATCATAATCTTGCTTATCATGATAAACAACGCCATCATGAATCCAGATAGGGTGTTCTCTGGCTAGTCTCTTCCTAGCCAATTCTTGAGAAAGCTCCTTCGGATCATAAGGGTCATCAACCCTTCGGAGCGTCGTATCGATAGTCTTCTTCAGAGACTCATACTGCGGAGCAGGGCGGCCATCAATCCATATAGTGACATTTCGGTCCGAGATGCTGTGGGAATCCAGGAATGTCAGATAACTTTTCCCGACGTGTGATGATCTCGATTTCTCCATCATCTTCCTCAGCCCTGTCAAACTGATCCAACAAGATGAGATCTTCGTTCTCGCTGATGGCCATGCCATCACCTGATCTATACTTGACACCTAAGATATGCGGTTTATCACCAATGTCCCTGACTTCCTCAGTCAAGAAACAATCGAGAATGAAACCAAAAGTGTCAATGTGAGGGGCGAAGGAAATTTGATGTGCGGGAAGATTGTAAGATCGGATTGCTGGATATATTTCCCTGACCTCAGGGGTATCTTTGATGTTGTTATATCCAGCACAAGAATGTGCCAGATGGAGGAGGCGAGCAAGTCGAGCATATGGATCACATGACGCCATATCATCTGCGTCATATTTGTTCATGATTTTTAGAACGTCCTCCTTGGTCAAGTTTGGGTTCCTAATCAGGACCCGAGCTAAAATGCCCTGATTGATGTAATTGTCGTAGCCGATAGCTCCATCAAGATAGACATGATAGTACATTTGAGTGCAGAGAGGACCGATTTGGTAAACGCGCGACATTTCGATTTGTTTCTAAAAATAAAAATATATTAGCCTAATTCTTATTTCCCGAATGATACATGAGAAAAAGAGTGCTTATCAGGCTGTGCTATTTTTGAAACAATACGTCATGGACTTGTCTGGCAACGCAAACGACTCATTGGGGTTATATGGATGTTGTTATGCCAATCTCGTACCAGGGCTCCTTCAAATTCCCTGCGTACAAACTAGTATGTATGTATGTATGTGTGTATGTATCTGTGTAAGTGACATCCTCAGACGTCCTAATCTAGTTGGGGTGCTATTCATCTGCCCAACAATAGTCTGCGTGTACGACAAAAGTTCGCCTCAGCACGACCTTTATACGAATATTAAATAATTAAATAGAGAAAAACCGACGAAAACAGTTATTATGATATATGCAATAATGTAACGGCCAATTGGGGGTGCGTGAAGCCTTTACAGGGGATCGGCCCTGTTATCCGCATAAAGCAGCCCAAAATCCGTGTCTTTTTTGGTAGTGGTGTGACAAAACCACAACATGATTAAAGACCTGCCGGTCCTGGGAAAGTTTTGATTTCGTTGTCTTCCAACAACGCACGACTCCGATGCGTGACACCAGATATTTAATCTATCTTCCCAGATAGTCTGTCACAAGTGTGACAGAAATGGTATCCCTGCTACCATTAAGCGACTATTTATCCCATAGTTGGGTTAGCATTCGTCGAGGTGTGAGAGAAAGTCAAAACACAGATCACACAATATCTTATCAGCTATAGATCCCATCGGTCATGATAGAGGGCCATCAGCCATATCTCTGATCCGATATTTTGAGATCTCATCAGCTGATCTGATCACACACTTAAACTATTTATAATACACTGTAGACTATACCCTTCTAGACATACAACGCCCAACCCTTTGAGCGTTTGAAGGCAGTCGCCGGGGCCCATAACCTATTGAAACAAGAACAGCAGCGCAAGCCATTAGCTAAGTAAGGTTTCAATAACTTACATTGTTAGCTTAAGGGTTGCCTTATCACTATGTAGTTTGTAGTAAAACTGAGGGGATAGTCGCTCAGAACGCCCTCCTTATATGCATTTCAGAAACCCTAACCTAAGTACAGTGTAATCTACCTATTACATAATATCGGTCCCTAAAATGAGTCATTCTGAGTCTTCATCTATTTATATTCCTTCTATGATGTTCTATATGACATCATTTCCTTCTATATGATGTTGTATGAGTCATATGACTCAGTGTGAGTCATTTATGAGTCATAAACATGAGTCATTATGACTAATCATGAGTCATTATCATGAGTCATTGTGACTCCAAATGAGTCATAAGTATGAGTCATTATGACTAATCATGAGTCATAATTATGAGTCATTATGACTATAAATGAGTCATAACTGTGAGTCATAATTGTGAGTCATAAGTCACATGACTAATATTATGTAAGCTATTTATGATTAAATATGAAACACTTAATTAATAGTTATTCAATCTTATCTAATTAGATAAGATATAGATTAGATATAGATTAGATAAGATGTTCATTACATTAGTTATTGTAATGAATGTAACTAATCTAATGTAACTATTATAATAACTGTCAGAGTTTTGACACCTGGAAGAGGGGAGAGGTGGATGCTTTGCACAACTCTAGTTACAGGTATGATCCCAGCTATTCGCGAATTGCCTTGAAGAGTGCGCACAACTTTATATAACTTGCTATTAGGCTCTGGGTTGCCCGAAAATGGAGTGAACCACTCGACGTATGCCAAGTGCAGGGGTGAATGTTCACGCTGCCCAAAAAGGAGAGTATGTGCTGCCATGTTGATGCTGAATATGACACAAACCTGTGCTACCCAATGTGCTGTGAAATGAATGTCAGCATTGGGTTATTTGGGATGAACATAAACACACCATGGATGCCTGTCTTGTTTGGCTGGCCACAGTGGACAAGTGCTGTATCAAATCACCCAGGAATAATCCGATGGCATCAGCAAACTTGGGGGCTCTCTGCAGAGGCCTCTGCAGCACTGTGGAGGTACCACAGAGCCCACAGGGCCTGGAGATAAGGTATATGTTCTGTGCAGTACTGCCACAGTCTGCTGGCAGTCTGTGTTACGACGTTACAATTTTCTGGCAGTTTTTCCACATTTTTATCTATTTTCTCTGGGGCCCTATGGACACATAGGTATACAGGACTCGTAGGCGCCAACCCCTATGTCAAGGCGCCCATTGGTTAGGTCAGCGGTTAGTCAGCCAGGGGCTGTGCCAATAAGAAGACAATAAGGACCAGATGGGGACACGGGCATCACAGGAAGGCGTAGATAGTCGCCATGGTTTTGTTGTTGTGCGCACATAGCCCTAGGGGCATGAGGCTGCTGCGCACAGACCATGGTGGAGGTATATAAGGTGGTGCGTTGTAGGTAGGAGTCTCTAAGACTCTAGATAGTTTCCTCTCACCCAGGTTACTACTCTACTGTGTCATCTAGTCTCGTCTCAAATCTATATCTTCTCTTGAGGCTTGTGGTTGTGGTGGGATCCGTCCTAACATAATCTAGAGTCTTTCAACCACACCCTTCGTTGTTTGACACAGCACCGAGCACGTCTTGCTCATTGTTGCTCACAGCATTGAAGCGATCCAACAAAAGTTTATTTGTCTGACAGGGCACTCGTTGCACCATGAGACCGTCCTCAGCCTCGATCTCGACAGTCAACAACTGGGTCACGACTGACTCACACAAAAGTTCTAAACGAGAGTAGTCGCGTGCTGGGTTGTGGACCAGGCAGGGTCGCCCCAGGCAGCTACATTAGGACTTCAGAAAAGCGCAAGGAACGCGCGAAAGCAATCACTTGTGGTGACCTGTATCAAGGCACACAGTCTCTAGACACCAATTACGTATTGGATCTGTTGATCTGAGCACGAGGACACTAGAGTGAAGTGCTGGGCAGCACTGCTTGTGGTCAGTTGGTGGAATCAGATTGAAGATCTGAGTGCGGGTGCGTTATTGACCGCATCGGACAGTGGCTGTATTAGGAAGTACAGTTACAGAAGAAGAGGCAACATCTCCCTACTTGGGATGTCTTACTACTTTTGGAACAATCTTGGATCTGGGATCCGAAACTATGGAACTTTCATTCAATTATGTTTTGCCAAGGGCAGCTATGTCCTTGATGGAGATCGGAAAAGTATTCAATCTGGAATGGGCGGTGGTGTGCCCTTTGCCGCACAAACAAACCGAGTCGGCCAAGCCGGTCAACTACAGACAATGAGATGCGCATGTTCGCGCATGGCACCTTTGGCACAAGGAGCAGCGCCGTTTGGAAAAACTCAGGCTGCAAAGAGCGGCTTATGAACAACAAATGCTTGAAGAAGCGGCCTTCCGAGAGCAGGAGGAGGCATGGGAAATCCTCATGCAGGAAAAGTGCAAGGTGCTACGACAAGAAAGGAAGTTCCAACAGATGGAACGAGAATTGGAAGCGGACTGATGGGTGCTGGAGCAGGTGCTGGAGCAGCTCGTAGATCAACTGGACGTCAACGAGGCGGTCTTTGATTCACCCTCCAATATGCTGTTGTTACTCCAAGGGTTTAACGTGTTCACCTTGAAACACGATGGTCTGGTCCTGACGGCTAAGGAACGCAATAAACTGATGCATGCCTCAAATGGCAACATCATGGTTAAGCACTCGGGCTGCATGACGCGATACACTCCATATATGTATGAATGGAGAAAGTCCTGATCCAGTTCATCACCGATCACCGAGCCCAACTCTTTGGAAAATCACACAGGACCGGATAATGATGGGGTCATGCTCCCAGAATGGGATGACTTCATGGACCTGCATTTGGCCGATTGGGGCATTCGTACCAAACAAGAGTACACAGAGCATTGGGTTGAGAACCAGGAGTGGGTCGTACTGCCAGGGGTCCCAACAAATGAGGACTGGCCCAATTACCATTGGCGCAAACCCAGGTACTGCTACATGTACCTGTTTAAACCTGAATACTATGATCTCTACCACTGGCCGGCTTGGCCCACCATCACAAAAATTGCCTCATGGAACACCAAACTCCAAAATCCATTTGCTCGGTTTAGTCTCCAGGACAACTGCCAGCGTGATCAATTCCATGTGCTAGAGGAATTTATGATCTGGATAGAAGACGGTGATGACATTTGGGACTGGGGTAGCATCGATGAAATGGTCACAAGGGGCACTTACAATAAGCAAGCCTGATGGGGAGGAAAGGGCTTCTTCTGCCGTAATAAGAAAAAGAAGAAGGCCCGATCATACACGGGTTCGACCCTGTCCATCAAGTATGAAGGAGGTGACGTGGAACTTTCCAGTGTCCCTGTACGTGTCAGCAAACCCAACCCTGTGCTATACCTGATCACCGGCTCCACACCCCCAAGAACCTCGAAGCAGTCTACACCACCTCCAGTTCCACCTAAGGTACCCACGTACGCCGAGGCCATCAAAGCAAAAAAGGCGGAGTTCAACACAATCATGCGTACCCGTGGCGGTGACTGGAACTGGCACGATGGACCTGTCACAATGGCAGAGGACTGGATGATCGAAGCGGGGCCCAGCAATTTGCACAAGGTGCAAAAACGGAGGGAGATAGATCACTGGCGATGGACCGTAGCTAATGAAGTAGAACATGCATATCCATACCCTGTGGTCCGATCCAGTAGTGAAATCCTACACCCGGACATCCCGGGATTCTGCTATTTGGTGATGTTTAAGAAACAGCACTGGAACAAGTTTGAGTGGCCGGCATACCCGCAGATTCAAGAAATCTATCAGTTTGACCGTCGCATGAGGGAATTGCAGGCCAATGTAAGAGCCCGAAAGACTTATGGATGAGAAGGATGCATCCATGTGGAACGCGTGTCTCAGGGCCTCAATGCCTGGACTCAGATGGAGGATTGGATCCTCAAGGGGTATGGACGATACCATGTCAGAGCTTTTCAATGGACCATTCAAATGGCCGTGGGACTTAGAGATTTCCTAATTGGGTATATGTAAGTCATGCTGCATCCCTTACCACCACAAATTCCCTTTACTGGGACAAACCAGGATGACGTGGCAGATAGACAACGGCAGATTGACGACATTGAGGAGTCCAGGATGGCAACGGTCAATGGCTTTGGGTAACTCCTCACTAATGTTCTGGAGGAATGGCAATGCACGCATCCTCGACCATCACCAGCTCCATTAACAAAGGCGGAGATGCCCGATCATTTCGAAGGAGATCCAAGTCAAGTGGATAATTGGCTGTGTACGATGGAGGTGTACTTCACGCTGGCACGGGAAACAACGGTGCGGAGGCGTATTGTCATTTGTTTATACCGCACTAGGAAAGGAAAGGGAAATCAAGCAGGAGAATGGGCAGGAGTCAAACTCCAGGAAATCCAAAAGGCGGATGAGGAGTATGAAGGAAAACATGCACGTGCTCCGACGAGGTATCCATTGGATCTTACATGGGCAGAGGTAAATAACAGACACCGAGCTCCCTTGCAACCAGAAGACCAACCATTGCAATGGGTGTGACCACCTAACATGAACAAATATCCATGGACCACTTGGGCGGCATTTAAAGCAGAAATGCATGAGTTCTTCATGTCTACCGAGACCAAACAACACACGACGGACGACTTGATGAAGTTGGAGCAATGGAACACTCCAATTGAGGATTACATCATCAAGTTCAATGCGCTGTCACCATTGGTTGGATGGGGCAAAAATGCGCTCAAAGACCATTTCCTTAATAAAATCAATCCTGCATTAGGTGGAGAATTGATCAGACATGGCAATCTGGCCGACAATGCAACCCTGAAAGCGATTCAGGATCGAGCAGTGCAGTTAGCATGAATATACCACAGGGTGAAAGAAGCATACGGCAAGAAGAAAAGCCGTAACGAGTATAAGGAGACACCGGTGGCCAAGGAAAGCAAGGCACCAATACAATACAGCATGCCCACTATGTCAACATCCAGCAGAGATCCAAACGCTATGGATGTGGACAAAGCAAAACGATGCACAGGGGCGTGCTTCAATTGCGGCAAAGAAGGGCACTATCAGGACTACCCCTTGACGTGACGTCTTAGGGCCCCAACAGCAGACTTTAAGAGGAGAGGAGTGAGGGTAGAGTGGAAACCCAAGAGAACTCGACTGAGGACTCTGGGTGTTACTTGCTCAGTTTATATACTACAAAGGTGGTCTGTGCACCACTCTAATAATAGTAGCTACGCTGAGTAAGTATGAGTAAAAGAGATAACATAATCGGCCCCCATTGCTGCGCATTGGTAAGCCTGAGTCATAGTCCATGAGTCATCGGTCCGGTAGTCCGTAATCTAATCTAATCGTTATCTAATCTAATCTTAGCGCTGACTAGATAAGATAGACACCAACCTGACTAAGATGTTTGGCTACAGCTATTGTAAAATACAAGAAAAAGAATAAAAATGTCTTAGAGATTTTGACCGTTAAGAACAGGTCATGACAGTACCCCTTTTTAGGTTTCGGCTTCCTAGACGAACTAAAAATCTTCAAAGGATATGTGTCCACCTTTCTTTTCCTTTCTCCATCTCATGCATAATTGCCATGCCCAAAATGCTTTGGGCGGGAAAGTCCAAGGATCTACGCCTTGGTCGGCCTTTTCTATCCAATGGTACACATCATGATCCATAGTGATGCGGGGACGGGGAGTGGGTTTCGGCTTTTTGATTGGTTCCGGGAAAGGACAACGTGATGATTGTTCACAACAGTGGCCCACATTTGAATAGCCACCGATGGTAAGGATTGTTGATTGAGATTTTTTGTTGTGCGGCGGTTCTTACCCATGATTGGTAAGAGAGACAATATACAAGTGCGTATATGTGTTTGAATAACCGGGCCCAGAATAAGGCCTTCCTACAACAAAATGAAGCAGTTTAAGGCCCTACTCCAGGGCCAATCCTTTTTAATTTTTTAAACAACCGTTGCAATCACATGGACCATTGTGATCTGATGATTCATTTAACTGTTCTAGAAGCTGTTGTCCTTTCAATTTTTGCCAATTTTTCTCCCATGATGCAGTTTCTGCTACTGCATTTATGTCGATCCTGGATATGGCCGTTCCTGGACTTTCAGTAAGATTTTCATATTTTTTGAAGCTTAATTTGTCAATGACACTTTTGTCAATGACTCATATTGCTCCGGGATTTTTATCATAGAAATGCTTTATTTTTCTTTTAGCATTTCCCAAATTCTCTTTTGGCTCCCACAAATTGTGTTCTGCCGTATATCCTTTCCATCAAACAAGATATTCCATCTTGTTTCTCTTTAATCGTACATCGAGGATTTCCTCTACCTCGTATTCCTTTTCACCATCAATTTCTACTGGTGGTGGCGGCGCAATGCGTTGTCCCCTAAGCGGTTTAACATAGGGACATATTCTTGAAACATTCACAACAGGGTGAATTTGTTGTGAAAAGGGTAGATTCAACTCTACAGCATTTGACGAAATAATCTTTTTAATTGGATAGGGACCTATCCATCGTTCTGCCAACTTTCTAGTTGGTCGCCCAGATAATTGAAGATCTTTGGTTGACAACCAAACTCGATCTCCTATTTTGTATTCTGGTACCTCAGAACGTCGTCTATCTGCATAGAGTTTCATATCATCCTGCGATTTCTTTAATGCAGCTTGCGCTTCTTCATGAATTTCCTTCATTTTCTCTGCGCAAAGTCAGCCGCAGCTGGATGACTTCCTTCCTTTCTGGGTTCAATACCCATTCTTGGATGTTTTCCGTAATTTACAAAAAACGGTGTATGTTTCGTTGATGCTTGAATTTTGTTATTGTAACTAAATTCAGCAATTGCGAGCCATCCCGACCAATTTTCTTGTCGGTGATCTACAAAAATCCTCAGGGACTGTTCTAGATCCTGATTCATTCGTTCTGTTTGTCCATCCGTCTGTGGATGGAAGGCTGTAGACAAATCTGTAGAAATGCCCAACATTTGGTTCAATTCTTTCATCATTTGAGCAGCAAATTGAGGTCTGCGATCCGAGATTATTGACTCGGGGAGACCATGGAGTTTCCATATATGGTCTCTAAATAATGTTGCCAACCCTTGAGCTGACGTTTCTTCCGATGTTGGAATAAAATGTGCCATTTTGGACATTCTATCACAGACTACTAGAATTGCATTATGACCATGCAATTCCGGTAACTTTGTAATAAAGTCTGCAGTGATATGAGTCCATGGCTTTGACGGTGCTGAGTTAGGCATTAACTTTCCCGCTGGTGGTTCTGGGAAGTTTTTGCTTCTTTGGCACTTATCACATCCAGCAACGTATTTTTTAACGAATTTGGTGACACCTGGCCACCAATAATTTCTCGTGACGAGTTCAACCGTCTTCCATTGTCCTCCATGTCCAGCAATGGGTGTATCGTGATGGAGTCTGACTATCTCCATTCGTAGTTTTTCATCTTTTGGAATGTAAACTTTTCCTTGCCAGAGGATTAATCCTTGTTCCATCTGCCATTCTCCTGCATTAAGTCTCCTGACTCCTGCCTTTTTCATGGCTTCCACTGCTTTCACAACTTCTTCATTGTTTGCTTCTGATTTTCTAATTTTGTTTAAAATTTCTTTTCCGACGTATTAACTAGCACATGTCCTTGTTGAAGTGCTGCAATTCGGAAAAATTCCAGTTTTAACAAGGTGACTTCCTTGTTATCATCTTCTACCCCCTTTTTATGGTCTGGCCTCCTGGACAGAGAATCGGCCTTTCCCATAGTTGAACCTGCTTTATGAATTAATTTAAAATTAAACCTGCTAAGGTATAATGTCCAGCGTGCTTGTCTTCGATTTAACTTTTTTGCATTCATAAAGTATTCAAGATTTTTATGGTCCGTCCATATCTCAAATTCTTGCCTTGCTCCTTCTAGGTAATGTCTCCAGGCTTCGAGACACCTAATAATGCCCAACATTTCTTTATCGTGGACATCATACTTCCTCTCAGTTTCGTTGAGGGATTTGGAGAGGTAAGCTATTGGTCTCCATTTGTTATCATCACATTCCATTGATAACACTCCTCCCGTTGTGTAATCCAAGGCATCAGACTCTATTCTGAATTTCTTGTCTGAGTCTGGAGCAACAAGAAGGGGTTGTTCCGTAAAAGTTTTTTTTAATATTTTAAAAGCTTTTTCTTCTCCTTCCTTCCATTCCCATGTTTTGTCTTTTCTGACCAGATTATGTAATGGTCATGCTATTTTGGCAAAGTCCTTGACAAATCGTTGATTTTGATTCCATTAGGTCCAATGATGACCCCTAGGAATTCTACTTCTTGCACGTTCCATACGCATTTTTCTGGTTTTACATATAAATCGTTTTCTTCCAAGCGCCGGAGAACTTCGAGCACTATATTGTTGTGCTCTTTTTCGGTTTTTGTGTAAATAAGGATGTCATCTATATAGACAATGACTTTTCCTTCATTTATCATATCCCAAAAGATATCGTTCATCATGGCTTGAAAGGTTGCCAGAGAATTGGTAAGTCCAAAGTACATTACTACTGGTTCAAAAGAACCTTCCGGTGTAGTAAAGGCGGCCTTCCATTCATCTCCTTCTTTGATTTGTACGTTATTGTAACCCCACCTAAGGTCCAACCTGGTGAAGTGCTTTGCTTGTCCTGCTCGATCTACGAGCTCCGATATCAACGGTAATGGATAGTTATTTTTAACCGTCCATTCATTTAGGTAGCGGTAATCCTGTACCATTCTCTTTTTCCCATCTTTTTTCTTTACAAAGAACACCGGCGATGTTTGTGGTGATTTCAAAGGTCTGATATACCCCTTTTTAATTGATCATCGACAAAATCTCGGACTTCTCCGAGTTCATTTGGTGATAAAGGATACACCTTTCCTTTTCTGGGTTGGTAGCCTTGTTTGAGATCAATAGCATGATCCCATGGTTTCCTAACCGGCATTCTTTCTGATGCAGTTTTTTCAAACAAGTGTAGATACTTGTGATACTGCGGTGGTACCAGATCTTTTGGTTCCTGTTTTTTCAACTCCCTAATCCATTTTGGGTCGTCTGATCTGATTCCAGACGGGAGAAATTCGTATTTTTCTCCTTCCCTATAGAATTTCAGATGTTTCCATTGATCCAGGAAATCCAAATTCTGTTCTTCTTTCTCCTTTTGCTCTAGCCAGTAGGCAAAGTCCAACTCCCTCTCTTTTTCCCAGACGTACATATTGGTTTCCCAATGTTCCGCCTGTTTTGTCCGCTTTTGTCTTTCCTTTGTCCATTCTCTTTGTTTATGTCCACATGATCGTGGGCATCTTGTCAACTCTATTTTACCGGTGATCCAGTTGACATCCGGATTATGTCGTCGTAACCAGGTAGATCCAATGATTATGTTTGTCTTGCCTAATTCGCATATTTCGAATGTGGCTCTTTCTTGATGTCCCTTATAGCTCATGAGTAGATCTACTTCATGAGTAATTATACCGCCTTCATTGTTAGATCCATCTACATTTCTAACTTGAATGGGTCGATCCAAAGGAATTAACCTATAGCCTTTTTCATTAGCAAACTTAGCGTTCATAAACAAACCTGTTTCAAGCAACGCTGTTTCTGTTGTTTGGTCATGTGTGTCTAGAGTTTCTAGACCTATTTCCATTAGTATCTCGTCCTTTTGACCAATAGAACGAATGAGAAACTCTTTTTGTCCCTTTTTAAGTATTCTTTTACCTGATAAGGAAGAATCAAGCACAGGTTTATCCGCCCTGCCGCGCTCCTGTGCTTTGGCACTAGAGACCGCTTCCTGCGGGGTGGTCTCAGAGACTGTTGAAGTCTCCGAGTCCTCCGTACCTACCAGTCCGTCTTCCTTACCTTATACAGAATACCTATTAAGAGAGTTCAGTACGGGACTTACTGACTCTCGTCTTCTTTTAAATTTTCGCCTTTTGCGAAATATTCCTTCATTTCTTCGAAGGACATGGTTCGGATGTCCAAACCTGATCGGCAATTTCTTGCTATGTGGCTGATCCTTCCACATTTGTAGCAGCGCATCGGCGGGCGCTGTGTTCGATCGACGTCCATGGCATTCGGATCTGTGGGTCTTGATCCTGTGGTATTATTTCCCGCGGAGGGCCCAGCTCCCGATCGGTTCTGACTCGCTGATCCCGCGGTTCGGTTGAAGTTCCAGTGGGGTTTAGGCTGGCCAGTTCCTACCATCTTCGACGTATCCGGGCCTTTGGTCCCTTCACTCCTATTGGCGGAGTTACTGTTCCGCGAGGAATAATATTTTTCCTCGTTCTTTGCCTGTCTCCATTGTTGATCGAGTCGGACCGACCTCCGATACCATTCGTCAATATTAGCCGGTATTTCATCGGCTTCCATAATTCGTTTCCGGAGCCCTGCATTTAGACTCCTTTTGAATTCTTCAACTAGGGCCCTTCCCTGGTACCCTGTTCCTCGTGCGACTTTTTTGAATTTCTGCACGTGTTCTTCACACGTGTGTGCGCCCTGTGTCATAGTGCGCAATTCCGAGATTTTCAACGATTGTTCATCGGTATCGCCAAAATCTGCCCTGATATCTCTATATAATTGTTCCACGGATGTTGGTACATCCGTATCATCATCTGCTATCATTTCCAGCAGATTGTCCCTCCAATCTACTGCGAAACCTTCCGACATATATGATAGTACCAGGAGAATCTTTTCTTCTTCCTCGGCACTGATCATCTTCAGCTGTATGTATAGCCGGCAACTATTAATGAAGTTGGTAACTTCCGACATTTTGCCGGAAAACACCGGGGGTTTGGCTACATCTATTTTTGACGAGCCATTTCCTGCGGGTGCGGGAATATTGAATACCGTTCCTTCCAGTATATTGATTACTGGGGCCAGGGCGGCCAGTGGCAGTGCTGCTTGTTGTGCTGCAGCGGCATTGTTTGTTTGGAGTAACAACAATTGCTCCTGGAGTTGCTGAATGGTTTGGTTTTGATTATTCAGCAACTGCAACAGTTGCGCTGATGTAAGATCCTCTTCTCCGTGATCGGACATCGGGATATAGAGGGGCGGTGGTGTAAATGGGGAAAGTGATCTCGACGGTTGTGATACCGATGGAGATCTGAATGCTGGTGGTGGTGGTGAGAACGGTGGCGCTACTTCTCCAATGTATTGAGCGTCGGAATGAAATAGGCTATGGATATTTAAAGTTGCGGGGTTAGGGACGAGGATTTGGAACGGTGCAGGTTCCCACTGATGTTGTACCTCGGTGATCGAGGGTGTAGAGTCGGTTGACTCGGTTGGTGTGTGAAGTGCGGGAACGTCCGAGACTGGATCGTTATCGTCAAATGGATCTGGCCCAAAAGGGTCGTAATCAATATCAAAGTCGTCTAGACCGTCCAGTGGTACCCCGAATACCTCTATCCAGAAGTTATCGATTTCCCTATCTGTAAGCCCGTGTGATCTGAGAAGATCCCGTACTTCGTAATTCTCCGTTACGTAAAAGTGAGGGAGGTCTTGGCCTGTCACTTATTTGTGAATGCACTCAGGGTCCACAACCCTCCCTGCAGTGCTAGTACGTAAACAGTATAGTACGGTATTTGACTTTTATGAATTGATTACACTAAACTGGATCCGAACGGTTGTCCAGTTAGCACTATACCCCTAATAGGTATGGCCTTTCTCAAGAGCGCGTGGTCAAGCGACGGCTACTCTCAAGGATTACGAAACGAAGTGTCTAAGTATGTACGTGTATAGCCTTCAGAGGCCTGGACCAGGGCAATTTAACGTGTGCAGGGGCTGGTGAGGCTGATCCTACGATGCGAGTGACGTAACGTGTCACTACTCCGGCACTGGTATCCTGTGCACAGGTAACCCTATCAACCAGGTTAGGTTCTTCAGTTTGCGTAGACCGGGAACGTAAGATAGAGCTTTTATGGATGCTCTAAAGAACCAGGGGTGACGGTTTTATTGTCCGACAACAAATGACGCTTTAGACTCTGCGGAAGAGTATAGGAGCCCCCTGATATCAAAGATTCCCTTAACCCTGGGATCCAGGTTCGAGCGTGATGCTCTAGTTATGAAGCGTTGGGGCAGTAAGGATGTGATCAGTCGAGTTCTACTATCAGGACTACCCCTTGACGTGACGTCTTAGGGCCCCAACAGCAGACTTTAAGAGGAGAGGAGTGAGGGTAGAGTGGAAACCCGAGAGAACTCGACTGAGGACTCTGGGTGTTACTTGCTCAGTGTTAGGATCGCAATCCTAGCCCCTCAATTTCGGTTTACTCTACAGTCATCTGGGATGACTTCTATACATGTTATAACAGGCCTGGGGCCTTACGGGACACTATGGGACACCAATGGTTGAGTTAGCGCATGGGAGCACTCACCAGAGGGCAAGACGATGGTTGGAGAAACCATCCAATACTATATACGGAAGGACAGCCAGACTAGGAAGGTGGATCGCCACCTTGATGGCATCACACTCGGCATTAGTGCATCAGGAGGATCAGCGCATCAAGCCATCACGCATCAGACGAAGGCACAAGACAGCGCGCATGTCTATAAAGGATCGCGATGGGAACGCACAATGCCTCAAGGCATTGCTCCTTATGGTCAGGGTCTAGGGCAGTCCAGAAGAGGTCTATGAGTGGAGTCAGAGCGGCCGCGCCCATATGCGCTCATATGCGCAGCAACTGCGGCAGCCCCAAGCACATGCTCACCAAGAACAATAGGAGTGAGTCAGGCTGAGGGAGTGCCGGTGGGTCTGGGAGTCGCAAGGGGTTCTCATAGAGTAGTATATAAGTAGGTACAATGTAGCTGGAGTCTCCCCAGACTTCAGATAGTTTTACTCTACCCCAATTCTATCCCAGTATCGTCTCCTTTCTACTCTCTGGCCAGCGACGAGGCCTGTGGGCCCCCTAGGGGGGATTGTAAGGTTGTGGTTAGGGGCGTGAGCTCATAACACTCAGTTTATATACTACAAAGGTGGTCTGTGCACCACTCTAATAATAGTAGCTACGCTGAGTAAGTATGAGTAAAAGAGATAACATAATTGGCCCCTGTTGCTGCGCATTGGTAAGCCTGAGTCATAGTCCATGAGTCATTGGTCCGGTAGTCCGTAATCTAATCTAATCTTTATCTAATCTAATCTAATCTTTATCTAATCTAATCTAATCTTAGCGCTGACTAGATAAGATAGACGCCAACCTGACTAAGATGTTTGGCTACAGCTATTGTAAAATACAAGAAAAAGAATAAAAATGTCTTAGAGATTTCGACCGTTAAGAACAGGTCATGACAGGCACTTTGCAAGAGACTGCCCTGAACCTAAGCGGTTCACTAGAAAAGACAAAGGAAAAGGCCATATTCGGGAACTAAAGGTGGAAGAGCTCACCGAGGAGCAATGGAAAGAATATGGAAAGGAGAAGGGTTTTGGCAACAGCCAGTAGGCAAGCGCTCCGCGCTGCTGGCTGATAGAGTTTCAATTTCGAACAAGGACTCATGTATTAATATACCAGAGCTGTTATATGAATGTTCTTCTTATGTTCATCAAATTTGGAACTTAAGTGTGAGTGCAAAACCCCGGATAAAAACTTGGTCTCCTGCTTGGGTACTCAGGAGAATTTGGCAACAGGATAAAGACACTGCAGTGCAGTGTCTAAAGGAATGGGTTCACTACAAATGCCTTAACGAGGCAACTGAGAGTTTGGTTGACGAATTGAACCAGCAATCAGAAAAAGAGGCATTGTGGAACCTAACATGGTTAAGGCAAAGTGTCGTCAAAGCTATAGGGCGACAGGAAATGAACTTGAAAGGAACCATCACTACAATGGACACTGGGGCACAAATCAATATCATTGCACTAGTGGACTCAGGATGCACAGGGTCCTGTGTTAGTACAGAGTTTGTGGAACGACACAAACTTAATAAACGGAGGCTTCTTCAACCAATGCCGGTCTACAATGCGAATGGAACCTGAAATGCTCTAGGGAGTCTAGAGTACATGGTTTAGTTCAAATTGCGAATAGGGAGCCACGAAGAAATAATTGAATGTGGGGTTGCCGGACTGGGGAAAACAGACATCTTCTTAGGACATGATTGGTTGCAGCATCACAACCCGGTGATGGATTAGAAGAAGCAAGAAGTGCAATTCACCAGGTGTCTGGGAACGTGTTGGGACCATTCTCACGTTGACAATCCTGAAGATGAGGTGGAACCCATGGAGCCTTTAGGAGAAGGCAAAAAGCTGTTAGCAGTACATATAGGTGAACCGGAATTCAAATTATGTTCTGTGGCAACAGACATTGCAGCAAAGGAGGCGGATGCAGCAAAAAGGCGTTCATTAGAAGAAGTAGTGCCGGAACATTACCTTGGACATTGAAAGGTTTTTGAAAAAGAAACTTTTGACAAACTACCACCAAGACGTCCTTGGGACCATGCCATTGAGTTAATACTGGGATCAAAGGCAGTGGATTGTAAGATTTATCCACTCAGCTGGGACGAACAGGCCCAACTGGATGAATTCCTGAAGGAAAATTTGGAATCAGGACGCATTCAACCCAGTAAATCACTCATGGCGTCCCCATTCTTTTTTGTTAAAAAGAAAGACGGAAAATTGCGACTGGTACAGGACTACCGAAGATTAAATGAGATGACAATCAAAAACCGATATCCGCTACCACTCATTGGGGAGTTGGTGGACAAGTTGTCACAAGCCAAGGTCTTCTCGAAAATGGATATCCAATGGGGGTATAATAACGTTCGGATTAAGGAAGGCGATGAATGGAAAGCAGCCTTCCGGACCAATCGCGGATGTTTTTTGGCTTAACCAACTCACCGGCGACATTTCAAACCATGATGAATGACATTTTCCGACAGGAAATCGCTGAAGGATGGGTTGTCATCTACATGGATGACATTTTGGTCTTCTCAAAATCTCAGGAAGAACATACCAAACACGTGAACCGCATCTTGGCAAAGTTGGAAAATCACAAACTGTCCCTGAAACCGGAGAAGTGTTGGTTTGATCAACCACAGATTGACTTCCTGGGATTAGTCATCAGTACAGACTCAATTCATATGGAAAAGGGCAAGGTTGATGCAATTGCGTCTTGGCCAGAGCCAACATGCAAGAAGGAACTACAACAATTCCTGGGATTTCTCAATTTCTATCGACGTTTTGTGCAAGGTTTTGCTCAGGTGGCCAAACCACTAACTAAGTTGACAGGAAAAGTTGACTGGTTGTGGACGGAACTCCAATCTGTGGCCTTTCAGGGACTGAAAGACCTTGTAGTGAGGGAGGTTGTCCTCAAAATTCCTGATGACGAGGGACAATTTCGGGTTGAAGTAGACGCATCAGACTTTGCAATTGGCAGAATTTTGTCTCAACAAGGCAAGGATCAACTTTGGAGGCCGGTGGCGTTCATTTCTAAGGCTTTAAACGATGCAGAACGGAACTATGAGATCTATGATAAAGAGATGCTAGCGGTCATGCACGCATTTTACAAATGGTCTCATTATCTTAAAGGGGCAAAAGAAATTGTAGAGGTTCTAACAGATCATCAAAATCTCACGTATTTCCGGAAGGCGCAAAATCTCAATCGAAGACAAGCTCAATGGGTTACAGACCTGCAGGAATACAATTTCATTATTAAACACTGTTCTGGTAAATCAAATTCTAAAGCAGATTTGCTGTCTCGACGGGCAGGACATGCATGAGGACAAAATGATAATGAAGGTGTCATCCTCCTAAAAGAACATCTGTTCATACAACTTCTGGATGATGACTGAGCCATTGAGGAACTCCTGAAAGATGTTACAAAAATGTCAAAATGACAATGGGAGTCACAAGTGCATGAAGGATTGGAAAAAGGAGACCTGGACTATACCATCTGTCATGACCTGTTCTTAACGGTCGAAATCTCTAAGACATTTTTATTCTTTTTCTTGTATTTTACAATAGCTGTAGCCAAACATCTTAGTCAGGTTGGCGTCTATCTTATCTAGTCAGCGCTAAGATTATATTAGATTAGATAACGATTAGATTAGATTACGGACTACCGGACTGATGACTCATGGACTATGACTCAGGCTTACCAATGCGCAGCAGCGGGGGCTGATTATGTTATCTCTTTTACTCATACTTACTCAGCGTAGCTACTATTATTAGAGTGGTGCACAGACCACCCTTGTAGTATATAAACTGAGCAAGATAGCACCCAGAGTCCTCAGTCGAGTTCTCTCGGGTTTCCACTCTACCCTCACTCCTCTACTCCTAAGTCTGCTGTTGGGGCCCTAAGACGTCACGTCAAGGGGTAGTCCTGATAGTAGAACTCGACTGCACACCTCCTTACTGCCCCAACGCTTGATAACTAGAGCATCACGCTCGAACCCGGATCCCAGGGTAAAGGGAACTTCTTGATATCGGGGGTTCATACACTCTTCCGCAGAGTATAAAGCGTTATTTGTTGTTGGACAATAAAACCGTCACCCCTGGTTCTTTAGAGCATCCATAAAAGCTCTATCTTACGTTCCCGGTCTACGCAAACTGAAGAACCTAACCCGGTTGATAGGGTTACCTGTGCACAGGATACCAGTGCCGGAGTAGTGACACGTTACGTCACTCGCATCGTAGGACCAGCCTCACCAGCCCCTACGCACGTTAAATTGCCCTGGTCTAGGCCTCTGAAGGCTATATCCGTATATACTTAGACACTTCGTTTCGTAATCCTTGAGAGTAGCCGTCGCTTGACCACGCGCTCTTGAGAAAGGCCATACCTATTAGGGGTATAGTGCTAACTGGACAACCGTCGGATCCAGTTTAGTGTAATCAATTCATAAAAGTCAAATACCGTACTATACCGTTTACGTACTAGCACTGCAGGAGGGTTGTGGACCCTGAGTGCATTCCCAAATAAGTGACAGGCCAAGACCTCCCTCACTTTTGCGTAACGGAGAATTACAAAGTACGAGATCTTCTCAGATCACACGGGCTTACAGATAGGGAAATCGATAACTTCTGGATAGAGGTATTCGGTGTACCACTGGACGGTCTAGAAGACTTTGACATTGATTACGACCCTTTTGGGCCAGATCCATTTGACGATAACGATCCAGTCTCAGACGTCCCGCACTTCACACACCAACCGAGTCAACCGACTCCACACCCTCGATCACCGAGGTACAACATCAGTGGGAACCTGCACCGTTCCAAATCCTCATCCCAAACCCCGCAACTTTAAATATCCATAGCCTATTTCATTCCGACACTCAATACATTGGAGAAGTAGCACCACCGTTCTCACCACCACCACCAGCATTTAGATCTCCATCGGTATCACAACCGTCGAGATCACTTTCCCCATTTACACCACCGCCCCTCTATATCCCGATGTCCGATCAAGGAGAAGAGGATCTTACGTCAGCGCAACTGTTGCAGTTGCTGAATAATCAAAACCAAACCATTCAGCAACTCCAGGAGCAGCTGTTACTACTCCAAACAAACAATGCCGCCGCAGCACAGCAGGCAGCACTGCCACCGGCCGTCCCGGCCCCAGTAATTAATATACCGGAAGGAACGGTATTCAACATTCCCGCGCCCGCAGGAAACGGCTCATCAAAAATAGATGTGGCCAAACCTCCGGTATTTTCCGGCAAAATGTCGGAAGTCTCAAATTTCATAAATGGATGCCGGCTGTACATACAGCTGAAGATGGTTAGTGCCGAAGAAGAAGAGAAGATTCTTTTGGTACTATCATATATGTCAGAAGGATTCGCAGTGGACTGGAGGGATAACCTGCTGGACATGATAGCAGATGATGACACGGATGTACCGACATCCGTCGAACAATTATATAGAGATATCAGGGCAGATTTTGGCGATACTGATGAACAATTGTCGAAGATCTCAGAATTGCGCACCATGACACAGGGCGCACACACGTGCGAGGAACACGTGCAGAAATTCAAAAAAGTCGCACGAGGAACAGGGTACCAAGGAAGGGCCCTAGTTGAAGAATTCAAAAGGAGTCTAAATGCAGGGCTCCGAAAACGGATCATGGAAGCCGATGAAGTACTGGCTAATATTGACGAATGGTATCAAAGATCGGTCCGATTAGATTGACAATGGAGACAGGCGAAGAATGAGGAAAAATATTATTCCTCGCGGAACAGTAACTCCGCCAATAGGAGTGAAGGGACCAAAGGCCCGGATACGTCGAAGATGGTAGGAACTGGCCAGCCTAAACCCCGCTGGAACTTCAACCGAACCGCGGGATCAGCGAGTCAGAACCGATCGGGAGCTGGGCCCTCCGCGGGAAATAATACCACCGGATCAAGACCCGCAGATCCGAATGCCATGGATGTCGATCGAACACAGCGCCCACCGATGCGCTGCTTCAAATGTGGAAGAATCGGTCACATCGCAAGAAATTGCCGATCCGGATTGGACATCCGAACAATGTCCTTTGAAGAGATGAAAGAGTATTTCGCAAAAGGAGAAAATTTAAAAGAAGACGAGAGTCAGTAAGTCCCGTACTGAACTCTCTAAATAGGTATTCTGTATTAGGTAAGGAAGACGGACTGGTAGGTACGGAGGACTCGGAGACTTCAACAGTCTCTGAGACCACCCCGCAGGAAGCGGTCTCTAGTGCCAAAGCACGGGAGCGCGGCAGGGCGGATAAACCTGTGCTTGATTCTTCCTTATCAGGTAAAAGAATACTAAAAAAGGGACAAAAAGAATTTCTTGTTCGTTCTATTGGTCAAAAGGACGAGATACTAATGGAAATAGGTCTAGAAACGCTAGACACACATGACCAAACAACGGAAACTGCGTTGCTTGATTCCGGAGCAACAGGTTTGTTTATGAACGCCAAGTTCGCTAATGAAAAAGGCTATAGGTTAATTCCTTTGGATCGACCTATTCAAGTTAGAAACGTAGATGGATCTAACAACGAAGGCGGTATGATCACTCATGAAGTAGATCTACTTATGAGCTATAAGGGACATCAAGAACGAGCCACATTCGAAATATGCAAATTAGGTAAAACAAATGTAATCATAGGATCTACATGGTTACGACGACACAATCCGGATGTCAACTGGATCACCGGTAAAATAGAGTTGACAAGATGCCCACGATCATGTGGACATAAACAAAGGGAGTGGATGAGAGAAAGACAAAAAAGGACAAAGCAGGCGGAACATTGGGAAACCAATATGTACGTCTGGGAAAAAGAGAGGGAGTTGGACTTTGCCTACTGGCTAGAGCAAAAGGAGAAAGAAGAGCAGAATTTGGATTTCCTGGACCAATGGAAACACCCGAAATTCTATAGGGAAGGAGAAAAATACGAATTTCTCCTGTCTGGAATCAAATCAGACGATCCAAAATGGATTAGGGAGTTGAAGAAACAGGAACCAAAGGATCTGGTACCATCGCAGTATCACAAGTATTTACACTTGTTTGAAAAAACTGCGTCGGAAAGAATGCTGGTTAGGAAACCATGGGATCACGCTATCGATCTCAAACAAGGTTACCAACCCAGAAAAGGAAAGGTGTATCCTTTATCACCAGATGAACTCGGAGAAGTCCGAGATTTTGTCGATGATCAATTAAAAAAGGGGTACATCAGACCTTCGAAATCACCGCAAACATTGCCGGTGTTCTTTGTAAAGAAAAAAGATGGAAAAAAGAGAATGGTACAGGATTACCGTTATCTAAACGAATGGACGGTTAAAAATAACTATCCATTACCGTTAATATCGGAGCTCGTGGATCGAGCAGGACAAGCTAAACACTTCACCAGGTTAGACCTTAGGTGGGGTTACAATAACGTACGAATCAAGGAAGGAGATGAATGGAAGGCCGCCTTTACTACACCGGAAAGTTCTTTTGAACCAGTAGTAATGTACTTTGGTCTTACCAATTCTCCGGCAACATTCCAAGCCATGATGAACGATATCTTTCGGGATATGATAAATGAAGGAAAGGTCATTGTCTACATTGATGACATCCTTATTTATACAAAAACCGAAAAAGAGCACAACAATATAGTGCTCGAAGTTCTCCGGCGCTTGGAAGAAAACAATTTATACGTAAAACCAGAAAAATGTGTATGGAATGTGCAAGAGGTAGAATTCCTAGGAGTCATCATTGGACCCAATGGAATTAAAATGGATCCGAAAAAAGTTGACGCTATCCTTAACTGGCCAACACCTGCTAGTGTCAAAGATGTTCAACGCTTTCTAGGATTGGCAAATTACTATCGACGATTTGTCAAGGACTTTGCCAAAATAGCACGACCATTACATAATCTGGTCAGAAAAGACAAAACATGGGAATGGAAGGAAGGAGAAGAAAAAGCGTTTAAAACATTAAAAAAAACTTTTACGGAACAACCCCTTCTTGTCGCTCCAGACTCCGACAAGAAATTCAGAATAGAATCTGATGCCTCAGATTACGCAATGGGAGGAGTGTTATCAATGGAATGTGATGACAACAAATGGAGACCAGTAGCTTATCTCTCCAAATCCCTTAACGAAACCGAGAGGAATTATGATGTCCACGATAAAGAAATGTTGGGCATTATTATATGTCTCGAAGCCTGGAGACATTATCTAGAAGGAGCAAGGCAAGAATTCGAGATATGGACGGACCATAAAAATCTCGAATACTTTATGAATGCAAAAAAGTTAAACCGAAGACAAGCATGCTGGGCATTATACCTCAGCAGGTTTAATTTTAAATTAATTCATAAAGCAGGATCAACTATGGGAAAGGCCGATTCTCTGTCCAGGAGGCCAGACCATAAAAAGGGGGTAGAAGATGATAACAAGGAAGTCACCTTGTTAAAACCGGAATTTTTCCGAATTGCAGCACTTCAACAGGGACATGTGCTAGTCAATACGTCAGAAAAAGAAATTTTAAATAAAATTAGAAAATCAGAAGCAAACGATGAAGAGGTAGTGAAAGCGGTGGAAGCCATGAAAAAAGCAGGAGTCAGGAGACTCAATGCAGGAGAATGGCAGATGGAACAAGGATTAATCCTGTGGCAAGGAAAAGTTTACGTTCCAAAAGATGAAAAACTACGAATGGAGATAGTCAGACTCCATCACGATACACCCATTGCTGGACATGGAGGACAATGGAAGACGGTTGAACTTGTCACAAGAAATTATTGGTGGCCAGGTGTCACCAAATTCGTTAAAAAATACGTTGCTGGATGTGACAAGTGCCAAAGAAGCAAAAACTTCCCAGAACCACCAGCGGGAAAGTTAATGCCTAACTCGGCACCGTCAAAGCCATGGACTCATATTACTGCAGACTTTATTACAAAGTTACCAGAATCGCATGGTCACAATGCAATTCTAGTAGTCTGCGATAGAATGTCCAAAATGGCACATTTTATTCCAACATCGGAAGAAACGTCAGCTCAAGGGTTGGCAACACTATTTAGGGACCATATATGGAAACTCCATGGTCTCCCCGAGTCAATAATCTCGGATCGCGGTCCTCAATTCGCCGCTCAAATGATGAAAGAGTTGAACCAAATGTTAGGCATTTCTACAGATTTGTCTACAGCCTTCCATCCACAGACGGATGGACAAACAGAACGAATGAATCAGGATCTAGAACAGTTCCTGAGGATTTTTGTAGATCACCGACAAGAAAATTGGTCAGGATGGCTAGCAATTGCTGAATTTAGTTATAATAACAAAATTCAAGCCTCAACGAAACATACGCCGTTTTTTGTAAATTACGGAAAACATCCAAGAATGGGTATTGAACCCAGAAAGGAAGGAAGTCATCCAGCTGCGGCTGACTTTGCGCAAAAAATGAAGGAAATTCATGAAGAAGCACAAGCAGCTTTAAAGAAATCGCAGGATGATATGAAACTCTACGCAGATAGACAACGTTCTGAAGTACCAGAATACAAAGTAGGAGATCGAGTTTGGTTGTCAACCAAAGATCTTCAGCTTTCTGGACGACCAACTAGAAAGTTAGCAGAACGATGGATAGGTCCTTATCCAGTTAAAAGGATTATTTCGTCCAATGCGGTAGAGTTGAATCTACCTTTCTCACAACAAATTCACCCTGTGGTGAATGTTTCAAGAATACGTCCCTATGTCAAACCACTTAGGGGACAACGTATTGCACCGCCACCACCAGTAGAAATTAATGGTGAAAAGGAATTCGAGGTAGAAGAAATCCTCGATGTTCGATTAAAAAGAAACAAGATGGAATATCTTGTTCAATGGAAAGGATATACGGCTGAACACAATTCGTGGGAGCCAAAAGAGAATTTGAGAAATGCTAAAAGAAAAATAAAGCATTTCTATGATAAAAACCCCGGAGCAATACGAGTCATTGACAAAAGTGTCTTTGACAAATTAAGCTTCAAAAAATACGAAAACTTCACCGAAAGTCCAGGAATGGCCATATCCAGGATAGATGTAAATGCAGTAGCAGAAACTGCGTCATGGGAGAAAAATTGGCAGAAATGGAAAGGACAACAGCTTCTAAAGCAGTTAAATGAATCATCTGATCATGATGGTCCATGCAATTGCAATGGATGCTTAAAAAATTAAAAGGATTGGCCCTGGAGTAGGGCCTTAAACTGCTTCATTTTGTTGTAGGAAGGCCTTATTCTGGGCCCGGTTATTCAAAACACATATACACATTTGTATATCATCTATCTTACCATCATGGGTAAGAATCGCCGCAACAACAAAAAATCTCAAACCACAATCCTTACCATCGGTGGCCATTCAAACGTGGGCCACTGTTGTGAACAATCATCACGTTGTCCTTTCCCGGAACCAATCAAAAAGCCGAAACCCACTCCCCGTCCCCGCATCACTATGGATCGTGATGTGTACCGCTGGATAGAAAAAGCCGACCAAGGCGTAGATCCTTGGACTTTCCCGCCCAAAGCATTTTGGGCATGGCAACTATGCATGAGATGGAGAAAAGAAAAGAAAGGTGGACATATATCCTTCGAAGATTTTTAGTTCGTCTAGGAAGCCGAAGCCTAAAAAGGGGGTACTGTCATGACCTGTTCTTAACGGTCGAAATCTCTAAGACATTTTTATTCTTTTTCTTGTATTTTACAATAGCTGTAGCCAAACATCTTAGTCAGGTTGGCGTCTATCTTATCTAGTCAGCGCTAAGATTATATTAGATTAGATAACGATTAGATTAGATTACGGACTACCGGACCGATGACTCATGGACTATGACTCAGGCTTACCAATGCGCAGCAGCGGGGGCTGATTATGTTATCTCTTTTACTCATACTTACTCAGCGTAGCTACTATTATTAGAGTGGTGCACAGACCACCCTTGTAGTATATAAACTGAGCAAGATAGCACCCAGAGTCCTCAGTCGAGTTCTCTTGGGTTTCCACTCTACCCTCACTCCTCTACTCCTAAGTCTGCTGTTGGGGCCCTAAGACGTCACGTCAAGGGGTAGTCCTGATACCATCGACAAAGGACTAGTGCATTGGAAGGGACGAATTTATATTCCCGCCAACAACCGACTTAGAGGAGAATTGATTGGGTTAATCCATTCATGGGGACATTCGGGAGTTGTCAAAACATTGGAGTTAATAACTCGGGATTATTGGTGGCCAAACATGCACAAGGATATTGAGAAATACATCCCAGGATGTGAAACGTGTCAACGCGCCAAACCTGATCGACAAGCTAGGGCTGCTCCGTTACATCCCAATGAGATTCCTTCAGAGCCCTGGGAAATTGTTTCTGTCGACTTGATTGGACCACTGCCGGAATCGAAGGGCAATGACATGGTCATGGTGGTGGTAGACAGGTTCACAAAGAAGGCATATTTCCTTCCGACAACATCAACAATCACATCGCAAGGAGTAGCGGTTTTATTCCGAGACAATGTATTCCGAGAGCATGGAATTCCTCAAAAAGTCATCAGTGACTGAGGACCTCAGTTCATTTCCAAGTTCATGGATGACTTGTATGGAATGCTGGGCATCAAGGCAAATCGATCTACCGCGTATCATCCTCAGACAGATGGACAAACGGAGCATGTTAACCAGGAAGTCAAAGAATTCCTCACCATGTTTGTAAATCATTGACAGGACAACTGGAGTGATTGGCTTGCGGTGGCACAATTTTGCCACAATGATCAAGTACACGCATCCACGGGTTATTCACCATTTTTCATGAACAACGGACGCCATCCCAACAAAGGAGTGAATCCATTTCACATGCCGAAAGTAGTCATGGTTGAGGAACTGGCCAAACAAATCAAGGATGCACATGCCAAAGCAATGGAAGCGCTAAACAAAACCGCAGAAGTCATGAAAAAGCGGTATGATGAAAACAAAGCGCCAGCACAGGAATACAAACCTGGGGACAAGGTTTACCTTAGTACCAAAAATCTACCCACTATCCGTGCTACCAAAAAGCTCGATGGCAAGTTTGTTGGTCCTCTGGAGATTGTCAAAAAGGTTGGCACCTCTGCGTACCAGTTAAAAATCCCTGCGTCATGGAAGGTGTACAACGAGGTCCACCTCAAACTGTACAAAGAACCTGTCTTCCCCACTCAGAAAGACAAGGTAGCTCAACAAAAAGAGTTACAAATGGTGGAGGAATCTCAGGACAACGAGTACAAGGTTGAAGAAGTTATGGACAGCCGAGTCAGTGGACGTGGCGGTGGACGTTTAGAATATCTTGTCAAGTGGAAGAATTATCCTGTAGAGGAATCCACTTGGGAACCAGCGGAAAACCTCAATAATGCAAAAAAGGAGGTCCAGAAGTTTCACAAGGCAAACCCCAGTGCTCCACGATGACTTGTTAATGTATGCGACATGGATTACAGATGGTGGCAGAATCACACCCAGGTGCATGTACCCAAACGATTGTTTGGATGGGAAAACGGCAAATTCAAGAGGGAATACCTCAAAAAGCTAAAACGGAACTGGCAGCGGTGGAAAGGCGACCGCAAATTGATTTACAATGAACCGGATATGGACCAGGCATTTGCAAGAGATCTTGCAAAAATTCCTAAGACAATATCCTCACACTGACTTCCCGGGACGTGAAGTCTTAAGGGGGGGTCATGTTACGACGTTACAATTTTCTGGCAGTTTTTCCACATTTTTATCTATTTTCTCTGGGGCCCTATGGACGCATAGGTATACAGGACTCATAGGCGCCAACCCCTATGTCGAGGCGCCCATCGGTTAGGTCAGTGGTTAGTCAGCCAGGGGCTGTGCCAATAAGAAGACAATAAGGACCGGATGGGGACACGGGCATCGCAGGAAGGCATAGATAGTCACCATGGTTTTGTTGCTGCGCGCGCATAGCCCTAGGGGCATGAGGCTGCTGCACACAGACCATGGTGGAGGTATATAAGGTGGTGTGTTGTAGGTAGGAGTCTCTAAGACTCTAGATAGTTTCCTCTCACCCAGGTTACTACTCTACTGTGTCATCTAGTCTCGTCTCAAATCTATATCTTCTCTTGAGGCTTGTGGTTGTGGTGGGATCCGTCCTAACAGTCTGTGGCAGTCTGTGGCAGTCCAAGTAAATAACTGTTCCAACAAGCCACAGAGCCCCACAGAGCCCCACAGAGCCCCACAGAGTCTAGAGAAAAGGTATATGTCCTGTGCAGTACTGCCACAGTCTGCAGGCAGTCTGTGGCAGTCTGTGGGAGTCTGCAGGCAGTCTGTGGCAGTCCAAGTAAATAACTGTTCCAACAAGCCACAGAGCCCCACAGAACCCCACAGAACCCCACAGAGTCCCACAGAGCCTAGAGAAAAGGTATATCCTGTGCAGAGACCTGCAGTGAATCCACAGTGATCTGCAGTAATTCTGCAGTGGCCTGTAGTGGCCTGTAGTGGCCTGCAGTTAATCCACAGTGATCTGCAGTGAATCCACAGTGATCTGCAGTAATTCTGCAGTGACCTGCAGTGGCCTGTAGTGGCCTGCAGTAATTCTGCAGAGACCTGCAGTGGATCCACAGTGACCTGCAGTGGCTTGCAGTGACCTGCAGAGACTAAGTCCACTGGATAGGATGTAGGATATATGTCTTTTTGAGACCAACATAACAATGCCAGTTTGGTGTAATGGTATGTATTGCTTCAGCTGTGCTCTAAGGTTGTGAGTTCAATCCTGGTCATTGGCAAGTTATTTATGTTCATATATTACTTTAATTGACCAGAGTCCCACAGCCTCCTGCAGAGTCCCACAGAGTCCCACAGAGTCTTGCAGAGTCCCACAGAGCCTAGAGAAAAGGTATATGTTCTGTGCAGTGCTGCCACAGTCTGCAGGCAGTCTGTGGCAATCCAACTAAAAAACTGTGCCAATAAGGCACAGAGCACCACAGAGTCCCACAGAGTCTTGCAGAGTCCCACAGAGTCCCACAGAGCCTGGAGAAAAGGTATATGTTCTGTGCAGCACCGTGCAGTACTGCCACAGACTGCCAGCAGACTGTGGCAGTACTGCACAGAACATATACCTCTTCTCCAGGCTCTGTGGGACTCTGCAAGACTCTGTGGGAGTCTGTGGGACTCTGCAGGATGCTGTGGGACTCTGGTCAATTAAAGTAATATATGAACATAAATAACTTGCCAATGACCAGGATTGAACTCACAACCTTAGAGCACAGCTGAAGCAATACATACCATTACACCAAACTGGCATTGTTATGTTGGTCTCAAAAAGACATATATCCTACATCCTATCCAGTGGACTTAGTCTTGCCACTGCTCTCACTCGACTAAATCCTATTTTCTGAGTCAAGATCTACAAATCCAGGGTTGAGTGTGTGACAAGAGTTGTAGTATGGAAGAAGGCGCACAACTTTCGTTGCTGGCAGAAACGATTCCAACCAGTGGTTCATAAGTTATTCATGTTTAGCCATTTGACAAGTCATTGCAGACAGCTGCAGTGCTGATACAGAGTCCCACAGAGTCCCACAGAGTCCCACAGAGTCTGAAATCACTGCAGATCACTGTGGATTCACTGCAGGTCTCTGCAGAATTACTGCAGGCCACTACAGGCCACTACAGGCCACTGCAGGTCACTGCAGAATTACTGCAGATCACTGTGGATTCACTGCAGTGGCCTGCAGTAATTCTGCAGAGACCTGCAGTGAATCCACAGTGACCTGTGCAGAGACCTGCAGTGAATCCACAGTGATCTGCAGTAATTCTGCAGTGGCCTGTAGTGGCCTGTAGTGGCCTGCAGTTAATCCACAGTGATCTGCAGTGAATCCACAGTGATCTGCAGTAATTCTGCAGTGACCTGCAGTGGCCTGTAGTGGCCTGCAGTAATTCTGCAGAGACCTGCAGTGGATCCACAGTGACCTGCAGTGGCCTGCAGTGACCTGCAGTGATTCTGCAGAGACCTGCAGTGAATCCACAGTGATCTGCAGTGGCCTGCAGTAATTCTGCAGAGACCTGCAGTGAATCCACAGTGATCTGCAGTAATTCTGCAGTGACCTGCAGTGGCCTGCAGTAATTCTGCAGTGACCTGCAGTAATTCTACAGTGACCTGCAGTGACCTGTAGTGGCCTGCAGTAATTCTGCAGATCACTGTGGATTCACTGCAGATCTCTGCAGAATTACTGCAGGCCACTGCAGATCACTGTGGATTCACTGCAGGTCTCTGCAGAATTACTGCAGGTCACTGCAAACCACTGCAGGTCACTGTGGATTCACTGCAGGTCTCTGCAGAATTACTGCAGGCCACTACAGGCCACTGCAGGTCACTGCAGAATTACTGCAGATCACTGTGGATTCACTGCAGATTGCTGTGGATTAACTGCAGGTCTCTGCAGAATTACTGCAGGCCACTACAGGCCACTACAGGCCACTACAGGTCACTGCAGGTCACTGCAGAATTACTGCAGATCACTGTGGATTCACTGCAGGTCACTGCAGGTCACTGCAGAATTACTGCAGATCACTGTGGATTCACTGCAGGTCACTGCATGTCACTGCAGAATTACTGCAGATCACTGTGGATTCACTGCAGGTCACTGCAGAATTACTGCAGATCACTGTGGATTCACTGCAGATCACTGTAGATTCACTGCAGGTCTCTCCAGAATTACTGCAGAATCACTGCAGATCAATGTGGATTCACTGCAGGTCACTGCAGAATTGCTGCAGAATTACTGCAGATCACTGTGGATTCACTGCAGGTCTCTGCAGGTCTCTGCAGAATCACTGTGGATTCACTGCAGGTCACTGCAGGTCTCTGCAGGCTTGCTGCAGAATCACTGCAGGTTCACTGCAGGTCACTGTGGATTCACTGTGGATTCACTGTCAGCACTGTCAGTACTGTGGCACTGTGGGCACTGCAGCTGTCTGCAAACATTCTGCCAATTCACTGCCAGGTTACTACAAAATCACTGCAGATTCACTGTGGGCACTGTGGGCACTGCAGGTTTCTGCAAACATTCTACTTGAAGTCTGTGACTTGGCTGCCAGTCCTGCAACACTGTGGGCACTGTGGGGAAACCCCAAGTTTGCTGATGAGGAGAGAGGGCGAGAGGGTGAGGAGAGGGCAGTGAATGGGCGAGAGGAGAGAGGGTGAGAGGGTGAGGAGAGGGCGGTGAATGGGCAAGAGGAGAGAGGGCAAGAGGGCAAGGAGAGGGCAGTGAACAGGCAAGAGGCAAGAGGGCAAGAGGGCAAGGAGAGGGTGGTGAATGGGTGAGAGGAGAGGGCAAGAGGAGAGGGCGGTGAATGGGCGGGAGGCGAGAGGGCGAAAGGGCAAGGAGAGGGCAGTGAACGGGTGAGAAGCAAGAGGGCAAGAGGGTGAGGAGAGAGGGTGGTGAACAGGTGAGAAGCAAGAGGGCGAACAGGCGAGAGGGGGGCAAGAGACACGATGACTCATGGTTAAACCGGCTATAGCCGGCTCATAAGCTGCTCTATGGCTATAGCCTAGCCAATCAAAGCCGTAGCCAAAAATAGCTATGGCTCAGCTAATCATCAGCTTAGCTAAGCTGGCTAGCAGCTATTAGCCGAGCCATTGACAACACTAACTGTGTCTGCCATTTCTGTTCTGAATATTGAATCAAGGAACAGCAGCGCAGTACACTAGACTAAGTAAGGATTCAATTACTTACATTTCTTACTAGTGTTACTGCCTTACTTAAGGTTGTAATGTTAGTTGTAAAACTGAGGGGATAGTCGCTCAGAACGCCCTCCTTATATGCATTTCAGAAACCCTAACCTAAGTACAGTGTAATCTACCTATTACATAATATCGGTCCCTAAAATGAGTCATTCTGAGTCTTCATCTATTTATATTCCTTCTATGATGTTCTATATGACATCATTTCCTTCTATATGACATTGTATGAGTCATATGACTCAGTGTGAGTCATTATGACTAATCATGAGTCATAATCATGAGTCATTGTGACTCCAAATGAGTCATAAGTATGAGTCATTATGACTAATCATAAGTCATAATTATGAGTCATTATGACTATAAATTAGTCATAACTATGAGTCATAATTGTGAGTCATAAGTCACATGACTAATATTATGTAAGCTATTTATGATTAAATATGAAACACTTAATTAATAGTTATTCAATCTTATCTAATTAGATAAGATATAGATTAGATATAGATTAGATAAAATGTTCATTACATTAGTTTTTAATGAATGTAACTAATCTAATGTAACTATTATAATAACTGTCAGAGTTTCGACACTCCCCCTTGTTGAATATTTTATCAATTGTGTATACCACACAACTCAAGCATTTTATTATGCTTATTCAACATAAGGTTCTTGGTTAAGATATCAGCTGCTTGATCTTCAGTTTTTATATAATAGAGATCAACTAAATCTTCTTTCACGCATTGTCTGATATAATGATATCTTACATCCATGTGTTTTGTTCTTTGTTCTTGAGCTGGATTAGAAGCCATGTAGATAGCTGCTTGATTATCCATTATTAAAGGAATGGATTGTATATCATATCCAAGTTCATTAAACAAATTCTTTAACCATGATATCTGTCTGCATGCGTCTGATGCAGCCATATATTCAGCTTCTGTTGAAGATAATGCTATTGTTTTTTGTTTAGCTGATTTCCAGTATACTGGTGCTCCTGCTAATTTTACAACCATACCAGTTGTTGACTTCCTATCAATTGGATTTGAAGCCCAATCAGCATCAGCATATACAATTAAACCATAAGCATCACGACCATCATATTTTATACAATAATCTAATGTGCTTCCAACATATTTGATTATGTGTAATGCTTTATTAATGTGATCCATTGTAGGATTGCTCACAAATTGTGACATTAATATCGTAGCATAAACGATATCTAATCTAGTACACATTGCTAGAAATAATAATGATCCTATCAGCTGTTGATAGTATGTGATCATTTCAGGTGTAGCTTTGCCTTCTATTTGTTTATTTGGTACATAACCAGCTGGTAAAGGAGTATTAACTGGTTTTGCATTTATTAAACCAAATCTTTCAACAATCTTCTTTGCATATTTGGCTTGATCAATTGTGACAGTACATTTATTTTTGTCTATCACAATATTCATTCCTAGATATTCACTTAGATCTCCTAAGTCTCTACTTTCCCATTTATTCATAAATTTCTTTTTAAAGTCATCAACAGTCTTTTCATTATTGCCCATGAATATTATGTCATCAACATATAAGATGATAACAACAATGTCTTTGTTGTTTCTATAGACATATATTCCTGTGTCGGCATATAATCTTCTAAACCCTAGTTTAGTTATACTGTTATGTGCTTGTATATTCCAAGCTAAAGATGCTTGTTTCAAACCATATAAAGCTTTTCTTAGCTTATATACTTTATCAGTATCTTTGGTTTTGAAACCTTCGGTTGTTCCATATATATCTCCTCTTCTAATTGGCCATATAGAAAAGCAGTTTTAACATCTAGTGCTTTGAGTACCCAACCCTCTAAAGCTGCTAATGCTAATAAGATTCTGACAGTCTCAAATCTTGAAACCGGGCTAAATGTGGCTCCAAAGTCTATTCCTGGTACTTGTGAAAAGTCTTGAGCAACCAATCGTGCTTTATATCTATTATCTGATTGCTTTATGGTGTAAACCCATCTACATCCAATAGGTTTCCTGTCTTTAGGTCTGTTTACTAATTCCCAAACATTTCTACTCTGTATAGATTTAATTTCTTCTTCCATAGCAGTTACCCATTTTGAATATGATTGAGGATCCTTATCTTTTATCTTGATAAGATCTCTATACACAACAGGTATTCCTTTTCTTCTGTTTTCTTGATCATTGAGTTTCGATGCTGCTTTTGATAAGAGAAATTTATCTCTTTTTGCTTGTACTTTCTTAAGCCAAGCTTCATTATCAAAATCTAAATCATTAGATTCTGAATCTAATTTAGTATCCATAGTAACCGTCTTATCTAGATCAATATCTGGTATAGAAGGTTTCTTTATTATCTCTGGTAATAAGATTTTCTTTTCAAATCTAGGCATTGGAGTTAAATCTGATTTAACATCTGATTTATTTGTTTCTACAGAAGTTATTTTCTTAGTATTCTTTTTAGGAATAGGTCTAAGATCTTCTACAGTTAGTTCTGCCATATTAGAATCTGACGTTCTAATGTTTGGATGTTTTTTCTTTTCATACAAGTCTTCAGTAACTTTTTGAACTTGTTTGTCTATTTTATCATTTAGTTCTTTATCATTCTTAATTCTGTTTTTGAATGACATCATTCCATTTCTTAAAGTTAAATTCAGCTTTAATTTTAGCTGGATGTTTATCTCCATAAACATTATCTTTAATAACTTTAACTTTTGGAATCCTAGATGATTTTCGTGTTCCAAACTTTTGTTGTATGACAGCTCTTTCCTGTTCTCTAAATCCAAATGGATTTCGAGCTTGTTCATCTGGATTAATAGACTGTTCTAGTATCATAGATCTAGAAATTGGTTTATCATTACCAAGTCTATTTCTTTTAACTTCTCAAAGATCTAACTTCTTTCCAACACGTTTAACTCCTTTGAATAAATCTATATTCTTTCTATAGTTTATGTCAAGATTTGATTTAGGAAGTTGAAAAGGTGTTTCAATTAATGATTTACTTTTATTAAGAGTATTTTTGGATTTATTCAGATTTTCAATCTGTTTTTCAAATTCTCTTATCTTAGCTAATCTTTCATCATCTCTTTGTGATTTCTTATTTATAGATGATTTCTTTAATGAAGGAGTATCAATAGCTTTTTGTTTTCCTTTATCAGTAAAATATTTAAAAGAATCATTAATTTCTTTCATTTTTTCGAAGTTATCGTCAATTCTTTTTGATACTTGACTACTTCTAAAACCTTTTGTTTCAGGATCTTTTATTTCTTCATCAAGATCACTTTTACTTTTATACATATCAGATATATTCAAATCTGATTCTGAATGTGAGTCCTTCTTTGATCTATATGAATTTACTTTTAGATATATTTTGAATCATAATCACTTTCATCTGCTGAATATGATTTGTGCTATGATATGAAGAATTACTGTCATGTAGATGATTGTCTACTTCCTTATTAGACTTATGATCATCTGATTCCGACGAATATCATCATCTAAATTATTTGAATCATGAAATATTCCTTTTTATCATTGATTGTAGTGTCATGATTATAATAATTCTTGTTTGATGGAATTGTTTTAAGATCTAAAGATATGGGTATATCTTTATGAATAAGTTTATTTTTTGTTAATTTGGAAATATGTTTTCGTCAAAGATGGCATGTGTAGCAATGACTATAGTATTCTTATCATTCATGACTTATATGATTTGCTTTCATATCCAATGAATATCATTGTTCAGCTCTTGGTGATAATTTATTCTTCTTCTTTCTTTTACTATATAGACATATGCTAGACATCCAAATATCCTAAAGTTTGACATGTTAGGTTTTTGTTCATCATATTTTCATAAGGTGTTTTCCATTTCGTTCTTCTTAATGGTGTACGATTATATATGTGGGACTGCAGTTTCAAATGCAAATGACCACCATGATTTAGGACAACCAGATTCTAATAAAAGTGTATGTGCTTTGTTTAGAATGGTTTCATTTAATCGTTCTGCTCTACCATTTTGTTGATGAACATGTGGAGCACTTAGTTCATGTTTAATACCTTTTTCTTGAAATAGTTTTTAACTTTTGATTTACAAACTCTCCCCTCGATCTGAACGCATACTTTTTACTTTCAAATTGTAGTTGATTCTCAATATATATAATATATGCTTTAATAGCAGTAAAAGTATCAGCTTTAGATCGAAGTAATGCTACATAAGCAAAAGAAGAATAATCATCTAAAATTAATAAAGCCCATTTTTGTTTATGGTAAGACTGAATAGGTAATTCTATTAAGTCCATATGTATCAATTCTAGCAAGGTAGTTGCTCTATTAGTTGAAATGTGATATGGTTTGTTATCAAGTTTTCCCATGATACATGATTTACATATGCTTTTCATATGTGGTTTATTAACTTTAGAACTATTTCAGTATTTCTGAACATATGACTTAACACGTTATCACTTGGATGTGCCATTCTTCGATGCCAAATAAAATAATCAATAGTTTTAGAACTATTATTTAATAACAAATGTTGTAAAGGTCTTTTAATCTCAGTAGATAACCAACTTATAGAGTTAGTCTCTAAAGGATATCCTGTCAACGTTATGTTTCCCTTGTGTATAATAGTTTGTGTTTTTGTGTGATATACTTCATAATTCATACTAGTAAGTTGTGGTACAGAGATAATTCTGTATGGCAACATTGGCATATAACATACAATCCAGTTTAACATATGTTTTCCATGTCGGAAACATACTTGGCCTTGGCCTTCAATGAGTGTTTTCGCATTTTTGTCTGCAGTAGTAACTTTAACTGGTGTGATAAATTTCTTATATGACATAAAGTCATTTATAAATGGTGTACAATGTCTGGTAGCTCCAGAATCAATTACCCACTTATCATTCTTATTTAAGAGCATAATTTGTTCACTAGGAACCCTATATTCATAATTACTATATACACAATTATATCTACTGTTGTTCAAAGCTTGATCTGATGCATTCAACGCATTCACTTTAGTAAGATTATCAAGCACTAAAACAGTATTAAATAAGTAATTAGAAGGTTTTAAATTTGTCACATACCCAAATGGATCATCCTCATCAGATGGTCCACCAGAGTTACTCTCAGGATTAGTTATATCCATATTTTCGACGTTAGTATTGATGTTTTCATCAATATATCCAAGGCCACTGTTGTAACCATCATTTGCATCATTGTAGTGTTCCTCACTACTGTCTGATTGCGATTTAAGATCCGGAACTGAACTATCATCAGTTTCTGCTATAGGTGAAAATGGAATTTGAGGCGTCAAGAAGATTCTTTTGAACTCCATTCCTTCAGGAGAAAGTTCATAATCTACTACCTCATCTCGAAGGTATTCCGGAGGATAAGCCAACATAGTATCTATGTAATGAAAACCTATTCTATCTAATAAATCATGATTAGATGTGTGTTCAGGTATCTCTTCCTCAATATTTCCTATAGTCTGAATTGGTTCATCAATCGTCATATTATTTGTAAAGTGAATAATGTTATGAGAATCTTTCTTATTCTCATGTTTATACTTATTCAACTCTGCAAGCAAAGCTTTATTCTTCAGCTTCTTATTATCACGATTCTGTGCGTTCTGTTTCTTCTTATCATCTTTAGATAAAGACGATGCATTTGCTTTATTAGCAAATCTATTATTGCTTTGACGAGGTGTGAACGATCGTCTGTTATTGAATCTGCCTCTAAAAGATCCTCCTCTAAACCTGTTGTTTGGAAATTGATTACTAGAGTGCTGATCATTCCAAGATGGTTTAGTGTTTGGATATTGTTGATATTAGATCCAATGTTAGCAATTTGAACGGTTTGTCTGCCACTCCTTGCTTTTGATTGCATGAGATTCCATTCATTCTGAATCTTAGGAACTATCTTTGCTGACGTGAATTTGTCAATATTGCTATTAACAATATTAGTAACCAAAGTACTATATTGTTGATTCAAAGCATGTAAAATGAAGAATGTCAATACAAAGTCTGGAAGTTTGTATTTATCTTCAGTTCCTAGATCGGAAACAGCTTTCATCAGTTTAGAGATAGCTATAATGGATCTTGTCCTGGTTTCATAGACCAACTGAATATGTTTTTGTATAAAATGAAATATTTGACTATTCCAGTCATTCCAAAAACTTTATCCAATTCAGCAATAGTTTGAGCTGGAATATCTTTAACGTAAGACCATAGATTAGTTGCTAATGCCATTTTAATAATAGCATTTGTCTTTGCAGAATTTTCATCCCAATCAAGTCTTTCATTATAAACAGATTTATACTTCAATTCCCAATGGGTTTTTTCTTCAATGCTAGATTTTTCCATAGGTGGTGAAGGATAACCTTCTTTTTCTCTAGTTACATATTTAGTGTATCCTTTCATGGCTAAGTATGCCATCAAAGTTTCTTTCCACTTTTTATAATCCATTACTCCATTAAACACAGTAACCATTTTTTCAAGCGATTCTTTATCGTCTTTTCCTCCACATAAATAATTTGCCAATCTATTTTTAGAGGAAACAAAATCATCTAAAGTCCACCAAGCAAGTCTAGATTTGAAATTCTCAGTGAAATGAAGATGATTAATGCCAGTACGTTCATAAGTAAAATGAACGTTTCTTCTCCAATGTTGAGGATATGAGACAATTTCAGATAATTTAGGATACATAGGCCAAACTTGTTCTTTATAGTATCTAGGTTGAAACAAAACCATATAACATAATCCATTCTTATTCCAAATAGGATGATTTTAGTATGTTTTATGATATGTGTTTGTTTGTTAACCCTATATTTAACATTTATAAAGAACGGAAATGCAAGTTCTAATTCCTTTGCTTTAACGCTGAAATTAGATTGAATATTCTTATCAGATTTTGATTCAGTACCTGAACCTGATTTTAAGAATTTCCTATTCGATGAAGAACTTGGTTCTCTTATAGGTGCAACATTCTTCTGCCATCTGATTTGTGGAGTTTGAAAATTGTGAACCCTCTTTTTTCGTCGAAGATTCCTTGGTTTGGAAATATTGTTTTTCGGATCAACAATTTCTTCCGAATTTTCATCAATCCAATCAGATGCTTTATGTGGTTCATATCCCCAAGGTTTATCATCATCATCTGATTTGTGTTCATCATTCCAACTGTTATCCTGATTTGAATCATCAGCTTTCTGTTTCTCACAGATCCTTTGTAGACGTTTAATTAAACCAGCAATAATTTCTTTTGTATTTAATAATGTTGGTTCAGGGGAATTATTAATACGTCCTTGAGACTCTGGGAATTGTTGAACGATGTTTTTATTGTGGATGGTGAATGCAGTTTCTTCTTCTTTCAAAAATGGATTACTCTTAGGATAATACATGTCGATGATATCATCAGGAACATATACAAAATTATCCAAGTTCGACGTATGAGTAAACTCATTTTGATGAAGTTTTTCATCAGATTTAACCATTGGAAAAATATTCTTAGTCTGATTTTCGTTCTCATCGGACTGTGACAAAAAATTCATAATTGGACCATCTTGGTCCACATTTGTACAAGTATATAGACCACTAGGTACTATACCTGGTAGTCGACGCTGTCCTCGGAGACGACTGAGTTCGCCGAACTCCCTGAGCTTCTTGATTTCGTCCTCGATCGGGACGACGGGCTTGAATCTTTCTGGAGCATCCGCTCCGGTCTCTCTCCTGCTACCGGGGATAAACTTTTCCCGGGCAAATGTGAGTGTACGGGAGTGGCGTAACTCCCTCTTCTGAATGACTGGGGTTCTCACGACCCCTGAATACGTACGCTGTCACAGATATATCAGCTTTTGATTTAATTAGCTGATTTAGATCTGTTACCAAAGACACAAATTTGTCTTTTTCCAAGATCCAATCTAGCTCCCTAAGAGCTTCTTTCTCCTTTCTCTGAATTTCCGATGCATGAATGGCTTCATCATAATCTTGTTTGTCATGATAAATAACACTGTTATGGATCCAGATCGGATGTTCTCTGGCTAATCTTTTTCTGGCCAATTCTTGAGAAAGTTCTTTCGGATCATAAGGGTCATCAACCCTTCAGAGCGTCGTGTCGATAGTCTTCTTCAAAGACTCGTACTGCGGAGCAGGGCGGCCATCAAATCCCATATAGTGACACATTGGACTGAGATGCTGTGGAAATCCAGGGATGTCAGATAACTTTTCCCGACGTGTGATGATCTCGATCTCTTCGTCATCTTCCTCAGCCCTGTCAAACTGATCTAACAAGATCAGATCTACTTTCTCGCTGATGGCCATGCCATCTTCTGATCTATATTTGACACCTAGGATATGCGGTTTATCGCCGATGTCCCTGACTTCCTCAGTCAGGAAACAATCGAGAATGAAACCAAATGTGTCAATACGAGGAGCGAAAGAAATTTGGTATGCGGGAAGATTGTAAGATCTGATCGCTGGATATATGTCCCTGACCTCAGGGGTATCTTTGATATTATTGTATCCGGCACAAGAATGCGCCAGATGGACGAGGCGAGCAAGGCGAACATATGGATCACATGATGCCATATCATCTGCGTCATATTTGTTCATGATATTAATAACGTCCTCCTTGGTCAAATTTCGGTTCCTAATCAGGACCCGAGCTAAAATGCCTTGATTGATGTAATTTTCGTAGCCGATAGCTCCATCAAGATAGACATGATAGTCCATTTGAGTGCAGAGAGGACCGATTTGGTAAACGCGTGACATTTCGATTTGTTTCTAAAAATAAAAATATATTAGCCTAATTCTTATTTCCCGAATGATACATGAGAAAAAGGAGTGCTTATCAGGCTGTGCTATTTTTGAAACAATACGTCATGGACTTGTCTGGCAACGCAAACGACTCATTGGGGTTATATGGATGTTGTTATGCCAATCTCGTACCAGGGCTCCTTCAAATTCCCTGCATACAAACTAGTATGTATGTATGTATGTGTGTATGTATCTGTGTAAGTGACATCCTCGGACGTCCTAATCTAGTTGGGGTGCTATTCATCTGCCCAACAATAGTCTGCGTGTACGACAAAAGTTCGCCTCAGCACGACCTTTATACGAATATTAAATAATAAAATAGAGAAAACTGACGAAAACGGTTATTATGATATATGCATTAATGTAACGGCCAATTGGGGGTGCGTGAAGCCTTTACAGGGGATCGGCCCTGTTATCCGCATAAAGCGGCCCAAAATCCGTGTCTTTTTTAGTAGTGGTGTGACAAAACCACAACATATTTAAAGACCTGCCAGTCCTGGGAAAGTTTTGATTTCATTGTCTTCCAACAATGCACGACTCCAATGCGTGACACCAGGTTTTTAATCTATCTCCCAGATAGTCTGTCACAAGTGTGACAGAAATGGTATCCCTGCTACCATTAAGCGACTATTTTTCCCATAGTTGGGTTAGCATTCATTCGTAGGCGTGAGAGAAAGTCAAAACACAGATCACACAATATCTTATCAGTTATAGATCCCATCGGTCATGATAGAGGGCCATCAGCCATATCTATGATTCCGATATTTTGAGATCCCATCAGCTGATCTGATCACACACTTAAACTATTAATAATACACTGTAGACTATACCCTTCTAGACATACAACGCCCAACCCTTTGAGCGTTTGAAGGCAGTCGCCGGGGCCCATAACCTATTGAATCAAGGAACAGCAGCGCAGTACACTAGACTAAGTAAGGATTCAATTACTTACATTTCTTACTAGTGTTACTGCCTTACTTAAGGTTGTAATGTTAGTTGTAAAACTGAGGGATAGTCGCTCAGAACGCCCTCCTTATATGCATTTCAGAAACCCTAAACCTAAGTACAGTGTAATCTACCTATTACATAATATCAGTCCCTAAAACGAGTCATTCTGAGTCTTCATCTATTTATATTCCTTCTATGATGTTCTATATGACATCATTTCCTTCTATATGACATTGTATGAGTCATATGACTCAGTGTGAGTCATTATGAGTCATAAACATGAGTCATTATGACTAATCATGAGTCATAATCATGAGTCATTGTGACTCCAAATGAGTCATAAGTATGAGTCATTATGACTAATCATAAGTCATAATTATGAGTCATTATGACTATAAATTAGTCATAACTATGAGTCATAATTGTGAGTCATAAGTCACATGACTAATATTATGTAAGCTATTTATGATTAAATATGAAACACTTAATTAATAGTTATTCAATCTTATCTAATTAGATAAGATATAGATTAGATATAGATTAGATAAAATGTTCATTACATTAGTTTTTGTAATGAATGTAACTAATCTAATGTAACTATTATAATAACTGTCAGAGTTTCGACACTGAACAATTTACCAGGAAGTCATCGAAAGCCACCAACCTGGTGCTTATATTGTACCAGTCCTCCTTGCATCTTCACACATGTCACACAATTTGGCAATAAGATGGCCTACCCAGTCTACATGACCATCGGGAACTTGCCAAAGGAAATCCAATGCAAACCCTCTCGTGGCAGCCAGATAATACTGGCTTATCTGCCAACCACTAAATTGAAGCTTGTTGCAAACAAAGCTTCTCGACGACGCATGGTTCTCAATTTATTCCACTCCTGCAGGAGGTGGAGCGGGCGTTTCTAACGTGGTCTGCACACGTCTCGCATTCGACTTGCTTTTCGGTTTCGTCTTCCCCGCGACAAGTACAAGGGACCACTGCACGCTCCTCGACTGGGGCCACCGTGGCCAGTCTATTTGGGAAGCAAAGCGCAGCTTGGATTGGTGCTGCACTCGTTAAAGTGCCACATCCAATATACATTACAGTTGAAATACCTTACCCATACATTAATTACCATCATGTAGACATAAGGCAAGTATCGCCTTCATCCCTAGCACTCTGCAATCAAGAACTTGGTAAGGACGGATGCAAGCGCATGACTTGCCATATTTCTTTCGTTTTGGTGCGCAGACCACTGTAGACTCTCTCTCCTCACTCATACCCAACAAAGGGACCTGTGCTACCATTTTGCTATGTATTCGAATCATATCGAGTATATGCTTTTGTAGGTCATTTTTGAGGAGTGACTAATGGGTTCGCTATCGACAGTTTGTCAATCCAACTATATCTTTCTCCACATAATCGATATATGCACCGTTACCTCTGATACGTTGCAGGTAATTCGCCAGATGATGGACCAGCGTCTTGAGTCCTTGATATCTCCTTTACTCTTCCTGAAAGTTCCCGCTTCAAATCCTCGCTCTCAAAAGCCCGTGACTGTATCACTTCGCGAATCTGATCCGTAAGGTCTTGTGCTACATTATCGAAAAACTCTGCGAGGAGTTTTCGGATCAGCTCCGCTGGGAGGCATTCCAAGAGCGACGTGGGAAGTTGCTCCAGTACCGCTCGCGGAGCCCCGAGAAATACCGACTCCAGTATCTTGGGTAAGAAATCAGGCGACGCAGTTCAAAATGGCGGGATTAAGATGAGTGGGCGAAGTCGGCGAACGCGATGTGGTCAGCAAAGATGATGAGGAGCCCAGGAGGTACGAGAATTAATACGACACACCGTTCCCATCTTTTGTTTTTGTTCGCATCTGATTCTATTTTCATTCGCTATCACTAAATTCGAACAGCCCACGTTTGGCTCCAACTACCTCACCCGAGTCACCAAAGGGCAGATTCATGGAAGACACGAGCGTTTCATCGTCCGATTCAGGGACCGCACCATGTTCGAGTTTGTTGGTCTACTGGAGAAGAGTGAGAGCGCCGTTTACCGTCTCCTTGGTTGAAACTCTTACCATCGTCCCGCCAGAGGGCTTATGACCATTTCGTCATCTCTTTGGACTATCAGGCAACTGGAAGATTCAATTGGTGTATCGACAATGTACCTTGTCTCGGCCTGAGGTTCATTAAACATGGATGCAACTGACGGGCTTCAAGGGAAATGGAATAATTCGCTCCTTGCGAAGCCCATCAAATGATACCTGTATCGCACAACATCAGGTTGCATCACAACGATTGCACGATCGATTGAGATTGTACCGCGTCTCAGTCTCATTTTAAACCCGATGCCTAAGTGATCCTCCCTAGGCTGGTCCTCACACACTATTCACTACCGACTAATCCATCTTCAGGCTACTAGTATGCGTATTTCATCTATCATCGTTTTCGGCGCCTTTGCGCTCTTGGCATCCGCCTCTCCAATTGATCGAAGGAGTAATTCTCTTTTGGTAATCCTTCCCATTCTATGAGACCGTATCTGCACGTCTGAACTGCACTTCTCCATTTAGAAGCGAGGCAATCCTATGGTTGGTCGATGCGTGGCATCTATTCCAGTCATTCGAAAGGTGGAGTTGAACCCCACTTGTTTTCAGGGTGCCCCACCAAGTTCTGGCGGAGGAGGGAGTGGCAATGAACAAAATAGACAAGCGCTTCAAGTGGGTCGATGCATTGCCATCACAAATGCAAAGTTAAACTCCACTTTAGCCTACCTATCGTGATCCTGAAAATACAGTGTGTCAATCCCGCAGCATCTTGTCAACTCCGGAACTTACCTCACTTGCTGTTTATAGGTTATTGAAGAAGAGGGTCAAACTGTGTCACATGTGACATTCAGGGGACATGAGCGTATCACCTTCAATTTAAACCCCGTACAACCATGGAACAGACACGTCGTGTATGACCTTTCCTCAAATCATAACTTAGACTGCGTGCTGACCATTGCTTTATATATATCATTAAGTCCTCAAGAGCATGGCCATGACACCCATGCATTAAGTCAGGCGGGTCGACGCCTTGCCATCTATTCCAGTTACCGCAAGGCTGACCTCCACTTTAGCCTTTCACTTATAACCAGTATCATTTTAATACTCAAATTCCGGGGGAAGTGGTGGTATGTCAAAGCTGAGTCGCATTTGGAACGTAAAACTGAACCTCACATACTGTTTCCGACATATTCGAGACTATCGCTATGGGGTAGATGGTCGATTATTGATGTCACTCGTGACGGATGGTAGTGATGGCTGGAGTTTACACTATGCCACGTATGATCTCTTTTTTTCAAGGTGACCGCCTACTGACCTTTGGGCTGTATAATGGACCCCAAGTGGCGAGCATGGTTTCACTACACCAGAGGGATTTAACCGTGATGGGACAGTGTGTCAATGCTACCTGGTCACCTCGGGAACGTGAAACTGACCTCACTTGCTATTTTAGTACTTTCGCAGTATCTCATTGCAGAGCGGCTGGAGCAGGTCATATCTGAGGTCTTCCGCTACACAATGGCAGGCGATTCAGTACACATTGTATGATCTTCTTATTAGGTCATATTCGATTGTGCTGACCATTAATGACCTTGCTTGTATATACAGTGGTCACCATGCACCGCGCCCGAATTGAGCAGGTTGGGCGTATGTTGGGCAACTAGGCTACTGGAAGATCAAGAGTGTATGCAATACCTTGTTGTATCCAGTGTGTCTTGATTCAAGCTGTTTGGAAGAAAGTTGGTTCGATGGCCTGACGGGCTTCAAGGGAGAACGCAAATCTTGAGTAGAATGCAAATCTTGTCTGATCATCCACATCAAACAGCTCCGGCATCGCGTCATGCTGCATCACGACGTTCGCACAGCATGAAATGGACAGAGACTATTATAAACCCGATGTCTGAGCCGAATCATCCCCACGCCGGTCCTCACCACTCACTACCCAATCTCCAACTCACTTTTCACCATGCGGTCGTTTTCGCCGCCTTTGCGCTTTTGGCATCCACTCTCCAATCAACCGTTACAGTCGAAGAAGTGATTGTATTTGGGCAATACTTCTCGTTCTAGAGTTGGAAACGAGATGAACGGTGAGCAGGCGCGGGCACGGGTGTTACATTCGCCCCGGAAGTAAATCCTCACATTGTGGCTCGCGGCATCGTAGGCGCGAGCTCGGTTGTCAGCTTCAACAGTAAAATCTGTCGTCAGTCGTGTTCAGACAACTGCGTTTCCCGGAACAACTCGCTTCTCACCATCGGCGGGGTCGGCTGCGCGGCTTGGATTAGTGCTGCACTCATTCAAGTGCCACAGCTCATATATCCAATATACATTACGGTCGAAATATATTATCATGTAGACATAAGGCAAGTATTGCCTTTATTCCTAGCACCCCACGATCCAGAGTAATTTGGTAAGGACGGACGCAAGCGCATGACTTGCCATATTTCTTCCGTCTTGGTGCGCAGACCACTGTAGACTCTCTCCTCGCTCATACCCAACAAAGGGACCTGTGCTACCATTTTGCTATGTATTCGAATCATATCGAGAATGTGCTTCTGTGTTTGAGGAGTGTGTTATGGGTTCGCTACCAACCATTCGTCAAATCAACTATATCTTTATGCATATATGCACCGTTACCTCTGATACGTTGCAGGTAATTTGCCAGATGATGTGACCAGCGTCTTGAATCCTTGATATTTCCTTTAATCTTTCTAAAAGTTCCCGCTTCAGTTCCTCGCTCTCAAAAGCCCGTGATTGTATCACTTCGCGAATCTGATCCGTAAGGTTTTCCGCTACATTATCAAAAAATTCTGCGGGGAGTTTTCGAATCAGCTCCGCTGGGAGGCGTTCCAAGAGGGACGTGGGAAGTCGCCCTAGTACCACTCGCGAAGCCCTGAGAAACACGGACTCCGGTATCTTGCGTGAGAAATCAGGCGATGCTAGTTCAAAATGGCGGGTTTTCGCTCCGGCCAAGAACTCGATCGGGAGACGCTCAAGGGCTGATGTCGGCACCAATTCAACTGACGAGCTCGGCACGAGATCCAGCGCAAAAGACCGGTGTGCGCTTGAGGACAGACGGGGGCGAGTCGAATCAATAATCTGGCTTCCTCCCACATCGCCTTCATACGACCAAGCAGGCGCCGTGGCTTGGCTTCGACAGAGTCGTCAGATGCTCGCTCCTGTCTCGTCTGATCATCTGTTGATAACCTCAGTTCTTCATCAGCTTCCAAGTCGCACATAGCAATGTACGATGATGGAAATTGAATTCCAGAGGGAGGCGCCGCAAAAGCTTGAGAGCAAACACCCGATCTGGGTGGCCCTTTGGCTGATCCAATATAGCCTTCATACGCTGTAACAATATTTCAAGTAATTCCTACGATGCTGAGGTCTTCTGGCAATGTGAGCACCACGGGGTCCTTGGCTTTTGAAAATGCGCTGACCGGAACTTTCCGCAAAAACCCTGCAGGGGCCTTTAAGAGCACATCGTAGGGTATCCTAGCATAAAGACCCTCCGGTGCTTTCTTCATCACTGTGGCCGAAAGTCGTGGAAGAATTTCCGGTGTCAGATGCGCTAATGCAGAAGACGGTATGCAGTTGATTAAATGTTGAGGTAGAATTTCACTTAGTCCCTTGAGCATGTTGTCACCCTCGGCAATCGTCTCATACCTTCCCGCGTACCACCGCTCTGACAGATTTTGGTCGAGATTTTCGTGCCACAGCGTTGTTTGGGTTGCGTGGATGATCCACTCGATCACTGCCCTTTGCACCGCATCAATTGCGAGGGTTGCAGAGCTTCCTCTTGAATCACCCTTCTTGCAATGCCCTTCAGGCAATTCCAGTCTTTCCTATTGTAACGTGTAATTCCTCGCCTGAGGGTCCAGATGTATGTCGATGGAAACAACAATGGCATTGTACAAATCCGGCTTGTTGGACTTGAATTCCAAGGTGATCTCCGCATCCGTCTCAGAACGAATAATCGCGAGGTCTATGTCGGTGACTGACGTCAGACTATCCTCCGCCTCGCATCCATCTTTGGAGATGGCCTCCATATTACCCTTTGGATGGGCCTTCGTTCTACACGGTGATACCACCCATTGTCCAGATAGATAACGACGTACTCATGCTTGAATGGTCCTTTTCCTTCCTAAGTTCGAGCTTGCTAAACGTGGTATAGAGTTGCCTGCGGCGGTACCAGTCAAATATTTCGCTGTTCATCCAGTCGCGGCAAGCTATTCGAACGGGGGTCATATCCCCTGGGAAGCGTTGATCCAGGATCTCTCGGCATCCCGGGACAAATTGGTGAGGGTCGTGCATATTATAGATGCGTCGCCCATAGACGGGTCGGTAGTGGACGCATTGGCAGTCACAGACGGCATGGCCATGGACGGTAGAAATGATGGGTGTAAACCCTCAGGAGCCCTAACAATAACGTTCAAATCGGGTTGGAAGTATCACGATGCTCAATGCTGTGTCTTGTTGAATACAATCCGTCGAATGAGATTGAGCGGGCCCCTCTGCCTTCGAGTCTGTTCCATGCATTAGCCTCTCAACGGTCCTAGTAACGAAGGTAAGAGTCTAGACAACACTGACGTCCAAATTCGATCATTTAAACGGAAGCCCTCACCTGTCCACACCATTCAACTTGTTTGCCAGTGACAAGGACAACGGGTGGGAAAATGTTACTAATACAAGTACACGCATTTTCTTGGAGAGTTCGGATACTTGCGTACGTTCATACACGAGTCGATGTCGATCAAGTCAAAAGAGACTGCCAGCAGTTTATGCGCGGACTACTAACTGGCAGGAAACAGTAATAGTGGCGACCAGATCCCTGTGCAATGGCAATGGCGTTGTACAAATGCTACTTTGTTGCAAGGTGAATTCCTCGCATCTGAACAACCGTGACGGCGACTTGCGTTGGCAGACTATCCTCCACCTAACCCCCATTTGCTTCAGTTGTATGGCGAAATTCCGTCTCTATCATCCCTGGCTGAAATGGTTACTAGACCTCAAAGAGACCAAGGTGAAGAACCTTTACTACAGGTCCTCCCAGCCCATCATGCGCAGCGGCGCGTTGAAACATAGAATATGCAGTGCTCTGCGGTTATCAATTTATCACTCGATAGCTTGTTATCTTTTCTTCGGTTCGCTTGTTGTACATTACATCTAAAATACACTACTATTACATGTACAACTACAAGTTGTCGCCATACATATACATAAACAAAAAGAAGTACCGCATCTATTACCCTAATGACTTTGCGCGAAAGAACGGCTTTGTCGGGATGGATGCAAGCGCATGACTTGCCATATATCTTCCATCTTAGTACGCAGACCGCTGTAAACTTTTTCCTCACCCATACCCAACAAGGGCACCTGTGCCACCATTTTACTATGAACTCGATTCATATTGAGAATATGCTCCTGTAAATCTTCGTGTTTCAGGAGTTTTTTATCAGTTCGCTACCAAAAATAAATAAATAAATAAAAAACGTCAGTTCAGTTTGACCCGTATATGTGTTTGTATTTGTTACCTTTCGCGCGTTGGTCAAAACCGAGACTTGAACGACCGCCGCGGGTAACTCCCCAGATGCCGTCACCAACGTCACCTTTACGAGTTCTCTCACCTTTTCCGAAAGCCCCTGTTTTAATCCCTCGTTCTCGAAAGCGCGCGATTGTATTACTTCGCCAATTTGATCGGTAAGGCCTTCCGGTATGTTTTCGATCAACTCGGGTGGGAACTTGCGAAGAAGTTCTGTTGGGAGTCGTTCCAAAAGCGGTATAGGCAATCGCTCTAGCGTGGACCGTGGCATCCTGCGCAACAACGATTCCGGCAGCTTCTCCAGGAGTTGAGATGGGAACCTTTCGAGATGACGAATTTGAAATTTGGAAATCAGCTCGTTTGGAAGACGCTCGAGTGCCGATGTGGGAAGAGACTTGAGAGACCAGTCTGGCATGAAATCTACCGCGTATGATGGTACAAGCTTGAGGATCGGCCTGGGCGCGAGTAGAATCGCTAGTCCGAAAAAACTCACATCGTCCCACTTCTTCTTTATGCGGCGAAGAAGCCGGCGCCGTCGTTTGCTTTTGACAGGCTTTTCTTCTCGTCCTGCGAGATGATCTTCTGAAAACTCGATCTCCTCACCGACTTCCAAGTCACACATAGCAACGTACGATGACGGCAACTGAGCCAATTGCTCCTGAGAAAGACGTCGCAGAAGCTTGAGCGCCAACTTCCGATCCGGATAATCCTTTGGCTGATCCAACACACCCTGCATTCGCCGTAAGGATACCTCGAGTAACTCCTGCGGAACTACATCGAGGTCGTCTGGTAGCGTAAGCAATATGGCATCCCTGAGTATGGAGTATCGGTCGACGGGGATTTTCTGCCAAAATTCTGACGGCGCATGTCGCAACACATCACAAGGCAGCTTGGCAATAAAATCGTCCGGCAATTTCTCCAGTACCCTCACAGATGTTCGCGCCAACATTTCCGGCGGCAGTCGCGCCAGCACGCTGGGTGGTATGCGGTTGATGAGGCGTTCAGGAAGAACTTCACTCAGCCCATTGAGCATGTTTCCAGGCAAGTGTGCCTCCAACTCGGGTTGAAGTACCGCTCTCAGCACACCCTCCGTAGTGGTCTCGTACTTTTTGGCGTACCGCCGCTCCGAAAGAGCTTGGTCGAGATTTTTGTGCCACAGCGTCGCTTGGGTCGCATGGACGATCCATTCGGTCACCGCTCTTTGCACCGCATCGGTTGCGAGAGTCGCCGAGCTTTTCTCCACGTCCTCGTGGATGACCCTTCTTACGATATCCCTCAGGCGACCCCAATCTTTTTTCCTCTCTATGCGCGTCCCCGCATCAGCTTTGATAACGTCCCAAGGCAGACTATCGAGTACAGCTGACGTGCACGCTTTTATTACATGAACCAGCTTGTCCCAACTGCCACCGAATATGTCATGAAACACTGCCGATTCGGTAACGTTGTCCCACCGTAGACCCGTCGTCACAGGCGCGTGAAGGAGACAATGGCGAGTGACGAGCGCAATGATAGAACGCGCGACAAAGTAGCAGTTGAACTGCTGCAACGTGTAGTTCCTCGTCTGAGGATCCAGATGTATGGCGACGGCGACGGCAATAACGTTGTACAGGTCCGGCGTGTTCGACGTGAATTCCAAGGTGATCTCCGCGTCCGTCTCAGAACGGATAACTGCGAGGTCGGCGTCGCTGAAGGGCGTCAGACTATCCTCCGCTTCGCATCCCTCTTTGGAGATGGCTTCCACGTTGGCGCCTTTGACAGGCCTTCGGTCTATACGATGATACCAACCATTATCCAGGTAGACGACGATGAACTCGTGCCTGAAGTGGTCCCGCTCTTTTCGAAGCTCGAGCTTCCTGATCGTGGTATAGGGCTGCCTGCGGTACCAGTCGAATATTTCGCCGTTGGCCCAGTCGCGGCAGGTTATTCGAACGGGAGCCATGTTGCGAAACCAGGAAGGAGATGCATGTGAAATGGCTCTCTCGACGTCCTGGGAAGCGTCGATCAAATACCCCTTGGTGGCTTGGGAGGCATGGGTGAGGTTAGCTATGGACGGGATGGTTGAGGATGCATTGGCCGCGGCGGAAGGTATGACCATAGATGGTAGAAACGACGGTGGCAGACCTTCATGACTTAAGGTCTCTCCTCTTCTGAAAAGAGAGAGGGGATGCATCGTCAAAGTCTGATGACGACGTTGGAAAAAATCAGTACAGCGGACGGATTAGCTCGTAGCTTCGATGATCGTGGAGAAGCCGCTGACCTATGAATTAGAACGCAAGTAGCAGTTCGCAGTGCCGTATGTCATTCCGGGGATTAATTCCTGGAAAACAATCGGCAGTTATATGTGTCGGGGGCGTATGATATTTGTAGTTTATGATCTAAATATAAATGAGCGAAGACTCTCATCGGCGACCTCCGGCAATGGGTTTAGTGATGATCAAATGATGGAATGTATTGATCATTTCCGTTATCTAACATGGTTCTCCCACACTAGAGGTTTCGTGGAATACGTACAATTCATTAGTAGGACCGGAGATTGCAATGGTCTTGCTTCCAATGTGGGTATGATACGACAAATTCGGTCACGGCAGCGATCCTATTGAGTTGGCAAGTCGTGCGATATCGTCTGCAGGAATGAAGTGTAGGGGATGCTGGACAAAACCTTCACTCTTTCACTGCTTCATGGTCGATTATACACAAGCCTCGAGTTTAGTGAGTAGGTGATGAAGGAGAAACGAACTCAACGACACGTCAAAGCTCCACAGCGGTTGGCCCACTTTACCATAAGTCCCATCGCGCATTCATCCATGTCCGTCTGTGACCGCTCGCCAAGGACCTGGGCGTCGTTTGCAGCGGCAATTTCCATTGGCACCACCCCCCCAGCGGAGCTACATTATGTGGATAAGTACATATTTAGGGACGAAAAGGCGCGTTGTTCCGCCCTTACGTATTGGAAGTTCCAGGGACGGTGCTTCGCGGGACTGCGCGAGTGATCGCGGAGTTAGACTGGCAGCAGAGATGGACTCACGGCAAGGCGTTCGTCCTCCCAGATTGGGTGCCAAGTTCAAAACCGCTCAATGGCAGTCTGGGATTGGCCGTTTTTAGGACGAGCTTGGTCAGGGCTGAGGCGCAGAGGCGGAAAGCTTGGCGAGCAACTCGAGGTGAGGTGGCCCTGCGAAGAATGGGAAAGTTGCTAATCAGAGTCAAACAGTCAATTTGAGTCGGAGCCAGACTAAGCGGAGAACCAAAAATAGCAGTGGGAGGTTCGTCCAAGTGCTCTTTAGAGGTTCGTCCCTCCCGCCAGTTTCGTTGGAGAAGAAGAAAGCCAACAAGCCCAAGGCCATGAAAGGCCGCTAATATTTGGAAGGAAGGGCGGTTGGATGGCGCAGAGCACGATAGGACGTCGAAAATCAAGTCCAAAGTCGTATCAACTATCACTATCAAGCGATCAAATTCAAATGGGATTATTGTCAATCAGCACTAATGCGCTCGCCACTCTTACAACGAATAACACGGGTTGGGAGATTGCAAGCATCACCAATCCGTCTACTAGACGGCCAACATATGCGGTCTTACACGCAGACTCGTTCATTCACCATTTCCATGCCCAATTCTCCAACAGATAGGAGGTGGGTGACATTATCCCCTTGCGGAACCTTGCTTCTTACGTTAAGGCTCCAGTCAAGACAAAAGACCTTCTAGCGCGCAATTTTATCTGGCGGAGTTTCCTATTTCAAACTTGTTCTCGTTATTTGCGACGAGGGTTGATGATATATTCAAGCTTAGGCTTCCTGAACTCATGGCAGGCAAAGAGCAGACAAACACCGACAAATACTCGCTTACGACCCATTCCTGGAAATGGCTCGCACGATGAATTGACCCCGCGAGGAGAACATTTCTGCTGTCATTTTCATGTCACTTCCGGCCCTTCACTTGTTCGTGATGCTAAATGAACTGCTTGATTCCTTACATTTTCACCAGAGTTACGGAGCGATGGGGTCTGAATGCTATGCCCAGAGTTGAGATATCCATCTTCCCAGCAACGGCATATCACTAGTACTTTCATGCTGCGCGCCCCAAGACGAAGCCAGGCCCTCTTTCCTACCGGGGTGCTTCCTTTTGAAAAGGGGTGAGTGTTTCTAGTGAAAAAGGTCTTAGCGGTGAAATTTGAAACGTACTGACTTGGATCCTTGCACTTTGTAGCAATTGATTGGCTGGTTCATGCCCAATCACCGATCCAACCGGGCTCAAGATTAACCCTAACCCCAAACGGAATCTCCCGATGCGTCACATGCGTCACGCCTGACGATCGGATCGGAGAACTGGTCCCGGACCGGGACCTCCAGCCTCACGCAAGAAATGCCCTACTCCCTTCACTTCAAGTCTCAGTTTCCTTCTCGATTGCACCAAATATTGTTGCCTCCGGACCGAAGACTTGGTAGTTGGATCCCGGCCATACACGACCCAGACTTCTACGAAGAAACTCTTCAGTTTCGCTCGCTCGATGCTTAACGTGCCATTCCCGAGCACACCCAAGTCACTCATCGCGCTCCCCCCGATACACACGCTTCAGTCCAAGCGCAGAGGCCGAGGAGTTATGAACAGATCAAGCGCATGCTCGAATAGGGTTGGCAGCCCCGACACGAGGTTGCGTTCAACTTTAAATAACAGCTTCAAGGACGCTAGCAATGGCAATGGACTACAGCCCAGACGTTCTATTCATCCTTCATTTATGAGCGTGCGTGCTTGGTACAATGAACTCTTTGCTCGTGTATCCCACATATATGGTCCAATATATTTCTATCATACACAGTATTCGTGGCGATATAAGCACATAAACAAGTATCACCCCAAGCCTGACATTCTGCTTTTCAAGAATGGTCCTGTGAGGATGGATGAAGCCGCATGACTTGCCATATTTTTTCAGTCTTAGTCCGTAGGTCGTCATGGACTCTTTCTTCGCTCATACCCAACAAAGGAACCTGTGCTACCATCTTGCTATGGATTCGATTCATATCAAGAATATGCTTCTGCAAGTCTTCGTGTTTGAGGAGCGTCCTGGAAATTCGCTATCAAACGTCCATAGTAAGCCCAACCGCATCTCTACAAAGATCCATCTGCATCGTTACCTTTGATTCGTTGGTCAGAACTGAGACTCGAATCACCGTCGCAGGCAACGTGCCCGAAGACACGATCAATGTCTCCCTCAACGTGACTCTTACTCTTTCCAATAGTTCTTGCTTTAATTCGTCGTTCTCAAACACGCTCGATCGTATTACTTTCCGAATCTGGTCCGTCAGGTCTTCTGGTAAATTGTCGAAAAACTCCACCGGGAGCTTTTGAACCAGTTCTGGTGGGACTCGTTCCATGAGCGACGTGGGAAGCCGCTCTAGTGTCGCCCGTGGAACCCTGGCCAACAACGATGCCGGTATCCTGATTAGAAGTTGATGCGGGAGCCTTTCAAATGGCGGTCTTCAATTTGGCCAACAACTCGTTTGGAAGACGCTCAAGCGCTGCCGTCGGAAGTAAAACGAGAGACGAGTTTGGTAGTATATCCATCACGAGTGACGGTTATGCTTCAGGACAGGCACGGGTACGTATTGAATCAATAGGCCAATAAAGCTAGCTTCATCCCACATCCGCTTCATGGGCCAAAGAAAAGGGATCTGTAGTCCGGTTTCGACAGAGTCATCAGATGTTTCTTGCACACCTGTCTGAGGATCCGCTGAAGAATCCAGTTCTTCATCAGGCTCCGAGTCGCGCATAGCAATATACGATGGGGGCAGTTGAGTCAATTGTTCCTGAGGGAGGCGCCGCAAGAGTTTGAGGGCAAGCGTCCGATCCGGGTGATCCTTTGGCTGGTCCAAAAGATACCGCATACGCTGTAGAGATACCTCAAGTAAGTTCTGTGGAACGATACTGAGATCATCCGGCAACGTGAGCAATACGGCATCCTTGGCCTTCCAAAATACGTTGACTGGAATTATTTGCCAAAGCTCCGCAGGAGCCTTAACAAGCACATCCTGCGGTAACATAGCCTGAAGATCGTCCGGTGCTTTCTCCAACACCGTTACTGAAATTCGTGCAAGAATTTCCGGTGTCAGATGCGCCAGTGCAGTAGGCGGTATGCGGTCGATTAGACGTTCGGGCAGAATGTTGCTCAGCTCTTTGAGCATGTTTCCGGGCAGGTGTGCATCCAGTTCCGGTTCAAGTACCGCTCGCAAAACACCCTTGGCCGTCGTCTCATACCTGATCGCATACTGCCAGTCTGACAGATTTTGATCGAGATTCTCGTGCCACAGGTCACTTGCGTTGCGTCCATGATCCACTCGTTCACTGCCCGTTGCACTGGATCGACGCGAGAGCCCCCGAGTTTCTCTCCACTTCCTCGTGAATCACCCTTCTTGCAATGTCCTTCAGGCGGTCCCAATCTTTCGCATTCTCTATACGAGTCTCGGCATCCTCCTTGATAACCTCCCAAAGCAAACTTCCGAGCACGGCTGATATGGACGCCTTCATTACAGTAGCCAACGTGTTCCAGTCACCGCCGAATATGTCATTGAATATCGCAGACTCGGTGACTCTATCCCACCGTAGACCCGCCATAACAGGAGACAGTGCCGAGTGACAAGCGCGATAATAGAACGCGCGAGGAAGTAACAATTGTACTGCTGCAATGTGTAGTTCTTCGTCTGATCATCTAGATGTACGGCGACGGCGACAGCAATGACGTTGTACAAGTCCGGCTTGTGGGACTTAAACTCCAAGATGATTTCGGCATCCGTCTCGGAACAAATAACCTCGAGGTCTGTGTCGCTGACCGGCGTCAGACTATCCTCTGCCTCGCACCCTTTTTCGGAGATGGTACCCACGTTTCTTTGAATAGGCCTTCGTTCTATGCGATGATACCACCCATTATCCAGATAAATTACGATGTACTCGTGCTTGAAATGGTCCCTTTCCTTCCGAAGTTCCAGCTTGCTGATCGTGGTATAGGGCTGCCTTCTGTACCAGTCAAATATTTCGCCATCCGTCCAATCGCGGCAAGATATGCGAACGGGAGCCATGCTTCGAGTCCTAGATAAGCGGGAAAGAGTTTTCCCAACGCCCTGAGTAGCATTGAGGGAGGTTCTCCCAGTATCAAGGGGCACATTGGCGCTGGCTGTAGACACCTCTCCCACAGATGGGATGGTGGTTGCTGTACTAGTTACAGATGGTACGACCATTGACGGCTGAAATGATGGTGGCAGGTTCTCGTGGACTTGCCTACTGAATAAAGGTAGGTAAGGCATCATTATTTAAATCTGTGGCAAGCGTTGGAATAAAGAATGAACATAAGTAAGCAACACGACATACGGTTAGACGGATGCGTTGGGGGATTGAGATGGGCATGCAATCGAAACGCAAGTACGTGTTAAATGTCATTGCATTCCTGACAATAGCTTTTTTCGGTTGAAGGCGATGCACATTTGTTCTTCGTTGAATGCCATTCAAGGAATCGGATTGACTCGGAGTTGGCTTCAGTTTCCTTTCGAGTCTTCTCAGATATAGCTGTTGTCCAGGAATGAATTGGGCTCTGCTCACAATGACAATGGTCGCAATGATCCTATCCCGAGGGAAGGCAATAAGTAGTTAACCAGACAAGACGGGACAGCACGGTGGGAAAAAATGTCACGGCAACTAACACGGAATTTTTCAATCAAGGCCCTGAGACCTGAGGAACCGCCATTTGGGTCTTGTTGGGCAGATGAGGCACGTCCATGTAGGTATCGTTGGATTCTGTATTTTCTGGGACAGCGCTCTGGTGAGACGCTCGACCAAGTTGCTTTGATCAATTATTATCCACACCTCCCGCGATGCGAGCGGTCATTAATCATTAGCAGGGCTGCACCTCATCGCGAGGCGTTTCCACTCGATGATCAACAGTGCTTTTTTGTTCCGTTGCCTAGCGTTGTTCTCCCACGCTAATGATGGAGGGTTCATTTCTTCGGAGAACCGCAAGTCTTAGATAATGGTCCAATCGAAGGTAAAGGAACGCTCCAGAATCGGTCATAACAGTGGTCCTATTGCGATGCATATAAAATGGGTGAGCGTTGGTGGAGCGGATTTCGAAACTCCGCGGCGTTTCAATTTCCATCATATTCCTTTTGTGTGATAGTGGATCACCGCTCCTGCTCGTTATGGCCTGTGGCGGCGTTAGTGGCGGTCTCCGTCAAAACTACCACGGAGCCACCTTATGTGCCCTCGATGGGGACAAACGATACTGTTTCGCCCTTGTGGATTGCAGGGTCCGGGGATGTTGGCATGGCGTTTCCAAGTGTCGGCACGAGGGATGGCGCCAGGCGGTGCTTAGCATAGGTCGCAGCAGAGATGGGGCTTTAGCTGCCTAATACCAAGATCTAGCACAGGTCGCATTTGGGCTCAAGGCCGCGCGGGTCGTCGTTAGCAGGAGTGCAGAAAAAATATCCATTTGGCCCTGCGGAATATAAAGAGGCCCCAAAAAGCAAGCACGGGCAGCACGTAGTAAAAACTTCACGCCATGGTAATCCATTTGGAGCAAACGCGTGTTCATCTGGAAAGCAAGCGGTGATGGCTGATCAGAAGCTCCCGATGTACTTACCGTTGGATCGTAGCTGTCGGACTAACATACCGGTGATACCCGTATGATGGTGATAGGCGCTTGCGAAGCTCCGACGTGAGATCAACTGGCATGCAAACGCCAAGAAAATCCTCATCATGGCTCTCAATCCCCAAGAACCCAATGCGATGCTCTTCGCGGCCGACTATAGTGTGGGGATGAACGAGGACAGCATGTTGGCCCCGCTCGAGACGGAGACGGATCTGCTCGATCTCGATCGTTCCTCGCTTGCTACCACGGGCGAGAACGAGGGCGAGAACGAGGGCGTGAATGAGGGCGAGGATGAGTATAGGGACTTGGACTCGGCTGGCGAGTCTGGGCCACTTCCCGCATCCGCAGGCAGCGTTCTCATCGATTCTGAAAGAGGTGCCGTCCTGTCGCCGACGGCTCTCTTGGCGTGTTCAACTGATGTACAGCAGGACTGTTCCCCTGGGTGCCAGCGCAGCCCATCGACACGAATGTGCCCGCTAGAGAAAGCGCTCCTCATCAAACATATCAAGCTCAGCGACCCGGCCTCGAGCCTGTGGTTTCCCATTCTGGCTCTGCCAGGACGCCTGGCAGCCGCAGAGTCCGTATCAGGTCCCGCTCCCGCTCCCCCTCCCTCTCGTTCCACAGGTTCCTACCCCGTCACCGTGTCCGGCACGCACACGAGAGCCGTTCGTGCTCACGAACCCTTTTCGCGTCGCGCCGGCCGACACAACGCCTCCACCGAGGTCCCAACACAACGCCGCCACCACCCAGGAGAGGAAAGCCGAGGCAGAGACGCTGGCGCCAGGCTAACCGCCAACGCGCGCACGAAACGAGTCCGACGAGTGCGAGGATGTGGGCAGTGGTGAGTAGTATGAGGGTGCCCGAGAGGGTGGAAGGGTGGGTAAGAGTGGTTTATATCAACTTTGTTCCTCCACCTCCCCGCGCTCTATTTTACGCGGTCGCCAAGGTGTTCGAGGACGCGCGGGTGAGCAAGCGGGAGGTGGAGCGGGTTGCGAAGAGCGGGTATGGGGTGGTGGACGCGTTGAGTGTTGGTGCTACTTTGGGTGTGGGCGCGAGTGCGAGTGCGAGTGCGAGTGCGGTTGAGGGCGCGCATGTGGGCGTGGGCGTGGGGGCGCATGTGGGTGTGGGTTCGGGCCCGTCTGTGGTGATGACGCCCCCGCGGTGGACGCTCCCGACCCCGCCGGACGACCTCGTCATGCTCTCGCCCGCGTTGCAGACGTTCAAGGCGTCGTGGGAGGCGTTGTTGATTCTCTGTTAAAGGAATGGAAGACGCTGAATCTCGTTTCGGCCCTACTGCTGACGTGCGTCTCTCGGTGCTCCTGCTTGTTACATAAATGCACACAATTCTGTTTTATAGGCCATCTTGACGTTGTTCCAGTTACCGGGTGTTAATACTGACCAGTATCGAGGAACACATCGTTCCTCCCCTTGTCTGCGCACTGATGAGCCTCTCGTAGGCTGTGTACACTATCCGGTTTGGGTCGCTAAGGAGTATATCAAGGGCGCTAAGTTGGGCAGACGTGAGCTATTTTTCATTCTCGACCCCTCTGACACTGACGTGTGTGGTAGGAAGCAGAGGAGTCCAAATCGTCGATATGGTGGAGCGTCTGGGTATTCCTCGCCATACCCTCTGTATGGCTTGCATGGTCGATGCTGTGGTTCATCGTCACTATCCTCGCGTTCGTATGGCGCTCTGGTGCGGAGGGCAACCTCGACCAGCATCCAGTGCTCAGCTTTAAAATGGCGTTGGCTCCGCGGATCATAATCACGGCGCATTTCGTGCTAGGACTGGTGTACTTTGTATTAATTGTGAAGACGCTGCAGACGTATGGGACGCTAAGTGAGCATGTCGCAAATTTGGATTCGGGCTTGGATGTTGCCGCAGAGAGAGGAGAGGCGCGTGAGGTGGAGATGACGGTGGAGAAGTCTGCGCTCGGTCTAACACACGTTGTCAGTCGCACAGAGTAAGCGGCAGCTCGGGGTTCGATTCCCCGTCCTGCAATGTATCTTTCTTCACCAGAAAGTTATTGCAAACTTCTATACTACATTTCTACCCTTTAGTAACACCTACGCATGGCTTCTCTTATTTCTTCTTTTCCCTGCCCATACCTAACCAGGGGACCTGTTCTAATATGCTCGCGTGTGTCTGTTGTCAGCTCTGCCATGGCAAGTTACATTCAACTGTTACCTTTGGGTAGTTGTTCCATAGGGAAGTTAATGTCAGGTTCGAGCGAGGATGCATACTCAGAGACTCTGCGACACTGTGACAGACGACTTTTCTTGTTCTCGAGCTCCTAGCACGTCGCTGACTCAAAATAATCGAGTATCACTGTAGGACTCGCCATTGTACAAGTGCAAATTAACATTTCAACGATACGTACCGGAGTGCTTGCATGCTTCTCCACAACCGGACGCAGGGCAACGCGTGGCTACATAGTTCGGGAGTAGGGCTTGAGGCATGCCCTGGAAGACTATCATTGCCATCGTGCTCGGCTTCCAAAAGATCACGGATACGATCAGATTGTTAAATCAGATAGGACGGCCGAGGGGAGAGATGGTGGCAGCAGGATGTCGATCTGGTACGGGGTGTGCCTCCCTAGGAGGGTATTGGACGGGAGCAAAGACAGACGCTTTGGTGGTATAACTCTAAGCGGGGTCTGTGCCCGACATGGTCAACACTGAGAAAGTGGAATACGGCGTTTCAAACGCGGGTCTTGGGGACCTTCACTTCTACTAGTCGCAAATGACCCTTGTCTCTTGCTCCTTTTTGACGAATTGTCGAGTCAACGACATCGGGCGCAACCCCGGCCAGGAGGCGGACTACGAGGACGGGCAGGAGTAAAGACCAGCGCGGAAAATGGTCGGCGCTTTATATGTGCATCAGTCTGCATAGGAGAACCCATAGCGGTGGCGGGCAAGAGCAAATGGGTTGACAAGCCTGATCCAGTTGCCAGGTGGGGGCGGCGGTCGGCATCTCGGCCGGGGAATTCCATGAAGCACACAGAGGCCACTGCCAACGATTAATTCGCCAAATGGTCAAGAACAGATCGAAACAAAACCGAAAAGTCGTTGGAGATGGCCGGGATACAAGCGCTCAGGGGTCGACCTCGGCATGTCGATCTGCGTGGCTCCGGTGGTTTTGGCTCACACTCTCTTCGATATCAGAGACTTCATTGTTGAACCGAGATATGTATGGAAAGATCAAAGAAGGCCTTCTCAATGTATTCAGAGCTGGTCGCTCTACGAGCCCTTCTGCTCGTCATGAAGACTCTTCGATAATTCTGGTGAGATACACATCTTGGTGTGGCGCCATATTGTCTCACAGATCAGAGAGCGAATCCTTTGCCTGGTCCCGGGGTTGTAGATGATCACCGCGTTGTAGCTTTCACTCCAGTACATGTTGATAGACATCCATGACAGGATTGTTCTCACGTTTGTCAGGAGGACGACAGTCAAGCTTCGAAGGAACAATGGGTGATGGATTTGACACAAGGAGGCGTTCTCGTCACGGGAGGATCGCTGGCATCAGGAAAGGTGGGTTGCCATGACACTTCAACACGACTTGGTCTTCATAGCTCTACAGGACGCCGCTCCGCACGTACCTTCGACTGTCGAAATTGCTCGCACGATTTCAACCATAAAGGTACGTTAACCGCACCATTTTACAATTGATCTTCTCATGGTCTACAGGCGGACTATGACCAGGACAAAGAGCAAAAGGAAATGGAAGAGAGCAGCGCCGATCTAAGCAATATGACCGGTGATGCTGCGACGACTATTGTACAGCCAGTGCCAGTTAAGCCAGTCATGGTGTGTCGGATAACGACTAGGAGAAAGTTTTCCAACAGTAACCCCTTTTGAATAGAGAGACTTATACACTGAAAGTTGCCACCCTGTCGTTGATGACGCCGGTATGTTCAAATACATTTTCGTTTAACATTGTTCTCACGGTGTCAGGTCGACGCTCAAAAAATGAGATTCAGGGCGGACGAGTTAACCAATGTTTCCTTGGAAGATGGAAGTGCCTTCGGTGTTGGCATTGGTTCAGGGCGGTTACGGATCGATGCACGAGTGTGTTGTCATTTCACGTCAAATATCGCATCAGTTTTGAAATATGATGGGTATCACAGGATAACAGTATACCGTTGTCGGATAAAGATTCCAGAGCAATGTCTTCGTCCATTAAGGTGTGCTTCCATATCATTTTACGCTCAGGTGTACATTCTCGCCATTGACGACAGGCCCATAATCAGGAGAGGCAGGAATTGGAAAAGAGGATAGAAATTGCGATGCCTGCGGTGGAGCTGACTGAGTCGAGAGATCGTGTTCAGGTACTTCAAGTCAAGTCAAGTTGTCATTTGAAATTGACGTGCCGCAGCAGCAAAGTACATCTTCTGGCAATCACTTCTTCCAGGGCGCAAGTCAAATTGGGATTCAAGATACCCAGTTCTACTGCGCCAGGAGAGATATTAACGTTACGACCAACTACATTGAGGGTGGGCATCATCCACGAATATTAGCAACGCTCTGACCTCGCATTCCAATATCAGATCGTTCACTTGGCATGCTCGCTTATGCTGAAGGAGTTGGCATTGATACAAGAAAGGCCTGTTTGAAGGGCACGCGGATTGATATCCTGGGAGAAATTAAGGCATGGGTTACTGCTACTGACACAGCTGCTCCACGTGTTCTTTGGCTTTCAAGTCTTGCTGGTACAGGCAAGTCCGCAATTGCCCATACCATTGTTGGCCAGGATATCAGTTCTCGTGCCGTCCAGACAGGCCTTCGTCATATCGATCCCAGCTCCTTCAGCATATGGGATCATGCTAAGCGATCGATCTGATGATGCACACGAGGTCAGAGCGCGTATGCATACTGGCGGGTGATGCTCGCCTTCGAAATAGTTCGTCGTAACGCTCTTGTAGACATCTCTCCCTGCAGAGTTGATTTCCATCTCTTTGATCTCAAAATTCTTCGCATCCTTGAAAAAGTGAGCTTCGGACACGCCTTGCTGCTTAGGCACATTAATCATGTAATAGCTTTAGTTTTAACTTGACATACCGCGACGAAGCCTTTACCTTCGGACCCTGCTACAACCTTATCCCTGGCGAAGTCAGGACGATTCTTCTCCGATATAAGGACATGGACAAGATTCAGCATAGCTAATAGCTAACGTACTTTCATGGATGAAGTAGTTACGCTGGGCATGTGGCTTGCGTCCTTGGGAGTCGCACTCTGAACTATGCATGAGACGATGGCGATAACACGGCCACGATTTGTATCTCACCCGAGTCATTGCGTGAGGTGCGGGAGTAGAAGGGTGGCTGAATCTTAACCCATCGAGTTGGCGCTGACTTGGCGATTGAGACTCGCCGACCTAGTGATAGGCAGACAACTAGCCAAAAATCAACAGCCACGATCTCTTACTTAGTACATGCCAAGGTTGACACGGGATTGCTTGTGTTCGTATTTTCGGCTAACTTGAGTTTGCGTTTCGATTTGTTCTTGTTCTTGGGCATTATGGACGTTTGACTGAGCTGGCGTTGTGATACTGATTCGAAGACCTGACGGAGTTTGACGTGACTCACGTGACTCACAAGACCCTAGGTTGTCAAGCACGCCTTGTGCTCTCTCCCGCTGCATGAACCGCAAGTCCTCAAGCCTCAAAATTTTATCATCAAAGGCCAGTCCTGGCCGTCGGTGAGTCCCACTATGTGCACGTTGAAAAGATCTTTGGCCTTGCTTGACACGTCCAACCAAAAGCATGAATTATAAACGCGGAACTTATCGCGGGGACGTGTTCCTCCAAGTGAATGAACGGCCCCACGTGGCGGGCTGACATCCTGATCATGCGGTGAGGTCCGTAAAAGGAAATGTACCTCCTGAGTGCAACATCCAAACCAGCCGTCAGCCCCCTTCCTGGAATCCATCCCGATTGGGATGAGGCCTGACTGGCTTGACTCGCAACCACTACCACCAATCTCACCACATGCCTCCGCACAACCATCTCTTGCACGACCCAGCAGTGCTTGACGTCGAGGCCAAGATGCGTCCTTCTCGACTCGCACGACACCATCTTATAAAAGGCTCTGTCATATGTATCCTCCTCGCACTCATCTTTTGCGCATCGCTGCTTTATCCGTATCTTTCATTGCTACGGGGATTTCTCGGCGTGCAGCCCTACTCGATGAATGGCTCTCTGCGTTCGTTGCCAGACGCTGGCCTTTTCCCACAATCCTATTGTTCCTCGTGCTTCTTCCACCCTTTTTTGGCTGTAGAGGATTGTCGAATTGGGGATGGATGGGTCCCAATGTCCTCTTCGCGGAGGTGGCCAGTTGTCAGCTCGAGTTCAAATATTTGGCGAAAATGACAGGTCGACTCGAGTATTATCGCAAAGTGCGTTCGTTCTCCTCGTGGCAAGGGAGGAATTCCCCAATGTATGCCAGGTCGATAACGTAATGTCGATTGTGTATCGAGCAAATGTCACTGACGGACTTTTCCCCGAAAGTTGGGATAGCAATACGGGTGAACCTATTGTTGGTGGGTATTGTTTTTCTCGAAATTTTTTTATTGTGTGCAGTGCACTTGATAAATTTGATATTTGATGTCAGGGCGCATTACGGCTGGAGCGGCCGTAGACAGCGGATACGAGTATTTGCTCAAGCAGTACCTTATGACGGGGGATACCAAAGCTCGCGATCAATGCAAGTGTGACATCCCCAGCCGCACGACGACCATTATTAACGTTCGCATTGTCAAAAATATATCAAGTCCGCCAATGGCATTATCAACCACTTACTCTACGTTTCCCCCAATCGCAGTCTGTTATATGCCACGGACTTGACGAAAGACAGACCGTCACATCGGTACGAACATTTGACGTGTTTCCTACCTGGAATGCTGGCACTGGGTGCCCAGTTTGTAGACGGCATGACAGTGAGGGACAAGGAGATGCATTTGTGGGCCGCGAGGGGTCTGGCATATACGTGTTATATGTCATATGTTGATCAAGTGAGCGGGCTGGGCCCGGACGTGTTGCAGATGCGCGACGGCGGGAGGAAGTGGGCGGATCTGCTGCGGGAGTGGGAGGGGGACGGAGATAGACGGGATAAGATTGTGCCACTGGGTTTGGGCGAGCCCCCGAAGGAGCGAGCGGTGGAAGAGAGGGACTGCAAATTTATCCAGGGGGTATTTGTTGCGCCCAGAGGTGAGTGTTGGTGTGGCTGTTTGCGGAGTTTTCTAATTCGGTAGATGGTGGAGAGCTTGTTTTATCTCTGGAAAACGACTGGCGACGAACGCTGGCGCGAGCGCGGATGGAGATATTCCAAGCAATTGAGGAATGGTGTAGGACGAATTATGGGTATGCAAGTGTCAATTCAGTTGATATCGAGCCATTCGGGAAGGATAACGACATGCCGAGGTGAGTTTCCGCTCCTGTTGGACGATTCGTTGACCCTCAGCCATGCGAAGCTTGTTTTTGGCAGAGACACTCAAATACCTGTATCTGTTATTCGATGACACGAATGCAATACCGCTTGACCGATGGGTTTTCAATACAAAGGCACACCCCTTGCCGGGTGTTAGTTGGGCAGAATGGGAGAAGCGGGTTTATAATATGTCATACTAACCGATTTGGACGATGCTATTGAAGTCTTCGTTTTGTGCATTCATCCTCCTGCATTTACTGCACATGTCATTCACGTCCAAATTGAACATCTGTCTCGCTCTTCGCAACTACAAAAGCTCCCGGGCTCCCTGCTCTGCTTTGCAAGCTTTTCACACTCGGCTTGACCATATGAATACTCCCTCATTCCTGCGAAGTGAGTCAACTTGTTAACGAGTGTACCAGACTAGGATGGAGCTTATGGTCCCAATCATTGGGGACTTTCCAAAAATGTTGCGTAATGTATATGGTCCTTATCTCTTGCCAAAGACGTCGGCAAAAGTGCTCCTGCAATAACAACGGTTCGCAGCAGGACGAGCGTCGGTGCAGGTGCTAATTTTATGGTTGCATCCACATTTGCAGTCAGGGCCGATCCAATTAATGTCTGGCCACCAATCCTGTGAAATATTCCTCCGCTTTGATCGTATAGACCGAACCACGTCATGTAGCGGTTCGTGCTACTGGATACCTCAAAAAGGTAACTGGAACCAGAGTGGCGAGGAATAAAACGCCTTTGACTAAGATTGCTATAGTCGTTGACTAATGGCATCGCATGCAGGACTTGTCATTATCATGCCCACGAACCGTTCGTCATCCGTCACGGTTTCAGGCTTAATATCCGCATGGCTGCGGTCGATAACAAGAATGCCTTGTATTGCTGCTACATCTCTCCTGGGATTGATGTCCGCTTTGACGGCAGCAGCATCAGCCTCCTCTAGTCAAACTACCGCGTCTGGCGACGACAGTTAGACACTGGAATGTCAATCTGAAAAGCATTGTGAGAAGATCTCGAAGAACGCGCGATACAATGACTCTATTTGATGGCAGAAGCCATCCCGTAGTTCCGAATGATTGCGAACATCGACATGGCTCGTGACGGCAAGTCAGGATTTTTTGTCAGATAGGAGTCGAAGACGAATTATCTATCGTCAGCTGTTTCTGCCTGATAGTGGAAATTGATCAATAAGCGGTGTAGCTCAGAGATCAAAAACCTTGAATATGGCCACGGCGAGGTGATCCATGTGGGTACAACGTCCGACGCTTAAAGGATCAAGACGAGGTCAATTACAAGAGACAATCACGGTAGTGGGCACTGTGTCAATGAGAAGAATGAAAGTAATTGACTGTCCTTACCGTCATAAGAGCAAACCACTACCTGCGTGGAGACACGATTTTGACTGCTTGATGGTGGTTGGAAAGGAAGGAAGGATGAAACAAGAGCGCGCGAGCGAGATGGGTTAAATAAGTCGCCAGCCTCAAATTAACACATGCCGATCGAGATTGAGGCTGACTTTTTCACGCCCATTGGTACACTCCATCGGATCTCGCATATGCGCTCTTCTAGACGAAGAACTAAACCGCTCTTGAGTATTTGCAGAAAATATCAAGTGGACATGGGAATGGCGTCGACGCGGCAGCGAGTGTGCAACCTCGAGCACGATCGGATTAGATCAATGGGGAATCTGTGCTCCACTGGCAGGCCGAGTCATGGTCCTGAGCTCTGAGCACGGGCAGAATTTGAACGCTTACATGCCAGAGGCAAGTCAGCGGTGACCGGTGATGGTTTCTAGTAGGTAACCTAGTTTCAATACGACGTTGAAGCAACAAACAATGCCCCACCTGTACCGGTTATAAAGTATCCCGCATTAGACATCATACTCGCAGATGATGAGTTTAGAATAGATCCCCGGGTTATGGAATCACCATTGCGTTAATTCATCGACTCAGTGGGTTTGTTTGACTTTACAGCGAAAGCCCCTGCAGACTAAAGTAGGCTGACAGTTGGATGTAAGGCAAGCCACCCGATACAAGCGGATCATGTTGAGTGATCCGTGAATTGATGGCGGTGATATCTCGGCGGACTCGAAGTAGATCACCGTGCCTGGGCGCTCGCCGCTGAGCACCAAATGGCGTTTGCAGTGTTTGCCAAGTCACGCCATGACTCTCAGCCGTCCACCGCTCAACATGCCATCAAAGCCAATGATCCAGATATCTTCACCGGTCTCAGAGAAGCACAGTCACAGACCAAGCAAGGCAAAACGCCGGTGGATGCAGTTTGCTCGATCTTTCAAGCGTCCATGGACGGTTCCGCGGGCGCTGCAATGGATACCTGCAAATTTTACATGGGACAAGCTCAAACCAGCCATCAGATGTGCTGTTGCGGCGTGGATTGCCATAGTGTTGTTCGTCATCCCAAGGGTTAGCAAGTTTATAGGACAGGTATGCGCATATACTCTACGTCGATGCAAACGATATTGATGTCTGCATTCTTGATTACGGTCGGTGCGTGCCACGAACAGTAGGCAAAGAACAATCGTAATTACTAGATCCCGCAGCTGCGATCGTATCACCTCCGAATGAGCCGTTCGTGTCCATTCTGGAGCGCGAGTTGGTTCTCTTGCTATTCTCGAGTATAGGTTGGGCGTGGGTTCCAAATCTACTGCAATTTTTTTTTCTTCTTTTCATTTCTTGATATTCTAGATGGTCATGTCTGGGAATGTTCTTTGCATACCTTGCTCGTAACAACAAGACGAAGGCAACTCTGCCAGCTATTCTGACAGGCCAGTTCCTGGAGGCCGCTGTAAGTGTGTGAGTACATCTGGTCCGAGCAGGACGTCTGACGTTGACTTAGCCGACTACCATCATTGCCGTGTGGATTTTCCTGGCCACCGCTGCTCTCCTCTATCTGCGAGCAAAACTGGGACCTGGTCCTTATATCTTTCCAGTTATTCTTACGTTGATAACTATCGGTAATTACCAATGTCTTCTCCCTTTTCGCAAATTCACTAAAGTTACGACACAGATTTAACGATGCGGAATGCCGTATTATTCCCATTTCCATATTACCTGGTACGTGGCTTGACATGTTCAAGAGCTTGTTGTTTGACTAATCAAGTTCGGGAGATCAGTCATGATACCTCTCGCTTTTCACTCTGCAATTACATTGTTATGCTCGCATTTGTCTTTCCAGAGTCCATCTCTTCTCGATTCACAAGCCGCTTGCAAAATGTCCTGTCCCCACTTCCATCCGCACTCGAGTTACAACAAACTATCCTTAAAACACCACACGACTCTCCAGAGTTTACATCCCTCTCTTCCCAGATCACTTCGACTATTGGGAAAGCCGAAGATGGGCTTGTTCCGCTCTCCGCCTCTGCTCGGCTGCTCAAAAGCGATTTGGTGTACAGCCGGTTTGCGCCTTACGATTTCAAATGTGTGCAGGACAATCTAGGGCGACTGATTGAAGGGCGACGGGGATGGCAATGTACTTTACATTCATTGATCCGACGAGGGACAGGTTTTCCGTGACGCCTGTACCGTCGCTACCCAATTCCCCAGTAATGGGGTCACCACTTCTGTCAAGGCAGCCGTCTCCAGAGCGATTGGGGCATAGTGGAAGGGAGCTGGGGAAGGAAGGCGAATCTGCATCACAGAGCATTGTAACAAGGCGAAGAGGTCGTCCGACTTCAGATCGGTCCCCCTCGCCAAACCACACCCATGTGTCGGATCCCGATTCTCATTCCCATCCCCCATTCACGTCAGCATCCATCCGCATCCGCGACCCCACCCACATACGCACCATCCGCATTTGCATCATCCGCAATCACACCATCTCCACTACAGACTCCTTCATCTGAAGAAAACTTCAAGACACGAACACGCCGTGGGCACCTTCGAGGTCCAGAAGTATTTGAATCTAGAGGCTGCGCATCTCCATACGCCCCTCGCGGATGCGCATACGCGGCAAATGCTTCATTTGCTGCGTGATAGGTACGTGCCGTATCGTTCAGTCCCTTCTCTTTGTGATAGTCTTTGACACCGTTGCTCATTCACACAGCTGCACGGAACTCTTGGAGGCTTGTCACGAAACAATCGTCACAACTCGGAGCTGGCTTGGCAGCGTGTTCAATAGGAGGTTTTGTTTCTGGCGTTCTGCTTATGGGCGGTGTGCGTCACACGTGCATGATGCACTGTGCAATGATTGATATGATATTAGTTTCATGGGTCAACTGACGCTTGCACGGTTTCGTGGGGACACGGCCTTCACTTTTGTTAGCAGGATAACTGCGACGTTCTTCGGTGGAGTCATGGGCATGGTCGTCTGGTATGTTCACGATCCGTCGTAAAGCAACACGCTGAGCAGTCGTGTCTTCTCTATACCAGGTACATTTCTGCGGGAAAAGGCAATCACGGGAATCCATACGGTCTAGCGGCCGTATTCGCCGTCTGTTTCCCGCTAATCTTTTACTCGATGCTGTATTGGCCCATACCACTGCTTACCCATATCATTATGTTCGTCACAGCGATGTTGGTCGTTGCATACTCGTACCAGGATGCGCATTTTCCGTCGCCAAGTTCACCGGGTGTGGGATTCCCCGTTGCTTGGGTGAGTGATAAATGTCTTTCTACCTGGGGAGGGAGTCTAAATTCTTCCTCAATAATGACAGCGACGTTTTGTCCTCGTCGTAGTCGGTGTAACCATCGCATTTTAAGTCACAATTGATGCTTGCGGTTCATACTATTCACCACCACACAGCATTTTCTCCTTCTTTCCACCGTCCATGACTAACCGCACATATCATAGAAGACTTCTGTCCACGACATCTTCTGAGCTTGGCGCGATCTATTGTCAGGTCATATCATATACAAACTCCAGACGACAGACGGGGAAGCCGGAAATTATGACAGACTTGTTGGCCATTCGTCGCAAATTGAGAAAAGCACACGTTGTGCGGCAAAATGTCCGCTACGATGTGAATATCGGATGATTGCTCGTTGTTGCTTTCTAAATTGTTCATGAGCCTAGGTTTCTTTACGTGGCAAGTGGCCTGAAGAGCGGTACCTTGCGATCCTGGAGACTCAATTGTGAGTTTATCGAAACCTTAATCGTATTAGGTTAATAAAGGGTCAGGCAAATTGCATTCGCGCTTTCGCACCTCGTGTCTATCGTTGAACACCTGAACCTCCCTTGGTCCCGAGCATTTTTGCGAAGGACAAGGTTTAGCGATGTTGATTTTCAAGGCGATATTCTTGCCGTTATCAGTAAGTTGATGCTGGCACGTAAAGCAGTACGCTCTGACAAAGTATAATTGCAGCCATGATATCAACCGCACTGAGAACAGGACAGCCTCTGCCCCAAATCACTCCTTGTCCCTTACTGGACAAGTTCCAGCTCCGTTTCCATGGGCTCGAGGCGATGCACAAAGAATTTCATGATGATTATGGGCTGCCACGTCAATTGACATTCGATCTATTGAAGGATGAGCAGTACACGCCAGTCATCGCGTTTGCAATGCTTCACTTGTTGTAGATTCTCACTTTTTGGTTTGTTTTAGGATGTTCTGTGTCGGCGTGTCCACTGCGTTTGGCATGATGACGCGCTTGGACAGACTGATGCTGGCTGCGAAGGAAGTTGTTGGGGAGCAGCACTACATTCATGGTTTGGTTCCTGAGCATTATGGGGGTGTGGATCTGGGATCTGAGACAGAAACCATACAGTTGAGGGCACCGTAGACTAGGAGAGACGACAAACACTGTCGGCTTTTCACCATCGCTTCTTGACCTCCTACCACCACCATCGTCCGTTTTTCCTACGGGCGCGCTGGTAGTAATTGGGACCGTGACGTCTGCGCTAGACGTTGTAGAAGCCTTCTTTCTCGTACTCAGTGCCTTGAGCTTGCTCGGCGTCTCCTCCTTCTCCCCCTCTAGCCTCTAGCGATCTCTTCCCCCTTACCGAATTTGTGGCATAGCGCGTTTCCTTTGCCATGGAGCGCTCTCGGCATTCCACCCCTCCCTCGTTCCCGGTCAACCTTTGCACACTGTGGGAAGTAAATAGTTTGAAATTCAACCTCCAGGGCATTGATCACTTTAAATTCAATGCCCAAGAGTGTTAATCCCATGATTGTGATTTTCAACCCCCAACTCCTGGGCATTGAAAATGAATACCTTAATTTTGGAAGTTGAATTTCATCCTCCTAGTTCTGGAAATCAGTGCCTTTGGTAGACATGAAAAAACCCCTTTGGAATTTTAAGTTTTAGTGGCATGTGCATGAAAATTCTTCAAAGTTCACTTGACCTCCCCTCATGCATTGGGCTTAGTTCACGCATCACATGTCACGTTCACCCATCTGGCCCTCTCTCCGTCCGCCCGTCTGCTTGCCCGTCTGCATCCACCACTGCTTGCCTGTCTGCCTGCTTGCCCATCTCCATCCGCCCATCTGCTCACCTGTCTGTATCCACCCATCCACTGCTCGCCTGTTTGCGTCCACCCATCCACCTGTCTGCATTGGTCTGTGTCCACCTGTCTGCATTGGTCTGTGTCCGCCTGTCTGCGTCAGTCTGCGTCCGCCTGTCTGCGTCGGTCTGCGTCCGCCTGTCTGCATCGGTCTGCGTCCGCCTGTCTGCTCGCCCTTCTCCATCTGCTGGTCTGCTGCTTGCCTGTCTGCTCCCTTCTCATTGCGCTTGTTTCCCTTTTCACTGTGCTCATCTCCCTGCACCCCTACACATCCACCAGTCTGCTCCCTTTTTGCCATGCTCGTCTTCCTGCACCCCTACGCGTCCGCCAGTCTGCTCCCTTTTCATCTCCCTGCGCCCCTACACGTCAGCCTGTCTGCTCCCTTCTCATCACAGTCATTTCCTCCTTGCCGTATCAGTCTCCCTGCACTCCTACGCGTCTGCTTGTCTGCTCCCTTCTCATCACGGTCATTCCCTCCTCGCTGTATCAGTCTCCCTGTGCCCCTACATGTCTGCCCGTCTGTTCCCGCTTGTCTAATCCCTTTTGCTGTACTCTACATGCTCACTCCCAGCTGTCTCCCTCCACTCATCTCCCTCCTGTGTGTCCTACATGTCTCCCTCAGGCAAACTTGTATGCTTTTTTTTTTTTTTAATGAACTAAATGCCTTTTTTGGTGTAGGTAAAACTACTGAAAATTATCTAGCACATGTATAAGATGAGAAAGTAATTAACTCATAGTGTACCATTTGTTATTTCAATTATAAATAATAATAATAATTGTGTTTGTGGCAATTGGAAGGTGGAATTTCAACTCCCAAGAGTATATGTCCACCTGACCTGAAACTCACACCATTGGATGTTTCATTTCACACCCCATGGTGTCTGAAATTCATGTGAAAATGAGACATTCAACTTCCATGTTTCAAGCTCCAGGGAGTTGAATTGCAACTGCTCGGAAATTGAATTTCACCTACTCAGTACTTGGTTTGCATGATCTCAAGAAGGTGCTAATAAAGCACTGACTCCATTGAAAAGGAAACATTCTCCACCTTTTTTTCACCTCTTCAAGGACTTTTTTTCCACATGCTTTAATTCCCACAGTGTGCATCACCCAACATCCATGGCAAAATGACCACTTCCACCACTGCTCATAGATTTGCCTCAAAGGATGTTGGTCCTCTTTTTCAGCCTCTGTTTCACCAACACCACATTGGCCCCACCTCCAAGAGACTGTTTGAAGACCTCATGTCTGTCACAGTCTCACACCTAGCCACAACTTGTTCAAAGTGCAACTTAACCTGGTTTCACAAGGACTGCCTCCACTTTGGCACATGTGAAACATGCAGATTACACCTGTCGGACCCTGGATGCATGCACTCACTGCACGTACATGTCACCATCCCATACTCTATCTTAGTCCTGCTTGAACAAGAGGTCCTTTGACAAACAGCACTCAACAGTGTGGAGCCCCCCAATCCCAGTAGGGGCAATGCGTTCTCTTGAACCCCCTCCCCAATGCTTGACAATTTTGGAACCTTACCTGCCCTCCCTCCGGGAGGTTCACAGGAACAACCCCCAGAGTGGGGACTCACCAGTGGACCTGCCGCAGGAATACCCGGTTGAAGGTGCAGCTGAGCCTGCATGGACACCTACCCCCACCCCGCTTTCCTGCTTGCAGTCTTGTGTGAGTGGGCATACCCATGCAGGCAAGACCAGCACCTCTGGTTGGATAAGCTCTCAGGCCCCACAGCCAGCCTTCCACCCATATGACTCTGAGGCTGGCTCTCATCCTTGGAACCTCCAGAAGAGGCTGGAAAGGCTGTTGAACAATGTTTTGGTCCCTGCCTCCCAAGAAGTCTTTGACAATCCTCAAATTTGCCAACAACTGAAAAATGCAACAGGCCCCACTACACACTTGGGCTATGATGAGATGAAATTGTTGAAACAGATGTAATCCATTACACACACGATGTGTTCCGCACCATGGGAAACATCTCGGATCTATCCAATCTTATCTCAGATGGGACTGATCTTATCTAATCTGTCATATAATCAATGTTTGTACATGTGGAAATAATTATAGAGTTCACTGCTATTTAGTGCACCATGTGCATGACTGTGCATTATCAAGCACAATAGAAACAATCAGTCAGCGCTACTAATATTGCTGACATCAGACCAGTAGATAGACTGTATAAATACCTCAGTACTTAGACATCAATATATATCCTCTGCTCTACTAAGTGATCACTCTACAGCGGACTTAAGTGACTACTACAGCTACAAGTAAGTGTTACTTACTTAGCTCTACTATTCTGCTGCGCTCCTGTTGGTTGTTGCTTTGACAGGTTATGGGCCCCATCTGCTTGCAGACCTGATGGCAGACCTATGACATCATTTCGCTTATAAGCGAAGTGGCTGTACGCACCATGCTGTCATCACACAGGAGACAGTGTCACCTGCTTTTGGTACTCACCAAACAGGTAATCAGGTTTGTTAGTAGCACCCGTAGCTGTACAATACTGTAATCACCATCATGATTGCTGATGTAACCCTGGGAACTCACCAGTAATATGAGTATGCCTCAATCTTGACAGAGATCTGCAGGCACCACCTGGAGAGGTGTGAAAATAATACTTAGTATGGCAAACTAGACCAGCCCCGGGTTTCTGTGTTACCCTGGTCAATACCAAAACCATAACTCCAGATCTGTTGATTTTATCCACATCTGGGCCAGATGGTGAATTCCAGCTTATCAACATTCTCCGGATTTAGGGCCATCTATGACGGATGAAGATCGGATTGGGTTCTGTCCCGTCCCCTGATCAAAAGGCTTCACGCCCCCCTATTAATGTTGGAGCTGTTGATCTTAATGTTGATAATAGAGGATCAATATTCTTAGCAAAGAATCCAGCTCAAGAACATAGAACAAAACATATTGATATTCGTTATCATTATGCGGGTCCTGGCTGCGGTGTCCGACTCGCCCCAATTGGCTAAGAATCACTTTTTGAAACTGCTGTAGCTATCCCAAGAGAGCATTGTTCCTTCTTCCTTTTTCTTTCCTTTGTCTGCTGTTGCCTTGTCCAATTAATTCCTCTCAGATATTGGATTTCCAATTGTCTAACTCCTCTCCTAAGTGTAGGAAGACGTATTTGATTTTCTTCTTGGCAGTGGTAAATTGTTCCTCATCTAGATCGAAGGTGTCATCAAATGCATAGATGAAATGTTTTGCTTTGGACCGTTGTCCTTTGAATTTCTCAATGGAGATTCCCTTTATTCCTTTTGGAGATGTTTCATTTTTGTCTGCCATATTCTTTTTTGTTTCAGTTTCGGGTTCCTGTTTTGGTTCCATTGCTTGTTTTGAGCTTTCTCCTTGCTTCGGTTCGTTGTCAAAATCTAGATCCAGTTCAATCTGTTGTTGTTCCTTGTATTCATTCCACTTGGCGAGAGTAGATTCCTCAAGTGCGGAGAAGACTCCGTCAGTTAGATCTTCAGTATCTTGAAATTTGTGCCACCAAGTGAGTTCTGGTTCTTTGTTTGGTGGGAAGAATAATCAGCTATCTGAATCGTTTTCTTCGTTATGCCAATTAATCCAAGTTCTTGCTGGTAGTTCTTTGTCAGGGTTTCCTTCTCTGTATTCTCCTTCGAAGAAACTTTCTGGGACTCGCTAATTCTTTTTCTTAGTGGTTGAAACGTAATATCACCCTTTGTTTGTTGTAGAAGGATAGACTTCCATTCATCCAAGGTAGTATTTTTGCCTGTAACGAACGGAGTCATTTGGCGGTCTTATCTGAGAGGTTCGGGTCTCAATGATGTCTGGCTAGTGACGAAGCACTGAGCGATTCCTGAGTTCCAACTTGTGTTACGGACGATGCCCTTGTTGTGGTTCGTTCTAAGTCAACAGCGACAAGCAGAGTCTCAGTCCACTCCCAGTCACTGGACAAAGAGTCTAGACGCTAAGTCAAATGATGACAAAGGTCTCAAGAATGATGAAGAAGAAGAGCGTTGAGATCGAGTGAGGTTGAGAGCAAAACTCGTCTAAGTTGGAACTGAGGTTACTCTATGATACATGGAGCTTATATACATTTGGAGAACAAAGGAATTGTAAAAGGGAATAAAGCTGTAGTTATCTGAGAAAGGAAATGTGAAGGTAACTATGAAAGGAGATAGCGTCCAGGCTGTACACTGCACAGTAAAGATGGATATGAAACGGTTCACCGAAACACGAAGATGAAACGAAAAGAGAACTGTCACACTATCCCCATTTTAAGACCTGCAAATTTCAATACTTGGCTGTTCTATGCAGCTCTTTTTCTAGATCAAGAGCTATCTAGCCATGCTCGTGAGATGCTCATCAATGCTTCCAGGTGTGGCAAAATGTTGGTCATGATGGGGATTCAACAGAAGATGAGAATTTTGTTGGCTCATACTCATTCTTACGAAGGACGAAGCAACCAGACTCGTGTCCCAGGACCCAAGTAGCATCATGGAAGAACAGCAAAGGTTTGGCTGTGGCAGAACCAGGCACTGGCATGTCCAGTATGGAAAGCATCTCCTCCACATTACTCAAACAGTGCCTTGCAGGTGATGAACAAGTCAGGAACGGATCTTGAACTTGTGAACTTGTTGAGCTGGAGTCGGACGGCTGAATGCTCTGCCATTGTGGCCAGCATTGAGTACCAAATACATGAGGTGCGTAATGCCCGTGATACTCATCGCACCCTTTAAAAGAAAGCTTTTACTTGACAGGCTCGTGCCTAACTGATGATTGACAGAATTGGAGATTCCTCAAGAATAGATACTTTTGAAATTGTGATACACAACCTTGACTGGGAAACCCGAGGGGAGTCTCATCATTGTCCCTTTTCTGACGATGAACGATGAACGAGAGGGTCCGTATTGCGGGGTATCTAGACGAGGCGTTAAACAGACATGCCATTGCCAATGTACGCGCTCCAGTTGCTGTTTCTGTGTCGCATAAAGCGTGGGAACGGTCACTGCCATGAAAGGATGTTTGTCTCGGTTGTATCCCAAAAAGACTGACATGTGATAAACGCAGTTGACAAGCGTGTGTTAAGCAGGCTACTTGTCTCGGATCCTCGAGGCCTCCATCGTCGGTGTACAGGAATGCGCATCAATCAAATTAGTAACCCCTCCCATTGGTGTTTGGCGAAGATCAAAGTGGCCCATTTTGATTGAACTTTGATATTGTGTTCCTAAAAAGGAGGGCTTAGCACAACACAATTAAACATGCATTCTGGTGTACGTGCTCTTCACATTATACAGCATCCTTTCCTCTTCCAGTTTATATAAACGAGCCAAACATGCCTTCCAGTCTCAAGAAGTCTCTTCAAGGATTCCTCGCGTCTGTTCGAAGTTCTGTTATGGAGAACTCGAGCATAAACCTGGACAGCCCCTTGAAGAGAATCCTCGGTCACCAGCATGCCAGTACCTGGGCCGACGTCGCATTCAGCAACGTTATGAAATGCGATGATGGCCTGGCACTCCTTTCTGCCCTCCAAAATAATTATCGCATTTCAAAGGCCAGCCACTTCAAAAAGCGGCCTCGGCTGGTTTTCCAAGACGTTGTGGAACACGAATTCATTGTCGTTCGTCTTCGATTCAAAAACAAAGTCTCTCTTTTTCGGATAGATCGATCAATAGGACATCAGTCAAGGCAGAGGAGTCCCAGGGCGACCACGGCTTCTTCAGAGAAGAGCACATATTCATTCGTACCTTCCCAGACCCCGAGCTCCCGATCTGCATCGTCGATGCAATCCATACTGATGTCCCCCTCCCGCTTAGTCGACTACTGCCTATGTAGACTGAGCAGTATCTACCCAAACGGACACTGGGCCTTGGACACCATCGTTGAAATCCCCCAGGTCCCAAACTCCAATGACGCGTACGAACTCACAACCATCGAGTTCACAGGCTCGTCATCGGTTTGGCCCAGTCTTTGGGATTTAATCCACCTCGTCCAATTCCTCAACCAGCAATCTGAGGAATACGATCTGATCGACGCCCAATGTTATTGGTACGCGGACATGGTTTCGTCGCTGCTGGAGAAGTGGTGCCCGGACACCAAGGTCACTCGGCATCATGGCTGGCAGGGTACTAAATCTAAAACCCTCGACATACCGGTGCCAGGAACGATAAAGGGACTCGCCATTTACAGGCGTAATCCGCAGATCGTCAAAGACAAAATGCGCCTCCTACTTGATGATATCAAGTCATCGATCAAATCGGTATGTTTCATTCGGTGTTCTATGAACCTTTGACTAACATTTCCACCGTGTAGACGTTGGAATTTTTGGACATGAGAAATGGTGGTGATCAAACTGAGGCGCGGATCAAGACCGTCGAAGAGAGGGCTAAAGAGAGGGCGGAGAAGGCTGAAGAGAGGGCTAAGAAGGCTGAAGAGAGGGCCGAGAGGGCCGAAGAGAGGGCTAAGAAGGCTGAATGAAGAGAGGGTCGAGACGGCTGTAGAGACGGCTGAGAGGGCTGAGAGGGCTGAGGAGAGGGCGAAGGAAGCAGAGGCGCAAGTCCAAGAACTGCTCGAGAAGTTCGAGGCGCGTGTCAGTGACTCTGACGCCCTTATGGCGCGCATGGTTGCACGCCTGGACGACTTGAAATTCCATGGTCTTGGCCCTTCCATTATTGGATAAGATGGTGTGTCTCGCTTTCGTCTTTTGATTCGGTATGCTCACTCGGATGGATTAGTATATCCGTGCGCAATTGGCTTTAAGCCTCATTAGAGTTTACGCACAGTCCTTTATATCCTCATCATTACCATTATTAACACCAGAATACCAGACGTACCAACTCCATTGAGTTCAAGTGAGTGCAACACATCAAGCAGGTATTTCTGCTCTTCGCCATTTGCCTGCTATGGACGCGATACCAATTTCAGGTCTGTAGTTCAATGCGCTGTCCTCATCCACGGGGTACTGCGAACCACGGTTCGAGTGTCTTTTTATCATCTAATTCATCTCCGCCCAACTCTACGTGGGTTTGCTCGTTGGGACTGTTACGGCTCAGAGACAAGCTGCGAGTCCACCTACAATATGTATCAACACTTGGTGCGTGCCATTAATAACGTGGAATTATTAGGTGCAACTACGCACTATAGTATCGGTGGCGGCAATATTTTGGCGTGCCGTGACTGTGAAATGCATGTGACGCGGTCAGCGCTTCAGCACTCAACGTCAACGTACAACGTCAGTCGCGGCAACAACAAGGTAGAGGTCTTATGGAAGTGAACGGTCTCTACTTCGAAATTTTGCTTACCTACACTCAGGATATGCCTCAGTGTACAAGCCCGTCAATGAATGGTGCAACTCTGACAACCGCCTCAGGCTTGGTCCACCACAATCTACGCCCGCTCAAGCTCTCCAGTGGCTCCCATCCTACCTGCAGAATCGTGCGGATGACTGCTTAGCAGAGTCGCGGTCTCTTGGCAGCAGGATGGAAGATTATGCTTGAGGTGCTCACCGACTGCGTCAACCAGCGTCTTATGCACTCAGGGTCAGATCTCGCGCTGTAGCTCAAGAAGACGTGTCGCTTACATGTGGAAGTTGAGACGAAATGGCGGAAGAAGTGACGAGTACGGTTTCGGCCTTCTCTGCATTGGACTTGTTCATGACGACCCTTGGACAAGCTGAGCACAATCATGATACATGTTTGGCCAGCAAAGTCCAGCCTGCACGCAGCTCGTTACAATAACCACAGTTCAGACGATTTGTCCGAAAGCTCTGTCCGTCGCTTCCAAGGTGCATCCGGCTGATGCCAGTGGGCTTCAGATTTCGGAACGGCGGTGGGATAAATGAGATAGCAGATGAAAATGTGGACATCTCCCATGGCCATGTCCTATCGCGAATACTAGTCGTGAAACCTCTCAATGCTAGACACACTCTCTCTCCGAATTTCGGTTATGTTTCAAATAGATTATTGGATTATCGTGTAAATAGAGTCCACATGGTTCTTTCTTGTTGTACCAACTAGGGATGCCTCAGAATTCGTCGCTGCTTTACCGCAGAAGCACCCGCAGCCAGGGCACGAGTTCTGTGACGCGAGGCGGTTAACTTAGCTGTCGCGGCACACGGTTGTTGGATCTAAAAACGCTGCCCTGCATTCTCGCTCAACTACTCCATATATATGCGTAGATTGGCGGATGGTATCAAAGGTGGTGAGGACTGCATCATAGATGTCCGTCCTGACTACGGTTCTTTTCATTTTTGCATACCGGCACTCCATTTCGTAACACAACTCCAACTCGGGTGAGGCCCGTAGCAGGGATATCGACAAGTTGGGTAGTCAAGAGTGGCAGATCCGAGGCCGTTCTAAGTGAGCAGACACACTGGCAGTAGATGATGTTGAGTGTTGAGCGTTTCGGATATAGATTGCGAATCTCATACCCATCCGGCTGGCCGACCAAACACACTCTCCGCCAAGCTGGTTCCTAGAGAGTCAAAAGAATCTTGCAACCAAAGGGACCGGATAGCACATTGGCATGGAGAGCGTGAGGTGAAAAGTCCTTATTGATCCTCTCGGTATCACTTTCGTATCCGAGCGTGGACGGGCCGACTGTCGATGGCAAGACGCGAAGAGGATCCACGTGCAGGTCTAATTGAAGCTCCGACCAAGCTTACAGTTACAACGCTCACGCATTCAATCGTTCGCAATGTTAGTAAGAAACAAGTCGAACAAAACCGGAGAGATAAAGAAACAAACGCTTCTGGGACGGCCTCGGCATGTACAATTCCCTTCACTGTTAAATTTTGCTCACAGACGGTTCATGGGACTAGGAGGTACAGGAAATTCAACCCTCCACTCGTCGAGGCCTGTGTGGAAAGATCAAAGACGGGTTTCTCAACGCTGTGACTCGGAGAACCGGTCGTTCGTCCAGTCCAGCCTCTCATGTTGATGATCGCGGCTTTGAGGCACCGTCATCTCACATGATTCAGACAGCGACTCCTTTGCCCACTGGCGGAATGGTAGTTGGTGATACCCACACAATGGCTCCGCTGACTGTCGTATGTTTTAACTCCCTTTCGTGCTAGCATTTCCCTCATCTTTGCGTCAGGACGACGGCCAAGAAATCAGATCCAAGTCAAATTCTTTAAACGAGGGAAGTGTATCTGGTACTGGAACTGGAATAGAGGGGTTCGGGATTAAAGAAGGAGTGCGTTATTTCACATCAGATATCACAACAAGGTCAATCATCACGGGCGTTACAGGATGCAATTCGCTGGGTACCGATGACAGGTAATCCTCCTTGCGCGTCTTCGTCCATCAAAGTGCGCAAGCCATGTCATCTTCTCAATCACATGCATGTTCTCACTGTCGACAGCAGGACGGTGACTCCCAGGGCAAAGAGGGGCTGGAGACGAGCAGTTCCAATTTGAGCAGTTTTGCGAAAGCTGCGGCTGCGATGACGGAAGAGCAGGCTGAACTGGAGGACAAAGGTCGGGAGCTGGGGATTGAAGCAGAGGTGTGTCGTTTCACATTAGATATCACAACATGTTGATCATTAATCATGATAGGCATTACAGGATGCAGTTCTCCACACACTGATGAGGGACAATGACTCTCATGGATCATTGATCAAAGTGTGCCAGTCATCCCCTTTTGTCATGCATGTGTTTTAACATTGACAGCAGGACAATGATGTGGGCAATAAGGGACTGGAGAAGAGTTTTGATTTAAGCAGCTTGACGAGAGCTGCAGGTGCAATGCAGGCTGAACACAACAGTCCTGGAAAGGTAGTTAGGTTCATGATAAAGCATAATCCCCTTCAAGTTAATTCTATTTAAATAGGAACCTCTATTTTCCCAAGCCCACTTCAGTGATGTGAAGCAATTCAATACTGAAGCTCTTGACACAAATATTTATCATCAATCAAAGAGTAGTATAATGTCAACCACAAATGTGGGATTCCTTAATTCCACACAAGGTGCAACAGTGATAGGTAGCTCAATGATGGAAGTGCATCGAGATTATGTGTGTTACTGTTTCCATCATTTACATATGTCATGCTGATAAATTCAGAATGTTAACATATCTGTTGGTAGTTCTGTTCAACAGATACCCCCTTTGCCTCCTCTGAAGAATCCCAGCCATTGCTTTACTGGTCGTGAAGTACACCTGCAGAGACTCAGGGATCATTTCATCCCTGATCCTGGTGCTGGAAGAAAGTATTTCCTTCTCCATGGCATGGGGGCATTGGTAAGACACAGATATGCCTAAAATTCATCCAAATATATGGACAGTGGTGTTTTGTTCTTCATGATTTGCAACACTGGTATCTGATGTTTGGTTTAGGTTCTCTGATGTATTCTGGATTGATGCTTCTTCAGAAGCCATAATTGACCTGAGGCTTAAACAAATTGCACAGGCAAACATTGCTGCTGTGGAGTCCAATATTTCAGCCCATTCTGCTTTGACCTGGATCTCTGCCAGACATAATTGGCTTATAGTGTATGATAATGCAGATGAAGGGTATGAGGTAGTTGAAAAGTATCTTCCACAAGGCATTTGTGGAAATATCTTGATCACAAGCAGGGACAAGGCATTGATGAGGATCACTTCAAAGCAAAACTCACTGGAGGTCTTGGAGATGAAGGAGAATGATGCTATTCAGTTGCTCTTGAAATCTGCTATGATTGATAATGACTCTGAGGACATCATGAAGTTGGCCAGGAGTATTGTCTCAGAGTTAGGACACATTCCACTTGCTATTGACCAGGCTGGAGCATACATCCAGTCACTGGGGTGTGGCTTGGATGATTATCTGGAGCTGTATCAAGAAAATTGCAAAGAACTCATGTCAAATTCCCTTTTCAAAGGTTCATCTGACTATGGCAAATCTACCTATGGGACATGGGAAATTTCAATGAAGGCAATTGAGCATAGAACAAGTGATGGGCCAGGGTCACTTGCAGCTAGAAGTGCAATTATCATCTATGAATTATTTGCATTTCTACATCATGACAATATATCAGAAGATATATTCAAGAATGCAGCTGAAAATTACCACAGGAAAGACATTGAGGAGGATGATAAATTGAGTTTACCACTAGTTATTCCATTACTGGATTCCAGAATATTGGTTGTTGATGAGGTAGGAAGATGGAATAGGTTAAAATTCCTGGAAGGGATTCAAGTACTACTGTCCTTCTCTCTGATCAAGAGCAGCAGCAAGCTGTACTCAGTTCATCCATTGGTGCATGCCTGGAGTAGAGATAGGATGTCAAGTACAAATGCATCATCTGCTTATTACACTTCAAGGGCTCTACTGGCATGTTCAATAGATCTTAGAAATGTTAACAGTCATGTTTTCTGTGTACAGGTTATTCCACATATTAGATCAATCAAGAAATTTGAATCACAGATGAAGAAAAACACAATGGAATTTGTTGATGAATGTGAAATATTTGGCATTGCTTTTGACATGGCAGGGTTTTGGCAAGATGCAGAGAAGCTCAAGTTACTTGTGATGGAGGCAAGGAAGAGCAAGCTTGGAGCAGATCATCCAGGTACTCTCACTGCAATGGCCAATCTGGCATCCACATACTTGAATCAGGGCAGGTGGGATGAGGCAGAGAAGCTTGAGTTACTTGTGTGGAAGCAAGGAAGAGCAAGCTTGGAGCAGATCATCCACATACTCTCACTGCAATGGACAATCTGGCATCCACATACAGGAATCAGGGCAGGTGGGATGAGGCAGAGAAGCTTGAGTTACTTGTGGTGGAAGCATGCAACAGCAAGCTTGGAGCAGATCATCCAGATACTCTCACTGCAATGCACAATCTGGCATCCACATACAGGAATCAGGGCAGGTGGGATGAGGCAGAGAAGCTTGAGTTACTTGTGTGGAAGCATGCAACAAGCTTGGAGCAGATCATCCAGATACTCTCACTGCAATGCACAATCTGGCATCCACATACTTGAATCAGGGCAGGTGGGATGAGGCAGAGAAGCTTGAGTTACTTGTAGTAGAAGCAAGGAAGAGCAAGCTTGGAGCAGATCATCCAGATACTCTCACTGCAATGGCCAATCTGGCATCCACATATTGGAATCAGGGCAGGTGGGATGAGGCAGAGAAGCTTCAGTTACTTGTGTTGGAAGCATGCAACAGCAAGCTTGGAGCAGATCATCCAGATACTCTCATTGCAATGCACAATCTGGCATCCACATACATGAATCAGGGCAGGTGGGATGAGGCAGAGAAGCTTGAGTTACTTGTGGTGGAAGCAAAGAAGAGCAAGCTTGGAGCAGATCATCCACATACTCTCACTGCAATGGCCAATCTGGCATCCACATACTTGAATCAGGGCAGGTGGGATGAGGCAGAAAGCTTGAGTTACTTGTGGTGGAAGCAAGGAAGAGCAAGCTTGGAGCAGATCATCCACATACTCTCACTGCAATGGACAATCTGGCATCCACATACTGGAATCAGGGCAGGTGGGATGAGGCAGAGAAGCTTGAGTTACTTGTGTTGGAAGCATGCAACAGCAAGCTTGGAGCAGATCATCCAGATACTCTCACTGCAATGCACAATCTGGCATCCACATACTTGAATCAGGGCAGGTGGGATGAGGCAGAGAGCTTGAGTTACTTGTGGTGGAAGCAAGGAAGAGAAAGCTTGGAGCAGATCATCCAGATACTCTCACTGCAATGGCCAATCTGGCATCCACATACAGGAATCAGGGCAGGTGGGATGAGGCAGAGAAGCTTGAGTTACTTGTGGTGGAAGCAAGGAAGAGAAAGCTTGGAGCAGATCATCCACATACTCTCACTGCAATGGCCAATCTGGCATCCACATACAGGAATCAGGGCAGGTGGGATGAGGCAGAGAAGCTTGAGTTACTTGTTGGAAGCATGCAACAGCAAGCTTGGAGCAGATCATCCAGATACTCTCACTGCAATGGCCAATCTGGCATCCACATATTGGAATCAGGGCAGGTGGGATGAGGCAGAGAAGCTTCAGTTACTTGTGTTGGAAGCATGCAACAGCAAGCTTGGAGCAGATCATCCAGATACTCTCATTGCAATGCACAATCTGGCATCCACATACATGAATCAGGGCAGGTGGGATGAGGCAGAGAAGCTTGAGTTACTTGTGGTGGAAGCAAAGAAGAGCAAGCTTGGAGCAGATCATCCACATACTCTCACTGCAATGGCCAATCTGGCATCCACATACTTGAATCAGGGCAGGTGGGATGAGGCAGAAAAGCTTGAGTTACTTGTGGTGGAAGCAAGGAAGAGCAAGCTTGGAGCAGATCATCCACATACTCTCACTGCAATGGACAATCTGGCATCCACATACAGGAATCAGGGCAGGTGGGATGAGGCAGAGAGGCTTGAGTTACTTGTGGTGGAAGCAAGGAAGAGCAAGCTTGGAGCAGATCATCCAGATACTCTCACTGCAATGGCCAATCTGGCATCCACATACTTGAATCAGGGCAGGTGGGATGAGGCAGAGAGGCTTGAGTTACTTGTGGTGGAAGCAAGGAAGAGAAAGCTTGGAGCAGATCATCCAGATACTCTCACTGCAATGGCCAATCTGGCATCCACATACAGGAATCAGGGCAGGTGGGATGAGGCAGAGAAGCTTGAGTTACTTGTGTTGGAAGCATGCAACAGCAAGCTTGGAGCAGATCATCCAGATACTCTCACTGCAATGGACAATCTGGCATCCACATACTTGAATCAGGGCAGGTGGGATGAGGCAGAGAAGCTTGAGTTACTTGTGGTAGAAGCAAGGAAGAGCAAGCTTGGAGCAGATCATCCACATACTCTCACTACAATGGACAATCTGGCATCCACATACTGGAATCAGGGCAGGTGGGATGAGGCAGAGAAGCTTCAGTTACTCATGGTGGAAGCAAGGAAGAGCAAGCTTGGAGCAGATCATCCAGATACTCTCACTGCAATGGCCAATCTGGCATCCACATACAGGAACCAGGGCAGGTGGGATGAGGCAGAGAAGCTTGAGTTACTTGTGGTGGAAGCAAGGAAGAGCAAGCTTGGAGCAGATCATCCAGATATTCTCACTGCAATGCACAATCTGGCATCCACATACAGGAACCAGGGCAAATGGGATGAGGCAGAGCTTGAGTTACTTGTGGTGGAAGCAGGGAAGAGCAAGCCTGGAGCAGGTAATCCACATAGTCTCACTGCAATGCACAATCTGGCATCCATATATGAGACTCATGGCAAATGGGATGAGGTAGAGAAGCTTTAGTTGCATGTCATGGAAGGAGAGTGTACAAGGCCTGGAACTCAAACTGAAGTGAGGCATGTAGCAGAGTTTGGCACCTGTACAGAGTAGATTGATACAGTAACTACAGTAATTGGACACAATCTGTAATGCTTATTCCTGACTCATTTTGGCATGTACACTTCCCTGCTCAATAGTGCATGGCTGATGCATCATAGAGGAGGTGGTTACACTCCATCCTGTGTACCACTTGACTCCTGGACAGTCCTTGTCAGCCAAGTGACTTTGAATAAACATATGACCAGGAATCTGTCACAACAATCAAGAGCCTAGAGCTCTTGATGTGACAACTAAGACTATATACCCTACACCACATGACAATCATGTGTGGGGTAGTGTCTTGCTTTTGCACTGCATTGACTATTGAACTCTGACTTGGAGCATGCTGCATTCATTTTGTGTGTGAACTATTCCACCACTTGGGAGCATATTCTTGAAGACAGTGAAGACCCAACACCCATGGTCTGCAGGAGGAACAGACACACATACAGGTGTGGAAATAAGTTGGGGCATTCTGTTGAGCAGCAATCATATGTCTGTCAGACATAGCTTGTCTCAGTGGTTGTCACTGTCATGAACAATGAGCTCATATGTCTGCTAGGCACACATCAGCAAACTTGGGGGCTCTCTGCTGAGGCCTCTGCAGCACTGTGGAGGTACCACAGAGCCCACAGGTAAGGTATATGTTCTGTGCAGTACTACCACAGTCTGCTGGCAGTCTGTGGCAGTCCAAGTGAATAACTGTTCCAACAAGCCACAGAGTCCCACAGAGTCCCACAGAGCCTAGAGAAAAGGTATATGTTCTGTGCAGTACTGCCACAGTCTGCTGGCAGTCTGTGGCAGTCCAAGTAAATAACTGTTCCAACAAGCCACAGAGCCCCACAGAATCCCACAGAGTCCCACAGAGCCTGGAGAAAAGGTATATGTTCTGTGCAGTACTGCCACCAGACTGTGGCAGTACTGCACAGAACATATACCTTTTCTCCAGGCTCTGTGGGACTCTGTGGGATTCTGCAGGATGCTGTGGGACTCTGGTCAATTAAAGTAATATATGAACATAAATAACTTGCCAATGACCAGGATTGAACTCACAACCTTAGAGCAGAGCTGAAGCAATACAAACCATTACACCAAACTGGCATTGTTATGTAGGTCTCAAAAAGACATATATCCTACATCCTATCCAGTGGACTTAGTCTTGCCACTGCTCTCACTCAACTAAATCCTATTTTCTGAGTCAAGATCTACAAATCCAGGCTTGAGTGTGTGACAAGAGTTGTAGTATGGAAGAAGGCATACAACTTTTGTTCCTGGCAGAAACGATTCCAACCAGTGGTTCCTAAGTTATTCATGTTTAGCCAATTGACAAGTCATTGCAGACAGCTGCAGTGCTGATACAGAGCCCCACAGAGTCCCACAGAGTCTGGAATCACTGCAGGTCTCTGCAGAATTACTGCAGATCACTGTGGATTCACTGCAGGTCTCTGCAGGTCTCTGCAGATCACTGTGGATTCAGTGCAGATTTGCTGACCTGCAAAATTACTGCAGGTCACTGTGGATTCACTGCAGATTTACCGTGGCTTCACTGTCAGCACTGTCAGTACTGTGGCACTGTTGGCACTGCAGCTGTCTGCAAAAATTCTGCCAATTCACTGCCAGGTTACTACAAAATCACTGCAGATTCACTGTGGGCACTGTGGGCACTGCAGGTTTCTGCAAACATTCTACTTGAATTCTGTGACTTGTCTGCCAGTCCTGCAACACTGAGCACTGTGGGGAAACCCCAAGTTTGCTGATGCAGAGTCATACATCTGTGATGACAAGAGTATTGTATCACTGTCATAGACAGGGGGGGGGGGGTGACCAGACACCTCTCCAGGTGTTTTTGAGTATTGTATCACTGTCAGAGACAGTGACCAGAGACCTCTCCAGGTCTTACTCTCATAGAGAGGAGATACTCACATGCTGGTAGGCAAGAAAGAGCAACTAAATGTATATTGGATATCTACAGGTCTTATATACACTTTTACTGTATGTACATGTTTGTGTAATAAGTTGTAATCTAATATATGTAAATAAGAGAAATAAAAGGAAAAGAAATACCCTCCAAGGGTCAAACTGGTGTAACATGCTGGTTCCAGCTACATTGAGACTGACAGCTGATGTGGACCAAGAACCGAGCCTCAGGTTCAGATACCACCAAGCAACAAAACCTTCATGCCAAACCACATCACAAGGGCTGACCCCACTGACTCAATGATAAATGCAATGCAGGAGGAGGAACAGGACATGCATGGACCAACAGACTCAGTGGTGAAGCATCACTGCAGGTAAGCCTTGTGTTTGGTAGTATATAAAGAGTACATGTATGTAGTAGAGGACAGTTAATACCACTCCATTCCTTACTCTCTCTCTCTGTACACCTCGCTCAGCAACACCGTTGCTGTTCCACTCATTTCTTTCTCTTTCTCAGTGCTGTCACTATCATTCCACATCACCAACAGACCTCTGAAGCCCCTCTGGCCAAACACCATTACACCTTGGCCTCACATTAATTGTTTAAACTGGAGCCCACTGTGAGGGGCTCTTAGGTCTGTTGTTAAGTCATTTGTGTTAGGATTGCAATCCTAGCCCCTCAATTTTGGTTTACTCTACAGTCATCTGGGATGACTTCTATACATGTTATAACAGGCCTGGGGCCTTATGGGACACTATGGGATGCCAACGGTTGAGTCAGCGCATGGGAGCGCTCATCAGAGGGCAAGACAATGGTTGGAGAAACCATCTAATACTATATACGGAAGGACGGCTAGACTAGGAAGGTGGATCGCCACCTTGATGGCATCACACTCGGCATCAGTGCATCAGGAGGATCAGCGCATCAAGCCATCACGCATCAGACGAAGGCGCAAGACAGCGTGCATGTCTATAAAGGATCGCGATGGGAACGCACAATGCCTCAAGGCATTGCTCCTTATGGTCAGGGTCTAGAGCAGTCCAGAAGAGGTCTATGAGTGGAGTCAGAGCGGCCGCGCCCAAGCACATGCTCACCAAGAACAATAGGAGTGAGTCAGGCTGAGGGAGTGCCGGTGGGTCTGGGAGTCGCAAGGGGTCCTCATAGAGTAGTATATAAGTAGGTACATTGTAGCTGGAGTCTCCCCAGACTTCAGATAGTTTACCTCCACCCCAATCTATCTCTGTATTGTCTCCTTTCTATCCTCTGGCCAGCAACGAGGCCTGTGGGCCCCCTAGGGGGGATTGTAGGGTTGTGCTTAGGGGTGTGAGCTCATAACAATTTGCTCCAACTGTTCCACTGTGCAGAAAGCCTCCAATAAGTTTCCTGCCCAACTAGGACCTTGGTGCTGACAAAAGCCCACCAACCAACAGGAAGGGCCATCTATCTACACCTCACTGATCCAACCATCCCTTACTGCCGTGGGCAACTCAGAAGCCTCCTACACCACTACTGCCAGCTCTCAAACCAGAATTGGAGTTGACTGTGCTACAGCCAGCAGTGTCCGACCAAGACACATCCAGTTCTACTGACAGCAACAGACATCTCCTGCCAGGAACATTTCCATTACCCCTACAAGATGGTTCGCCCACCCATACATCCTTTCATGAAATTGATTGGCTATTTACGCCCTCAAACCCTTCACCACTCAGCACTCCAACCCCAAACAATTCTGAACCAGGCAGCCAGCTTGGAACTGCCATATTTGATTTAGATCAATTAAGCCTTGTGTTATCGCCCCTACCACCACTTACTCCATCTAATACACCATCACCACCTGCAGGCAGCATGTTGGACGAGACTCCACAAAGCACATGCATGCTGATCAGAACCAGCAAGGAGGCTCCATGCTTCCAAGGCACTGCCAGCAGCCTTGAAAGGTATCTCAAATATATCAAGATGATCTGTGATGATCAACAGCAATCCAGTGACACTGTACTAATCAAATGGGCAATTTATTACATGGATGAGAAGTCATCTGACACTTGGACCTCCACCAAGGATGCCCTTGCAGATGGAGCATTCAAAGTGGCAATCCAGGACATCTATCCAGAGGTGCAACCTGATCACTGGCACACCATCACAGTGCTCAAAGCAATCATCAATAAGTACCAGAGTACAGGAGTCACCACCAAAACCCAACTCACTGAGTACCACCACAATTTTGCCACGACAGCTAATTATCTTGTAACCAAGCACTGCATGACTTGCTGTGAGGCAAGCATTATGTACATGTCTGTGCTTTTGGATGAGGTCAGACTGGATATTACAACTCAGTTGACAATTAAATGTCCAGATGTCCGACCCAACAAGGGTTACAACCTCAAAGAAATGAACAATGCCACCCAATTTGTCATCAGCTCCAGGCCCATTATAGCCCTCCCTGCAGCCACATTGCCATGCCTGTCAACCACCACACCTCCACCTCTGCCTCTGCCACCCTGTGCTCAAGCCTTGTCTCAACCACTGCCAGCCCAAACATTCAATGGATGCATCTTCTGTGGAAGTGCAGATCATCAAACTCCATGGTGCTGCCTGCAAGAAGAATACATCAGGAAAGGGAAGATAAGAATTGTCAAAGGCAGGATCCAGCTACCAAACAGAGATGAGCTGAATATAGCACCATACAGGTACTACAGACAATGGTTCAAGGAAAGAATTGTTGAAGCAACAACCAACAGGAGTGCAGCAGATTAGTAGAGCAAAGGATGTAGATTGACATCTAACTACTGAGGTATTTATACAGTCTATCTACTGGTCTGATGTCAGCAATATTAGTAACACTGACTGATCATTTCTATTGTGCTTGGTAATGCACAGCCATGCACATGGTGTGCTATTGTCTGAGTTTGACACATGTCAAACTCTATAATATCTGTCTAACTCTATAATATCTGTCAAGATATTAATAGCAGTGAACTCTATAATTGATCATATGACAGATTAGATAAGATTGGATAGATCCGAGATGTTTCCCATGGTGTGGAACACATTGTGTATGTAACAGATTACATCCGTTTCAACACTCCCCCTCATTGAGGATCTCAATGCAAATTTTATCTCTTAACTCTTTGAACTTTTGCCAAAATCAAATTTTGTGTTAAGATATTGGCTAATTGATTATTTGTGGGAACATATTGAATGTTGATATCTTTATCTTCAACATATTCTCTAACATAATGATAACAAATATCAATATGTTTTGTTCTATGTTCTTGAGCTGGATTCTTTGCTAAGAATATTGATCCTCTATTATCAACATTAAGATCAACAGCTCCAACATTAAATCCCAGTTCTTTAAATAGGGATTTAATCCACATGATTTGTCTAGAACAATCTGACAAACTCATGTATTCAGCTTCAGTGGATGACAAAGCAACTGTTTTTGCGAGCGAGAGTTATGGGCACAGGCAAGCGAAAAAAAACCGGGGCAATGAGAAAAAAAAAGTGGAAATTTGAAGGGAATCACGTACCTAGCTGGCATGCAAGCAGATTTGAGTGGGCGCGTGGGTGCAAGTGAAGGGAAAGTGGGCGCCATGTGAGGGAGTGGGGGTAATGGAAGAGGGGGCCAGGCATAATGCGAGAGGGGGCCAGGTGGGCGTAGCACAAGAGGGTAGGTATTTTTCGAGGGAGCAGGTGTGCATGGAGTGAAAACCCGTGGAATCGGGGATTGGTGGAGGTAGGGGACGATGTTAATAAGCTGCAGGAAATACAGAGGGGATGGTGCACACCATTTTGTTCCACTAGATTCCGTCTGATCTGATTTTGCTTTCTTGTGCGATCCCTCAGCACTCTTGTTTGAGCTCGTTGATTTGGCTCGCTTTCGGGTTGAACGGGTTGCGTGAGGGGGAGGTGAGCGTGGCGCAGCTTGTTTTGAGGAACGGGGCATAGCAAGGCTGGGTGTAGGACGTGTGGGCGAGGTGTGGGCTGTGAGTGGGTGACGTGTCACCTGTCACTGGTCACCAGTCACAAGGCTTCAATCAACAAACGCGTGTTTACGCGCTGTTGAATGCCACATGACACATCAGCAAGAATATATATACCTTGCACTGAGCACGGTCCACCAGGAATCCCCCTGGACTCCTGGTCGGACCCGTCCTGGCCAGTCCCGGGGAATTGAGAGGAGTGGACCAGGACTCAATCAGGACTCCAGTGGGAGTCCTGGTTGAGCTTGAGCCCATGTTGGCTGCTCTCAAGGCCTCCTCCCAGTCCCAGTTGAGTCCCGGGAATTCCCAGTTCAGTCCCGGGAGTCCACTGGGAGTCCACTGGGACTGGGGGGGGGAGTGTAAAGTGCTCGGGTGGGGTGGTGTAGTTTGGTCCATGTGTTTCAGTTTCCCTATATGGCATAAGTGTTAGGATCGCAATCCTAGCCCCTCAATTTTGGTTTACTCTACAGTCATCTGGGATGACTTCTATACATGTTATAACAGGCCTGGGGCCTTACAAGACACTATGGGACACCAACAGTTGAGTCAGCGCATGGGAGCGCTCACCAGAGGGCAAGACGATGGTTGGAGAAACCATCCAATACTATATACGGAAGGACAGCCAGACTAGGAAGGTGGATCGCCACCTTGATGGCATCACACTCGGCATCAGTGCATCAGGAGGATCAGCGCATCAAGCCATCACGCATCAGACGAAGGCGCAAGACAGCGCACATGTCTATAAAGGATCGCGATGGGAACGCACAATGCCTCAAGGCATTGCTCCTTATGGTCAGGGTCTAGGGCAGTCCAGAAGAAGTCTATGAGTGGAGTCAGAGCGGCCGCGCCCATATGCGCTCATGTGCGCAGCAACTGCGGCAGCGCCCAAGCACATGCTCACCAAGAACAATAGGAGTGAGTCAGGCTGAGGGAGTGCCGGTGGGTCTGGGAGTCGCAAGGGGTCCTCATAGAGTAGTATATAAGTAGGTACAATGTAGCTGGAGTCTCCCCAGACTTCAGATAGTTTTACTCTACCCCAATTCTATCCCAGTATCGTCTCCTTTCTATCCTCTGGCCAGCGACGAGGCCTGTGGGCCCCCTAGGGGGGATTGTAAGGTTGTGGTTAGGGGCGTGAGCTCATAACAATAAGGAGTGATGTGTGAAAGACTGGATGAATGTGCCATTGTTTTGGGAGTTTAAGTTTGTACATCACTGGTCCTAATACTTGTTTGATGGTAAAGGGTCCTTCTCATTTTGGTGCTAGTTTCCTAGATTGGTAGGGGATATTGAGGTTCCTGTTTTTGAGCCAAACTTTGTCTCCTGTTTCAAATTTGATTGACTTGTCTCTGATTCATCTAGCAACCATTTGTCTGGCTAGTTCATGCATAGCAAGTGCTTCTTCTCTAGCTTTTTGTTATGAGCTCATGCCCCACAACCACAACCTTACATCCCCCTAAGGGGCACACAGGCCTTGTTGCTGGCCAGAGAATGGAAAAGAGAAGATACAAGATAGAATTGGGGTAGAGAGAAACTATCTGAAGTCTGGGGAGACTCCAGCTACAATGTACCTACTTATATACTACTCTATGAGGACCCCTTGCAACTCCTTGACCCATTGGCACTCCCCCACTCTGACTCACTCTTATTGTTCTTGGGAGCACATGGTTGGGCACTGCTGCAGTTGCTGTGCATATGGGTGTGGCCACTCTGACTCCACTCATAGACCTTCTCTGGACTGCTCTAGATCCCTGACCATAAGGGGCAATGCCTCAAGGCATTGTGCATTCCCACTGCAATCCTTTATAGACATGTGCTGATGCGCTGTGTGTTACGACCTTTACAATTTTCTGGCAGTTTTCTCATATTTTTATCTATTTTCTCTGGGGCCCTATGGATGCATAGGTATACAAGACATATAGGTGCCAACCCCTATGTTGAAGTGCCCATTGGTTAGGTCAGTGGTTAGTCAACCAGGGGCTGTGCCAATAAGAGGACAATAAGGACTGGATGGGGACACGGGCATCATGGGAAGGTGTAGATAGTCGCCATGGCTCTGTTGCTGCACATGCATAGCCCCTGGGGCATGAGGCTGCTGTGCACAGACCATGGTTGGGGTATATAAGGTAGCGCATTGTAGGTAGGAGTCTCTAAGACTCTACATAGTTTGCTCTCACCCAGCTTACTTATCTACTGTGTCAATAAAGTCTCGTCTCTATATCTTTCCTCTCAGAGAGGCTTGTGGTTGTGTGGGATTAGTCCTAACATAATCTAGAGTCTGATCAACCACACCCTTCGTCGTTTGACACAGCACCAAGCACATCTTGCTTGTTGTTGCTCACAGCGTCAAAGTGATCCATAAAAAATCCTTTTGTCTGACAGAATGCTTGTTACACCACGAGACCATTCTCAGCCTCAATCCGACAGTTGACAACATAGTCACAACTGACTGCAGGACCACACTGTCTACAAACCAGTCTTAGACGAGAGTAACCGCGTGCTGGGTTGTGGACCAGGCAGGGACGCCCCAGGCAGTTGCACTAGGATTCCAGAAAAGCACTGGAACATGTGAAGACAATCCATTTGTGTGTCATGTAGCAAGGAGAACAGTCTCAAAGCACCAATTACGTATCAGATCTTTGGATCTGAGCATGAGGACATTTGAGTGAAGCCCCAGGCACCACACATTTGGGTCATTTGACAGAATTAAATCAAACACTCAAGTGCAGGTGCGTTATTGACTGCATCGGGCAGTACCTGTGTTAGGAAGCACAGCTACAGAAGAAGAGGTGACATCTCCCTACTTGGGACGTCTACACCTATTTTTGGAACACACTTGGATCTGGGATCTGGAACAATGGTACAATTGTTCAACTACGTTTTGCCAAGGGCAGCAATGTCCTTGATGGAGATTGGAACCATATTTGATCTAGAATGGGCAGCGGGGTGCCCTTTGCCCCAACAACGAACCGAGTCGGCCAAGCCGGTTGACTACTGACAATGTGATGTGCATGTTCAAGCATGGCATGTATGGCGCAAAGAACAGTGTTGTCTTGAAAAGCTCAGGCTGTGATGGGCAGCCTACAAACAACAGATGCTCGAGGAAGCGGCCTTCCATGAGCAAGAGGAAGCATGGGAAATACTCATGCAGGAGAAGCGTGAGGTGCTTTGGCAACAGAAGAAGTTCCAACAGATGGAATGGGAACTAGAGGCAGATCAACGAGTGCTTGAGCAAGTGCTTGAGCAGCTCATAGATCAACCAGATGTACGGGAGGCAGTGTTTGACGCTCCCACCAACATGCTACTACTACTCCAAGGGTTTAACATGTTTACCCTGAAACACGATGGTCTGGTTCTCACGGTGAGGGAACAGAATAAATTGATGCATGCCTCAAATGGCAACATCAAAGTAAAACACTCAGGCCGCATGATGCAGTATGCGCCTTATATGTATGAGTGGAGACAATCGCAATCAAGCTGATTGCAATCTCCGATCACAGCGCTGAACTCTCTGGTGGAGGATACCAGACTGGATAATGACATGGCGTTCCTCCTGACATGGGATGACTTCATGGACATCCACTTGGCTGACTGGGGTATCCACACTAAAAAGGAGTATACCAAGCACTGGGTTGAAAACCAGGAATGGGTTGTACTCCCTGGGGTTCTGACAAATGAGGATTGTCCTAATTACCATTGGTGGAAATCCGGCTACTGCTATACATATGTATCTATTCAAGCTGGAATATTATGATCTTTACCACTGGCCAGCTTGGCCCACAGTCACAGAAATAGCTTCTTGGAATGTGGAACTGCGGAACAAATTTGCATGGTTCAGTCTCCAAGATAGCTGTCAAAGGGACCGATACCATGTACTGGAAGAGTTCATGATTCAAGAGGAAGATGGTGACAACATCTGGGACTGGGGGTGCATTGACAGCATGATCAAAAGGGGCACATACAATAAACAAGCGCATTTCAGTGGCAAGGGATTCTTTTGCCAAAACAAGAAAAAGAAAAAAAGATCTTACATGGGCTCAACCCTTTTGATCAAGTGTGAAGGAGGTGATGCAGAGCTATCCAGCATCCCTGTATGCACCAGTAAGCCTAATGTGGTAATACACTACTACACTGCTAAAGCAGCTGTGTAGACAGGGGGGTTTTGTGTGAGCTAGTTGAAGTGTCCCAATGTTGCCAACCAGAGAAGTGTGTAAGAATGTGTGCGGAGCGGAAATGTGAAGTGTGGGTGTGACATGTGACCTAGTGACAGAACACGTGCAGGGCAGAATGCAAATGCGGATGTGTGGATGTGACGTGTGACCTAGTGACAGAACATGTGCGTGCAGACTTGCGGAGTTATGTGTGACTTGTGACAGAATGCGTGCAGAGTAGAACGCAAGTGCGGCTGTGACACAACAGAGGCAATGGTGTGTGACATGACAATGTTGAATAGCAGACGGTGTGTGGTAGGGTGTGTGACAAGTGCGACAAAAAGTGATAGAGGGAATAGGCTCGTAATGGAAAAAGAGCTTATTGCATGGGAATGATATTATATGTGTGATATGATACTGTGGGTAGGATGATCTATATATATGACAAGATAACTACAAGGCTTTATATACATTTTTGGCTCTATCAGTACAAAGGAACTCTGCAATATTTTCACCTCCTGTCCAAATCCGGGCTTGGTATTGATGATCAATGATTTTTGAAGTTTTCAATCCTTTGTTCTGGATGGGGATTTGCCTTTATCCCTTGATTGTGGATTTGGATCTCGATTGTGGGCTTTGGAAAGCGGAGTTGCGTTTTGAGGAAGCAGCTGTGCAGAGAGCGGACTTGTGTTCCTGTAGCATGGGAAAGAGCAGAAGGAGCAGATTGGAAATGTTGGAAGTGCAGAAAAGCACGGGAAAGAGCGGATCGCAAATGTCAGAAGTGTGGAGGAGCGTGTGAAAGAGCGGAAAGAGAGCGGAAAGTGCAGGAAAGAGCGGATCAGATGTGCATTGCAGTCGGATAGCATGGGAAAGTGGACTGGAAATGTCTGAAGTGCAACAGAAGTGGATCACAAATGCACGGATGGGAAGCAGATTCCTCCTACACAGTCACAGCCAGTGACTGCTCATCAGCAGTCTTATACCTGATCACCAGATCCACTCCACCCAGGACCTTAAAGCAGTCCACGCCACCCCCAGTACCGCCAAAAGTTCCCACATATGCTGAAGCCATTAAAGCAAAAAGGAAGACTTCAATGCAATCATGCGTACTCGCAGTGGCGACTGGAACTGGCATTACAGACCAATAACTACAGCAGAAGATTGGATGATAGAGGCCAGGCCCAGTAATCTGCACAAGGCACAGAAAAAGCAGGAAATTGATCATTAGCGTCGGACAGTAGCCAAAGAAATAGAGCACGTGTATCCATACCCTGTAACATGCATAAAGGATAAAGTTTTACACCTGGACATCCCGGGTTATTGCTATTTGGTGATGTTCCAGAAGCAATACTGGAACCGTTTTGAGTGGCTGGCATACCTGCAGTTCCAAGAGGTCTTCCAGTTCGATCAACACATGAGAGAATCCAAGGCAAATATAAGAGCCCGGAAAACTTATGGGCATGCCGGATGTATTCATGTGGAGCGCACTAGTCAGGGACTCAATGCCTGGACCCAAATGGAGGACTGGATCTTAAAGGGTACAGACAATACTGTCATGACTTGTTCTCAATGGTCAAAATCTCTAAGACATTTTTATTCTTTTTCTTGTATTTTACAATAGCTGTAGCCAAACATCTTAGTCAGGTTGGTGTCTATCTTATCTAGTCAGCGCTAAGATTAGATTAGATTAGATTAGATTAGATTAGATTAGATTAGATTACGGACTACCGGACCAATGACTCATAGACTATGACTCAGGCTTACCAATGCGCAGCAACAGGGGCCGATTATGTTATATCTTTTACTCATACTTACTCAGCATAGTTACTATTATTAGAGTGGTGCACAGACCACCCTTGTAGTATATAAACTGAGCAAGTAACACCCAGAGTCCTCAGTCGAGTTCTCTCGGGTTTATTCCCTACTCTCATCTTCTCTACTCATAAGTCTATTGTTGGGGCCCTAAGCCATCACGGCAAGGGTAGTCCTGATAAATACCATGTTGGTGCTTTTCAATGGACTGTCCAGATGGCTGCGGGACTGAGGGACTTTTTGATTGGAGATACACAAGTAATGCTGCACCCATTGCCACCACAGATTCCCCTTACCGGTGATATGCCTGGAACGTGTCAGTACCTGCACTAGTCCTATTCAGCTCCTGAGGAAGCCATTTGAGCCGAGTCGAAGCATCCTGCTCACAAATCGAAGTCCGTAGTGCCAGCAGTGCCCCGCCGAACGAAGGTCGAAGCTCGAAATCAGACAAAGTCTTCGATCCGGCCTCCTCAGTCTTAGCGGATATCCGAAACATCTCTCAGTCCCTAGACAGTCCCCGTTCCGCGCTACCCGGCCACATTGCGACAACCTCAGTTCAGTCACCAGGGCCCCACCACATTGCAAATTCAGCAAAATGGGTGCCTGGTGCCTCGCCGACATAAGGACAGGACGATCACACCCCCCTATAGCCCCAGACTCGTGCACGTCAAACCAGCCGAAGCTCCTATGACTCGACCGATGCAAAATGGAACGCCCTCGACCATACAGTCATTGACCCTACTCGAACGACTCGCGGCGCCAGCCCGTTCGTCGCTTGCGTCAAGGATATCCGATCGCGCCGAACCTCTGACAATAGATCCGGACTCTTCCATGATAGACGTACCTCCCAGCCCAGTCGAATCGCCAACGCACGACAACTTCGTTTCGTTCACCCCAGGGGCAGCCTTCTTGCGGCTACCAGTATCCGAGCGAGCCAGTATATCCATCTCGGACTCGATAGGAATACAATTCAGAGACTCGAGGACAGTGACGGAGGAGAGACGAACCATGTTGACGTGTCAGATCAGTGCTCGAGGAGGCTTAGAGCCGATGTTCCATGACCCGGACGAGGCATCTGCCTTGCGTACGCCCAGGGACCCATACAGTCGAAGTCGGTTCCACCTCGAACTAATCAACAGCTCGGTTCGATTAGAAGAGCTCGCCTCCACAGGAAGCGCCACGTTCGTCGTCGGTCAAGTTGTATGGAGGATTATCACAGTCACAGTGCAGGAGGGCTACCGAAGGGAGATAGCATCCGGAGGACCACTAATTATTGTTGGATGAACCCTCGGACAATATGCGGTCATCAATCGAGAAGGCGTGCTGCATTCGAGGCTCGTTCCAGCGCACCAGCTGATGCCATATTATTCAACCTGGCACGTAGCGCGACTTCCAGCGGAATTGACACACCATCCCCAGCTCGAGGACCTACTCTGTCACGAATACGAAGCCTAGAAACCACGAAGGCATTGCAACGTAGGCTGTGCGTCGCTATCCAGTTACAGGCAGCTTCGACCGAGGTACCCGAGGATCTGTGGAGTGCTTGTTGGGTGTTGTGAACGTCAGCGATGTCGGTGGAGAAGTATTCCCGGTTTGTGCCTGGTGCACATGCTCGTTTCTGTTGTCATGGACCTATTCCCATCGTCGTGCTTCGATTGGACTTTGAGAAAATGGTAGCAAGTGGACTTTTACTATATTACTGACGCTGGACACTGTTCCGAATTACCCGTTTTGATACTTTGTTTTATATATATATATGTACCTGTCTTAGACGAATGACAGAGAAGTCCTGACCTTTCTTCCCTCCCCTCCGAGTTCACGGTTCAAACTTGGGCCGTCTCCGAGTCTTGCCAAGGTCCCCAGCGTTGTCTCGTCTCAGTCTGTGCTTGCCTTGTCTCGACCTTTGCCCCAGTATCTTGCGTAGCCTTCGACGCGATTCCTCACCAGCCACACCCGTCCTCATTGCCTCACCCGTCAAGATTCGATCAGTCTTCGATCCTCGTTGCCCCCTTCGAAGTAACTCAGTACCACTTGTACTTCATCTATCACATAACCAGGTGCCTGCGTGCCGCGTACCTTCAGCCAAGTCTGAGAACCTCCTAGGACTCGCCCCCCTGTCGTACGTGTTGCGTGCCAATCCCCCCTTTGTTACCCCTTATTTGATTTCGAACGCCGCCTCGGTCGATCACTGAAGGTGTGCTCGAGCACCGAGAAATTGGGTTTCTTTTGGGTTTGCCCGCCGCACAGCGCATCACCGGAACAAATCAGGATGATGTAGCCAACAGGCAGCAGCAGATTGAAGACATGGAGGATGCCTGAATGGCAACCATTAATGGTTTTGGGCAACTCTTGACTAACATCTTGGATGAGTGGCAACGTACACATCCTTGTCCATCCCTGGCTCCATTAACAAAGGCCAAGATGCCAGATCACTTTGAAGGAGACCTGAGCCACGTTAACAATTGGCTACAAACTATGGAAGTCTACTTCACCTTGGTTGGAGAAACAATGGTCTGGAGACATATTGTCATCTGTTTATATTGCACCAGAAAAGGCAAAGGCAATTGTGCAGGAGAATGGGCTGGAGTAAAGCTCCAGGAAATTCAGAAAGCAGATGAGGAGTATGAAGGGAAGCATGCATGCACTCCTATGCAATATCCTCTGGATCTGACATGGGTGGAGGTAAACAACAGGCATCGAGCTCCTCTACAGCCTGAGGACCAGCCATTGCAGTGGACTTGCCCTCCTAATACTGCTAAATACCCTTGGACGACCTGGGCTGACTTCAAAACCGAGATGCATGAATTTTTCATGTCCACCAAAACTAAGCAGCATGCAACTGATAATTTGATGAAGTTGGAGCAACGAAATACTCCTATTGAAGGTTACATCATCAAATTCAATGTGCTGTCACCATTAGTGGGTTGGGGAGAAAATGCACTCAAGGACCATTTCCTTAACAGAATTAAACCTGTGCTGGGAGTGGAGTTAATTAGGCATGGAAACCTAGCAGAGGACACGTCTTTAAAGACCATTCAAGATTGAGCGGTGCAGCTGGCATGGGTTTACCAAAGGGCAAAGGAAGCATACAGTGAGAAGAAAAGCTGTAATGAATATAAAGAGACACCAGTGGCCAAGGAAACCAAGGCACCAATACAACATAGCATGCCCACCATGTCAACATCCAGCAGAGATCCAAATGCTATGGATGTAGACAAAACAAACAATGCACTGGGGCATGCTATAACTGTGGCAAAGAGGGACACTTTGCAAGGGATTGTCCGGAACCAAAGTGGTTCAGTAGGAAGGAAAAAGGAAAGGGCTGTATTTGAGAACTAAAAGTGGAGGAGCTCACTGAGGAGCAATGGAAAGAATATGGCAAGGAAAAAGGTTTTGGCGACAGCCAGTAGGCAAGCGCTCCGTGCTGCTGGCTGATAGAGTTTCAATTTCAGACAAGGACTCATGTACAGTGACTCAAAAAACCCTTTCAATGTTGGCAGCTTTGAGAGTAAATGATTTCTACCTCATCATATAAAAATGGGATAAATATAGGAAATTCAGGGTAGGCCTTCCACCATGTAAGCATTATGTAATAAATCACATTTTACATAATACCCCATTTTAGATGAGATATAAATAGTTCAATAAGGCTACCTCATTGAAAGGGTTTTTTGCAGGTAACTCTAGTACTTAGTGTAACCACCTTTTGCCCTTAAAACTGCTTCAACCCTCCTGGGCATACTTTCAATTAACTTTTGGCATCCTCTGCTGGTATTTTGTCCCATTCAACTTGTATCCTTTCCCACAACTCATTGATTCCCCTTGCTGGCTCCTCATACTCCCTAACTTCCTCTTGAGGTGACTCCACAGATGTTCAATAGGATTTAAGTCTGGGGATTGTGCAGGCCATGTGAGTACCTGCATATCATGATCTTGGAACCACTCCTTGGCCTTCCTGCAGGTATGCTTTGGGTCATTGTCTTGCTGAAATTATCAGGACTACCCTTGCCGTGACGGCTTAGGGCCCCAACAATAGACTTATAAGTGAGAGGAGATGAGGGTAGAAGGAAACCCGAGAGAACTCGACTGAGGACTCTGGGTGCTACTTTGCTCAGTTTATATACTACAAAGGTGGTCTGTGCACCACTCTAATAATAGTAGCTACGCTGAGTAAGTATGAGTAAAAGAGATAACATAATTGGCCCCCATTGCTGCGCATTGGTAAGCCTGAGTCATAGTCCATGAGTCATCGGTCCGGTAGTCCGTAATCTTATCTAATCTAATCTAATCTAATCTAATCTTAGCGCTGACTAGATAAGATAGACGCCAACCTGACTAAGATGTTTGGCTACAGCTATTGTATAATACAAGAAAAAGAATAAAAATGTCTTAGAGATTTCAACCGTTAAGAACAGGTCATGACAGTACCCCCTTTTTAGGCTTTGACTTCCTAGACGAACTAAAAATCTTCAAAGGATATGTGTCCACCTTTCTTTTCTTTTCTCCATCTCATGCATAATTGCCATGCCCAAAATGCTTTGGGCGGGAAAGTCCAAGGATCTACACCTTGATCGGCTTTTTCTATCCAGCAGTACACATCACGATCCATAGTGATGCGAGGACAGGGAGTGGGTTTCGGTTTTTTGATTGGTTCCGGGAAAAGACAACGTGATGATTGTTCACAACAGTGGCCCACGTTTGAATAGCCACCGATGGTAAGGATTGTTGATTGAGATTTTTTGTTGTTGCGGCGGTTTTTACCCATGATGGTAAGATAGACGATATACAGATGCGTATATGTGTTTGAATAACTGGGCCCAGAATAAGGCCTTCCTACAACAAAATGAAGCAGTTTAAGGCCCTACTCCAGGGCCAATCCTTTTAATTTTTTAAGCATCCATTGCAATCGCATGGACCATCATGATCAGATGATTCATTTAACTGCTTTAGAAGCTGTTGTCCCTTCCATTTTTGCCAATTTTTTTCCCATGATGCAGTGTCTGCTACTGCGTTTATGTCGATCCTGGATATGGCCGTTCCTGGACTTTCAGTAAGATTTTCATATTTTTTGAAGTTTAACTTATCAAAGACACTTTTGTCAATGATTCGTATTGCTCTGGGGTTTTTGTCATAGAAATGCTTTATTTTTCTTTTAGCATTTCCCAAAATTTCTTTTGGCTCCCACAAATTGTGTTCCGCCATATATCCTTTCCATTGAACAAGATATTCTATTTTGTTTCTCTTTAATCGTACGTCGAGGATTTCTTCTACCTCGAATTCCTTTTCACCATCAATTTCTACTGGTGGTGGTGGTGCAATGCGTTGTCCCTTAAGTGGTTTGACATAGGGACGTATCCTTGAAACATTCACAACAGGATGAATTTGTTGTGAGAAAGGTAGATTTAACTCTACGGCATTGGATGAGATAATCCTTTTAATTGGATAAGGACCTATCCATCGTTCTGCTAACTTTCTAGTTGGTCGTCCAGAAAGTTGAAGATCTTTGGTCGACAACCACACTCAATCTCCTACTTTGTATTCTGGTACTTCAGAACGTCGTCTATCTGCATAAAGTTTCATATCATCCTGCGATTTCTTTAAGGCTGCTTGCGCTTCTTCATGAATTTCCTTCATTTTTTGTGCAAAGTCAGCTGCAGCTGGATGACTTCCTTCTTTTCTGGGTTCAATACCCATTCTTGGATGTTTTCCGTAGTTTACGAAAAACGGTGTATGTTTTGTTGAGGTTTGAATTTTATTATTATAACTAAATTCAGCGATTGCAAGCCATCCCGACCAATTTTCTTGTCGGTGATCTACAAAATCCTCAGGAATTGTGTTCCAAGTCCTGATTCATTCGTTCTGTTTGTCCATCCGTCTGTGGATGGAAAGCTGTAGACAAATCTGTAGAAATGCCTAACATTTGGTTCAATTCTTTCATCATTTGAGCGGCGAATTGAGGTCTGCGATCCGAGATTATTGACTCAGGGAGACCATGGAGTTTCCATATATGATCTCTGAATAATGTTGCCAACCCTTGGGCCGACGTTTCTTCCGATGTTGGAATAAAATGCGCCATTTTGGACATTCTATCGCAGACTACTAGAATTGCATTATGACCATGCGATTCTGGTAACTTTGTTATAAAGTCTGCAGTGATATGTGTCCATGGCTTTGACGGTGCCGAGTTAGGCATTAATTTTCCCGCTGGTGGTTCTGGGAAATTCTTGCTTCTTTGGCATTTGTCACATCCAGCAACGTATTTTTGACGAATTTGGTGACATGGCCACAATAATTTCTTGTGACGAGTTCAACCGTCTTCCATTGTCCTCCATGTCCAGCAATGGGTGTATTGTGATGGAGTCTGACTATCTCCATTCGTAGTTTTTCATCTTTAGGAACATAGACCTTTCCTTGCCAGAGGAGATTAGTCTTGCTCCATCTGCCATTCTCCTGCATTGAGTCTCCTGACTCCTGCCTTTTTCATGGCTTCCACTGCTTTCGCAACCTCTTCATCATTTGCTTCCGATTTTTGAATTTTATTTAACATTTCTTTTTTCCGACGTATTGACTAACACATGTCCTTGTTGGAGTGCTGCAATTCGGAAAATTCCGGTTTTAACAAGGTAACTTCCTTGTTATCATCTTCTACCCCCTTTTTATGGTCTGGCCTCCTGGACAGAGAATCGGCCTTTCCCATAGTTGAACCTGCTTTATGAATTAATTTAAATTTAAACCTGCTGAGGTATAATGCCCAGCGTGCTTGTCTTCGATTTAACTTTTTAGCATTCATAAAGTATTCGAGATTTTTATGGTCCGTCCATATCTCGAATTCTTGCCTTGCTCCTTCTAGATAGTGTCTCCAGGCTTCGAGACATCTAATAATGCCCACATTTCTTTATCGTGGACATCGTAATTCCTCTTGGTTTTGTTGAGGGATTTGGAGAGGTATGCTACTGGTCTCCATTTGTCATCATCACATTCCATTGATAACACTCCTCCCGTTGCGTAATCCAAGGCATCAGACTCTATTCTGAATTTCTTGTTGGAGTCTGGAGTGACAAGAAGGGGTTGTTCCATAAAAGTTTTTTTAATGTTTTAAAAGCTTTTTTCTTCTGCTTCCTTCCATTCCCATGTTTTATCTTTTCTGACCAAATTATGTAATGGTCGTGCTATTTGGCAAAGTCTTTGACAAATCGTCGATAATAATTTGCCAATCCTAGGAAGCGTTTGAACATCTTTTCACTGCCAGGTGTTGGCCAGTTGAGGATAGCTTCAACTTTCTTTGGATCCATTTTAATTCCGTTGGGTCCAATGATGACTCCTAAGAATTCTACTTCTTGCACATTCCATACACATTTTTCTGGTTTAACATACAAATCGTTTCTTTCCAAGCGCCGGAGAACTTCGAGCACTATATTGTTGTGCTCTTTTTCGGTTTTTGTATAAATAAGGATGTCATCTATGTAAACAATGACTTTTCCTTCATTTATCATATCCCTAAGAATGTCATTCTTCATGGCTTGGAAGGTTGCCGGGGAATTGGTGAGACCGAAGTACATTACTACTGGTTCAAAAGAACCTTCCGGTGTAGTAAAGGCGGCCTTCCATTCGTCTCCTTCCTTGATTCGTACATTATTATAACCCCACCTAAGGTCCAACCTGGTGAAGTGTTTGGCTTGTCCTGCTTGATCTACGAGCTCCGATATTAACGGTAATGGGTAGTTATTTTTAACCGTCCATTCATTTAGATAACGGTAATCCTGTACCATTCTCTTTTTTCCATCTTTTTTCTTTACAAAGAACACCGGCAATGTCTGCGGTGATTTTGAAGGTCTGATGTACCCCTTTATTTTGATCATCGACAAAATCTCGCACTTCTCCGAGTTCATCTGGTGACAAAGGATACACTTTTCCTTTCCTTGGTTGATAACCTTGTTTGAGATCAATGGCATGATCCCAAGGTTTTCTAACCGGCATTCTTTCTGACGCAGTTTTTTCAAACAAGTTAAATACTTGTGATACTGTGATGGTACCAATTCTTTTGGTTCCTGTTTCTTCAACTCCCTAATCCATTTTGGGTCATCTGATTTGATTCCAGATGGGAGAAATTTGTATTTTTCTCCTTTTATAGAATTCGGGTGTTTCCATTGATCCAGGAAATCCAAATTTTGTTCTTCTTTCTCCTTTTGCTCTAGCCAGTAGGCAAAATCCAACTCCCGCTCTTTTCCCAGACGTACATATTGGTTTCCCAATGTTTGCTTCTTTGTCCTCCTTTGTCTTTCTTTTGTCCACTCCCTTTGTTTATGTCCACATGATCGTGGGCATCTTGTCAACTCTATTTTTCCGGTGATCCAGTTGACATCCAGATTATGTCGTCGTAACCATGTAGATCCTATGATTACGTTTGTTTGCCTAAATTCGCATATTTCGAATGTGGCTCGTTCTTGATGTCCCTTTAGCTCATGAGTAGATCTACTTCATGAGTGATCATACCGCCTTCATTGTTAGATCCATCTACATTTCTAACTTGAATGGGTCGATCTAGAGGGATTAGTTTATAGCCTTTTTCGTTAGCAAATTTTGGCGTTCATAAACAAACCTGTTGCTCCTGAATCGAGCAACGCTGTTTCTGTTGTTTGGTCATGTGTGTCTAGAGTTTCTAGACCTATTTCCATTAGTATTTCGTCCTTTTGACAATAGAACGAACGAGAAACTCTTTTTGTCCCTTTTTGAGTATTCTTTACCTGATAAGGAAGAATCAAGCACAGGTTTATCCGCCCTGCCACGCTCCTGTGCTTTGGCACTAGAGACCGCTTCCTGCGGGGTGGTCTCAGAGACTGTTGAAGTCTCCGAGTCCTCCGTACCTACCGGTTTGTCTTCCTTACCTAATACAGAATACCTATTAAGAGAGTTCAGTACGGGACTTACTGACTCTCGTCCTCTTTTAAAGCTTCGCCTTTTGCAAAGTACTCCTTCATCTCTTCAAAGGACATGGTTCGGATGTCCAATCCAGATCGGCAATTTCTTGTGATATGCCCAATTCTTCCACATTTAAAGCAGCGCATTGGTGGGCGCTGTGTTCTGTCGACGTACATGGCGTTCGGATCTGCGGGTCTTGATCCTGTGGTATTATTTCCCACGGAGGGCCCAGCTCCCGATCGGTTCTGACTCGCTGATCCTCCAAGAATGGGTATTGAACCCAGAAAGGAAGGAAGTCATCCAGCTGCGGCTGACTTTAGCGGGGTTTAGGCTGGCCAGTTCCTACCATCTTTGATGTATCTGGGCCTTTGGTCCCTTCACTCCTATTGGCAGAGTTACTGTTCCGCGAGGAATAATATTTTTCCTCGTTCTTCACCTGTCTCCATTGTCGATCGAGTCGGACCGACCTTCGATACCATTCGTCGATATTAGCCGGGACTTCATCGGCTTCCATAATCCGTTTTCGGAGCCCTGCATTTAGACTCCTTTTGAATTCTTCAATTAGGGCCCTTCCCTGGTACCCTGTTCCTTGTGCGACTTTTTTAAATTTCTGCACGTGTTCTTCGCACGTGTGTGCGCCCTGCGTCATGGTGCGCAATTCTGAAATCTTCGATGATTGTTCATCAGTATCACCGAAATCTGCCCTGATGTCCCTATATAATTGTTCTACGGATGTCGGTACATCCGTGTCATCATCTGCTATCATTTCCAGCAGATTATCCCTCCAATCTACTGCGAAACCTTCCGACATATATGATAGTACCAGGAGAATTTTCTCTTCTTCCTTGGCACTGATCATCTTCAGCTGTATGTATAGCCAGCAACTATTAATGAAGTTGGTGACTTCCGACATTTTGCCAGAGAACACCGGGGGTTTGGCCACATCTATTTTTGACGAGCCATTTCCTGCGGGTGCAGGGATGTTAAATACCGTTCCTTCCGGTATATTGATTACTGGGGCCGGGGCGGCCGGTGGCAGTGCTGCTTGTTGTGCCGCAGCAGCATTGTTTGTTTGGAGTAACAACAGCTGCTCCTGGAGTTGCTGAATGGTTTGGTTTTGGTTATTCAGCAACTGCAACAGTTGTGCTGATGTAAGATCCTCTTCTCCGTGATCGGACATGGGGATATAGAGGGGCGGTGGTGTAAATGGGGAAAGAGATCTCGATGGTTGTGATACCGATGGAGATCTAAATGCTGGTGGTGGTGGTGAGAATGGTGGTGCTACTTCTCCAATGTATTGGGCGTCAGAGTGAAATACACTTTGGATATTAAGGGTTGCGGGGTTAGGGACAAGGATTTGGAACGGTGCAGGTTCCCACTGATGTTGTACCTCGGTGATCGAGGGTGTGGAGTCGGTTGACTCGGTTGGTGTGTGAAGTGCGGGAACGGGATCATTATCGTCAAATGGATCTGGCCTGAAAGGGTCGTAATCAATATCAAAGTCTTCTAGACCATCCAGTGGTACACCAAATACCTCTATCCAGAAGTTATCAATTTCCCTATCTGTAAGCCCGTGTGATCTAAGAAGATCTCGTACTTCGTAATTCTCCATTACGCAAAAGTGAGGGAGGTCTTGGCCTGTCACTTATTTGGGAATGCACTCAGGGTCCACAACCCTCCCTGCAGTGCTAGTACGTAAACGGTATAGTACGGTATTTGACTTTTATGAATTTGATTAAACTAAACTGGATCCGAACAGTTGTCCAGTTAGCACTATACCCCTAATAGGTACGGCCTTTCTCAAGAGCGCGTGGTCAAGCGACGGCTACTCTCAAGGATTACGAAACGAGGTGTCTAAGTATATACGTGTATAGCCTTCAGAGGCCTAGACCAGGGCAATTTAACGTGCGCAGGGGCTGGTGAGGCTGGTCCTACAATGCGAGTGATGTAACGTGTCACTACTCCAGCACTGGTATCCTGTGCACAGGTAACCCTATCAACCGGGTTAGGTTCTTCGGTTTGCGTAGACCGGGAACGTAGAGTAAGACTTTTATGGATGTCTCACAGAACCAGGGGTGACAGTTTTATTGTCCGACAACAAATAACGCTTTAGACTCTGCGGAAGAGTATAGGAGCCCCCTGATATCAAAGATTCCCTTTACCCTGGGATCCGGGTTCGAGCGTGATGCTCTAGTTATGAAGCGTTGGGGCGGTAAGAATGAAGTGTAGTCGAGTTCTACTATCAGGACTACCCTTGCCGTGACGGCTTAGGGCCCCAACAATAGACTTATAAGTGAGAGGAGATGAGGGTAGAAGGAAACCCAAGAGAACTCAACTGAGGACTCTGGGTGCTACTTTGCTCAGTTTATATACTACAAAGGTGGTCTGTGCACCACTCTAATAATAGTAGCTACGCTGAGTAAGTATGAGTAAAAGAGATAACATAATCGGCCCCCGTTGCTGCGCATTGGTAAGCCTGAGTCATAGTCCATGAGTCATCGGTCCGGTAGTCCGTAATCTAATCTAATCGTTATCTAATCTAATCTAATCTTAGCGCTGACTAGATAAGATAGACACCAACCTGACTAAGATGTTTGGCTAGAGCTATTGTAAAATACAAGAAAAAGAATAAAAATCTCTTAGAGATTTCAACCGTTAAGAACAGGTCATGACAGAAATATGATGTTGTCAGCAGTAACACCATAGAAGTTCATGGTAGCTTGGAGCTCATCATCCAGAATTGAGATGTAAAGGTCACCATCCATCCTCCCATCAATCTTGGTTGCATAGCCCACTCCTTCCCAAGTCATGCAACCCCAAATCATGACTGAGCCTCCCCCATACTTCATTGTTTCCTCTACCAGTCTCTCACTCAGGTTCTCCCCACTCCTCTTCCATGCCCATTTCCTTCCATCTGACCCTAACCTGTTGATTTTGGTTTCATCTGACCATATTATCCTCTTCCAGTCATCCACAGTCCAGTACTGGTGGGCTAGAGCAAAGTCCTGCCTGGCCTGCATATGCTTCTTGGATAAGAATGGTCTCTTCTGTTTCACCACTGCCTTCATGCCCATCTTCTTCAAGTGATTTCTGACTGTCTGTGGAGAGAGAGGTTGGCTGATAATGGTAGAAAGGGATTTTGCAATGGCTGTGGCTGTCTCTGCCCTTCTGGAGCTGATGAGATGGGTGGCATGATGGAGATTGGTAGGGGAAAGCTTTTTAGGATGACCTCCAATGGATTTTGAGAGGTGAGAATGATGCTTGGTGCGAAGTCTAGAGATGGTACTGAGGCTGTAGCCAGTGGTAGAAGCAATATGAGAGGCTGTGTGGCCAGCATCAAGTAGAGAGAGGATATGCTGCTGTTTGGTTTGTGAAAGGGTGTGCATGATGGTTATGGAACTGGTTAAAGGTCAAAAATAATGTTATCCACTTGCATTCAACTTGACCAACAATGGCGACAGGCAAAGAACAAGAAAAAATATTATTCCTCATGGAACAGTAACTCCACCAATAGGAGTGAAGGGACCAAAGGCCCAGATATGTCAAAGATGGTAGGAACTGGCCAGCCTAAACCCTGCTGGAACTTCAACCAAACCACAGGATCAGTGAGTCAGAACTGATTGGGAGCTGGGCCCTCTGCAGGAAATAATACCACAGGATCAAGACCCACAGATCCAAACACCATGGACATTGACAGAACACAGTGCCCACCAATGAACTGCTACAAGTGTGGAAGAATCGGCCACATCACAAGAAATTGCCAATCCAGATTAGATATCCAAACAATGTCCTTCGATGAAATGAAGGAATACTTCACAAAAGGCAAAAATTTAAAAGAGAAAGAGAGTCAGTGAGTCACACACTTGACTCTCATAATAGATACAATGTACTTGTTGTGGATAGACTAACAGCAGATAAGGAGGTCTCAGAAGTCTGCAAGACTTCTGAGATCACCCCACAAGAGGTGGTCTCTAGTGTTAATGCACAGGAACGTGGCAGGGCGGACAAACCTGTGCTTAATTCCTCTGAAGTCAAATCTACTAAAAAAGTATTTAAAAAGGGACAAAAGGAATTTCTCATCAGAACAATAGGTCAAAAAGATGAGATCTTAATAAAAATCAGTCTAGAAACTCTAGACACACATGACAAAACAGAAGAAACAGTGTTGCTCAATTCAGGAGCAACAGGTTTGTTTATGAATTCTAAATTCACTAAAGAAAAAGGTTTTAAACTAATCCCTTTAGATCATCCAATTCAAGTTAGAAACATTGATGGATCTAACAATGAGGAAGGTATGATTACTCATGAAGTGGACCTAATCATGAGTCATCAAGGACACTGAGAAAGGGCAACCTTTGAAATATGCAAGTTAGGAAAGACCAACATAATCATCAGATCTACATGGTTATGGTTACATAATCTGGACATTAATTGGGTCACCAGAAAAATAGAATTAACAAGATGTCCATGATCATGTGAACATAAGCAAAGAGAGTGGACAGAGGAAAGACAAAAAAGGACAAAACAGGTGGAACATTGGGAAACTAATATGTACATCTGGGAAAAAGAACAGGAGTTGGACTTTGCCTACTGGCTAGAGCAAAAAGGAGAAGGAAGAGCAAAATTTGGATTTCTTGGATCAATAGAAACACCCAAAATTCTACAAGGAAGGAGAAAAATATGAATTTCTCCCATCTGGAATCAAAACAGACAACCCAAAATGGATCAAGGAGTTGAAAAAACAGGAACCAAAGGATTTGGTGCCACTGCAGTATCACAAATATTTGCATTTGTTTGAAAAAACTGCATCAGAAAGAATGCTGGTTAGGAAACCATGGGATCATGCCATGGATCTCAAACAAGGTTACCAACCAAGAAAAGGAAAGGTGTATCCTTTGTCACCTGATGAACTCAGAGAAGTCTGGGATTTCATCGATGATCAATTAAAAAAGGGGTATATCAGACCTTCAAAATCACCACAAACATCACCAGTGTTCTTTGTAAAGAAAAGGATAAAAAAAGATAATGGTACAGGACTACCATTACTTAAATGAATGGACAGTTAAAAATAACTATCCACTACCATTAATATCAGAGCTCGTAGATTGAGCAGGACAAGCCAAACACTTCACCAGGTTGGACCTAAGGTGGGGTTATAGCAATGTATGGATCAAAGAAGGAGATGAATGGAAAGCCACCTTTACTACACCAGAAGGTTCTTTTGAACCAGTAGTAATGTACTTTGGTCTCACCAATTCTCCAGCAACCTTCCAAGCCATGATGAACAATATATTTCAGGATATGATAAATGAAGGAAAAGTCATTGTTTACATTGATGACATCCTCATTTATACTAAAACCAAAAAAGAACACAACAATATCATACTCAAAGTTCTCCGGTGCTTGGAAGAAAATGATCTCTATGTTAAACCAGAAAAATGTGTATGGAATGTGCAAGGAGTAGAATTCCTAGGAGTCATTATAGGACCTAATGGAATTAAATGGATCCAAAGAAAGTTGATGCTATTCTTAACTGGCCAACACCTGGCAGTGTTAAAGACATTCAACACTTCTTAGGATTGGCAAATTACTACCAAAGATTTGTCAAAGGCTTCACAAAAATTGCACAACCATTGCATAATTTGGTCCAAAAAGACAAAACATGGGAATGGAAAGAAGGAGAAGAAAAAGCATTTAAACTTTAAAAAAAACTTTTACGGAACAGCCCCTTCTTGTCGCTCCAGATTCCAACAAGAAATTTAGAATTGAATCTGATGCCTCAGATTATGCAATGGGAGGAGTATTGTCAATGGAATGTGACAATAACAAATGGAGACTGGTAGCATATCTCTCCAAATCCCTCAATGAGACCGAGAGGAATTATGATGTCCACAATAAAGAATTGTTGGGCATTATTAGGTGTCTTGAAGCCTGGAGACACTATTTGGAAGGAGCAAGGCAAGAATTCAAGATATGGACAGACCATAAAAATCTTGAATACTTTATGAATGTGAAAAAGTTAAACTGGAGACAAGCATGCTCGGCATTATACCTCAGCAGGTTTAATTTCAAATTAATTCATAAAGCAAGTTTAACTATGGGAAAGGCCAATTCTCTGTCCAGGAGGCCAGACCATAAAAAGGGGGTAGAAGATGATAACAAAGAAGTAACTTTGTTAAAACCAGAATTTTTCCGAATTGCAGCACTACAGCAAGGACATGTGCTAGTCAATACATCAGAAAAAGAGATCTTAAATAAAATTCAAAAATCAGAAGCAAATGATGAGGAAGTTGTGAAAGCAGTGGAAGCCATGAAAAAAGCAGGAGTCAGGAGACTCAATGCAGGAGAATGGCAGATGGAACAAGGACTTATCCTTTGGCAAGGAAAGGTTTATGTTCCCAGGGATGAAAAATTACAAATGGAGATAGTCAGACTCCATCATGATACACCCATTGCTGGACATGGAGGACAATGGAAGATGGTTGAACTTGTCACAAGAAATTATTTGTGACCAGGTGTCACCACATTTCTTAAAAAATATGTTGCTGGATGTGACAAATGTCAAAGAAGCAAAAACTTCCCAGAACCACCAGTGGGAAAGTTAATGCCTAATTTGGCACATGGACCCACATTACCACAGACTTTATTACAATGTTACCTGAATCACATGGACATAATGCAATATTGGTAGTCTGCAATAGAATGTCCAAAATGGCACATTTTATTCCAACATTGGAAGAAACATCAGCACAAGGGCTGGCAACACTATTCAGAGACCACATATGGAAACTCCATGGTCTCCCCGAGTCAATCATCTTGAATTGCAGTCCTCAATTCACCACTCAAATGATGAGGGAATTGAATCAAATGTTAGGCATCTCTACAGATTTGTCTACAGCTTTCCATCCACAGACAGATGGACAAACAGAACAAATGAATCAGGATCTAAAACAGTTCCTGAGGAATTTTGTAGATCATCAACAAGAAAATTGGTCAGGATGGCTAGCAATTGCTGAGTTTAGTTATAATAACAAAATTCAGGCATCTACAAAACATACACTGTTTTTCGTGATATATGGAAAACATCCAAGGATGGGAATAGAGCCAAGAAAGGAAGGAAGTCATCCAGCTGCGGCTGACTTTGCACAAGAAATGAAAGAAATTCATGAAGAAGTCCAGGCTGCACTTAAAAAGTCACAGGATGATATGAAGCTCTATGCAGACAGACAATGTTCTGAAGTACCAGAGTATAAAGTAGGAGATTGAGTGTGGTTATCAACCAAAGATCTTCAACTCTCTGGACACCCAACCCGGAAATTGGCAGAACAATGGATAGGTCCTTACCTAATTAAAAGGATTATTTTGTCAAATGCGGTAGAATTAAACCTACACTTTTCACAACAAATTCATCCTGTTGTGAATGTTTCAAGGATACACCCTTATGTTAAACCACTTAGGGGTCAAAGAATTGCACTGCCACCACCAGTAGGAATTGATGGTGAAAAAGTATATGAGGTAGAAGAGATCCTTGATGTTAGGTTAAAAAGAAACAAGATGGAATATCTTGTTAAATGGAAAGGTTATACAGCAGAACACAATTCATGGGAGCCAAAAGAGAATTTAGGAAATGCTAAAAGAAAGATAAAGCATTTCTATGATAAAAACCCCAGAGCAATATGTGTCATTGACAAAAGTGTCTTTGAAAAGTTAAGCTTCAAGAAATCTGAAAACTTCACAGAAAGTCTAGGAACAGCCATATCCAGAATAGACATAAATGCAGTAGCAGAAACTGCATCATGGGAGAAACATTGGCAAAAGTGGAAAGGACAACAGCTCCTGAAGCAGTTAAATGAATCATCTGATCATGATGGTCCATGTGACTGTAATGGATGTTTAAAAAATTAAAAGGATTGGCCCTGGAGTAGGGCCTTAAACTGCTTCATTTTGTTGTAGGAAGGCCTTATTCTGGGCCTGGTTATACAAGCAAGCATTTGTATATCGTTCAAATTTACCAACATAGGTAAAAACCACCACAACAACAAAAAATCTCAATCCACAATTCTTACCATCAGTGGCTATTCAAATGTGGGCCACTGTTGTGAAAATCTTTCATGTTGTCCTTTCCTGGAACCACCTAAAAAACCGAAACCCACTCCCCATCCTCACATCATGAGTATATCACTGGATAGACAGAGCCAACCAAGGCAAAGATCCTTGGACTTTCCCACCCAAAGCATTTTGGGCATGGCAGCTTTGTATGAGATGGCTGAGAGAAAAGAAAGGTGGACACATATCCTTTGAAGATTTTTAGTTTGTCTAGGAAGCCAAAACCTAAGAAGGTGGTACTGTCATGACTCGTTCTTAAAGCTCAAAATCTCTAAGACATTTTTATTCTTTTTCTTTTATTTTACAATAGGTGTAGCCAAACATCTTAGTCAGGTTGGCGTCTATCTTATCTAGTAAGCACCAAGATTTGATTTGATTAGATAATGATTAGATTAGATTACAGACTACTGGACCAATGACTCATGGACAGGCTTACCAATGCACAGCAGCAGGGGCTGCTTATGCTATTCCTTTTACTCATACTTACTCAGCATAGTTACTATTATTAGAGTGGTGCACAGACCACCCTTGTAGTATATAAACTGAGCAACTATCACCCAGAGTCCTCAGTCAAGTTCTCTTGGGTTTCATCCCTACTTGGCAAGGGTAGTCCAGATAATCATCCATCCTTGCAATGCCATGTTAGACAACATTAGTGACAATCTTGCCACACTTGTCATGTACTTCAACTTGTTCTCTGAACCACTCAATTTTGTTACAGCTCTCACCCTCACCACTGATCCACACACACTGACTTATGACAAGCAGGATGCAATGCTCACTCAAGCCAAGCAATTACAGTGAGAAATCCAAAGTCTACAATGGCAAGTAGAGACTGCTGACAAAGATGTCAGCAATCTATAAAGAAGGGAACAACGCGTGTGAAAGGCACGGTGATGAGCATCCAGCGAGTCTACACATTGTTTGCAACAATTACAAGACATGTTCGAAGCAGCTACGAAGCTCAGCAACACATTCGAAGTGATTGGCGACCTCGATCCACTTGTTCAAGCCTAGCAGCACTAGCCCCACCTTCGATCAACATCTCAGAACTTGTCCAGAGATCAATTAGTGTTCCTCAGACCAAGAGCGTGCCAGCGCGTTTGGCACTTTAGCCATTCGAAGCCATCCAAGGATCCCAAGCCCCTCGATTGACCCTTGTCCCATCACCAGCAGCTCCCCATTCGTCGCCTATTGGTCCCTCAGCTCCCTAGAGACCCCAGACACAGTCTAGAACGTTGCACGAAGCCCAGTTTCCATCAGGATTGCGTTGTCATGGTTTGCACAGCATATGTTTCACTTGCTCCACATCATTAGTTTCATTGCCAGTTCGATCATAGGTTATTTTTAGCTTCAGGCACACCCCCCTTTGCGTCGCTTTCCCCCTTTTTCACTTATATATAGGATATCCCCTGTATAGCACAAAAGACAACAAAGAAACACAGAGACCAGATGATAGCTCCCCCCAGTTGTTCCCCTCTCAGAGTTTCGTTCTAAGCCTGTTCCCCTTGCTTCCTTGCGTCCCTCGAGCCTACCCAGCAGTCCCTCATTGCGTCGAGCCTAGTTTTGCACCCTCGAGCCTTCTTGCGACCTTTGTCTAGCCGTTATTGCCCTCGTCCTCTCAGTATCTTGTGCCCCCTTCGTTCTTTTAGCATTCCCCAGTGTTCCCAACTGTCTAGTGCAGTTCAGCAGGCCTCTCCACTCGCAGCAGTCGCTTTAGGTTGTCTTGATCACCTCAATCCCCCTCGATACCCCTCGTGTGCCTTCGATCAGTCACTGAAGGAGCGCCTGAGCACCTCTGTTGGTTTAGGGTTGGTTTGGAGGTTGAGTCCACCTAGTGCGCATCATATTCTGGAGCCCACCGCGAGGGATTTTCTTGTTCTGTCAAGACTCCTGGAGAATCACCTCGAACTCACTATTCAACACTCGTTTTACTCTACAAACGTTATTCGGCACCTACAGCCACCCAACGCCTGGAATTAACCCTCCGAGCCCCCACGAAGTCTTAGCCAAGTCATTCTATTGCAATCCTTTGTTCTCAGCAGCCCTTAGCCCTTTGTTCCATTTCCCTTCGTCACCCAGCCCTCGTCTCAGCATAGCGCCATCGAATAGCACCTTGCAGCAATCCCTTTGTCATAGCAGCACCTCCGAGCTTCAGCCGAGCTACCCACTGCACTCGAACCCCTTTTGCACGCGCCAGCCCTTGTTTTCGACTTGCATCACTTGTTCTAGCTTTCCTACAGCTGTTTAGGCGTCCAGTAATTGTTCCAAGTCATATCGAGCCCAAGGAGTCCTAGTCGAAGCATTTAGCACTCTCGAAGTCTCTTCGTGGCCAGCGCCATACCTCGTTAGCCCTCGCTTTTGCCTTGCGCCATTTGTTTAGGTTCCAAACAACGATTCAGACGTCCCTACCACTTTGCAGAGTCAGCCCAAGTCATCATGCAGTCTTCAGCCATTGATAGCCATCTTGCACCTCTCGTTCAGCCTGCGCCATTCATCGTCTATGTCCACTCGTCCAGTATGTTCTGACAGCCATGCCGCCTCGCTTTTGCCCCTCAGCGCCAAGATTTGACTCCACGAAACCCCATGAGCTCCTTCGATACTTCGACACTGTTGAGTTGCTCCTCGAGTCGGCCCAGATCGTCGCGCCCCAAGCCAAGAAAGAGCAGATATTGCGTTACCTTGACAATTGAGCCTACGACATTTGGGAGAGCCTACCAGAAGCCCAGGAATCCTATTCGTATGAGGATTTCAAGCAAGCCGTCATCGAGAGCTATCCAGAAGTCGATCCTAGCCAAAAGTACACATATTGCGACCTCATTCAACTCGTCGAGAAGTGGAAGAAGCATGGCATCAGTAGCATCAGCCAGCTTGGTGAATACTATCGAGAGTTCTTGGTCATCAGCGCATTCCTCGTTCAGAAGTGTTCGATAGGAGAGCCCGAGCAGCGTCACATGTTCATTGCAGGCTTCCCTCGCAGTCTATTGGCCCTAGTTGCACACCAGATTAGGCTATTGCACCCCAGCGATGATCCAGACCAGACTTACCCAGTAAACGAAGTCTATCAAGCAGGTCTAGCAGTATTGCGATACCAAGAGTCTTTGTTCTTTCACCAGAATGCGTCTAGTGCCTCGCCTACTCATGTCTCACCTTCGTCGCACCCAGTACCCAGCTCTAGTCAGCCCCACGAAGTGCCAGCAGCAGTCGTTCAGCCTAGCACAAGTTATTTCGAGCCCCCTGCGAGCGTGCCAAGTTCGATAGTCCCTTCATGCTGTGCCCCTATAGCAGTATACACTGCACCCACGAGTCGAGAGTCAACAGCCACATGTGTTAGCATTCCCAAGCCATTGTACAGCACCCAGCGAGCGTCAGTTGTCCCAGTCAAGCAGCAGAGAAAGCCCAAGTCAGCCCCCAGTCCTCGAGCGCCACCTAGCAGCATTGCCATGCCTCCAGGCATTCCCCTGCGAGTCCAGACATCGTCCCAGAGGTACCAGCGAGTCCTTCCAGCTAGCCAAGCAGTGCCATTGCTTCGTCCTCGTTCGCCACAAAGACCAGCTGTTCCCACTTCGTCGCAGTCTCAGCAGCAGCAAAGGATCGTTGTACAGTCGGCTTCACCTAGTCCTGCGCCATCGCTTCAGTTGCTATCCAAGCCGTCTATTGGATCGTCCCAGCCCATTGCCAAGTCTGTCGAACCAGCCTTGTTGCCTCGTCCCTTGCAGTCACCGCTCGAGCCCACACATAGTCAACCCACAGCCTCGTACCAGTCCCTAGGAACAGTCCTGTTGCCTCAGAAAGCCATTCCGCGCCCAGTAGTCATCCCCGAGTGTTTTGTTGACAAGCCAGCCTCGAAGAAGCCCAGTCGCACCAAGAAAGAGTCCTCAGCCATAGTCCCATCGTCCGAAGAGAGTCCGTCCATGTCCGTTACATCTCAGAGCATCCGCATTTGTCGTTTAGAGCCCAGCCGAAGTCTTTCCGAAGTCCCTATTAGCCCTCCAGAGTCATTACCAGTGAAGAAAACCTCGTTACCTGTTTCCCAGTTGTCAAAGTCCCTGCAAACCGCCCAGATTGCATCCAGAGTCATCACAGAGTCCCCCTGCATTACCGTTCCATCGTCCAGCGTTCCCCTTGCATCCAGTGCTTCTATTGCGTCTCCCAGTGTTCCGATTGCGTCCTCCCGTGTCCCAGTATCGTTCTTCAGCAGTTCCAGCGTCCTAGACCGCGTCCTCGAGAGTAAACGACTCTCATTCTACCTCGTTCCGCTCGCCTTGTCTTCGATTAGTTCCAGCATGTGTCGTTTGGCCTATCATCGGTCATCTTTGCCCAGCACGAGCCCAGCAATCGTTTGGAATCGATTAGGAATAGGAGGAATCACGTATAGAGCTCACCATGGTCCAGTTCACGAAGCGTTGATGAAAGTCCCAGTTGCGATCGATGAATCCCCGTGCTACTCACTAGTTGCCTCGATCCTCGTTCAAGTTAGCAGCAATGAATGCCAAGTCTTGCTCAGCAGCTCACATCAGAGTACCCCTTCGACCATGCCCCATGTGTCGCCCACTATCGCAGCAGCAGCCCTACAGAGACTTTCCGCACCTTCGTATGGTTGCGTTCCCAGCCCAGTAGCATCGGTCCTCGTCAGGTCGTTCAGTTGCCCTTGTAGCCCTTTCGTCCGCGCCTTCGAGCCCAAGTCCACCTTCGTCGTCCAGCCGTCCGTCCACGTATACATCAGGTATCTGAGCCAGTCGTCGTCGTTGGAGTCCAGTGTTTGCCTCAGCGCTCCCTCGTTATCGTCGTCGAGCGAGTATCAAGACTGCGCCGTCCATGTCTTAGCCATATTGCTCGTGGTGGTAGCCTTCGTTTTGGCTTTGAGAACGTCCCCGCATCGTCACTACGTGTCTGCGCCCAGTACAGGAAGACTTGAAACACTTCGAGCCCCAGCCGGTCATCCGCGAGAGTCAGTGCCCAGAGTACAAGAGAAAACAACAGCCTGCGCACCATGCGACCCAGTGCCAAGTCCACGATCTATCCCTTTCAGCCTCGTCGATATGTCCTCGCCCCTGGCCTTTGCTCTTGAGTACTCGCAAGAAGTGTCGAACGTCAAAGAGACGGTCATAGGTTCGTTTAGTGATCAAGAGAGTCGTAGCGCACGCACGAAGTCAGTACCTCGCAAGTCGTCTCATTCAGTCCTCGTCCCGCTCCCTGTCGTTGCTCCCTCGCTTCATTTTGTTTCGATTTGACTTTTGCCTTTGTTTTTATTTTCGTTTTATGTTTCGTTACATTACTGCGCTTATTCGTTTCGTAAAAGAACAATTTTTATTCGATAGCTACACATTTTTGATACATATTTCATTCGTTCCTGCGCCAAGAGATGTCAAGAAGAGTGCAAAGTCAAGAATACGAACCCTAGTCCAGTCGAGCCCTTGACAAGTCACCTGCGCCCCGCCAAGTAACCTGCGCCTTGCCCAGGCCCTTCGACGTAGAAGCCTTCGCCCTTGCTCGTCCAGCTGCATCCCCATCCCCATAGCGCCTAGCCCTGTCGCTCCGTCATCAAGCTCGTCGTCGTCTCAGAGCACCCCAACTAGAAGTTGATGCACTTGCAAGCATCGTATTGCGTTCCGTTATGAGCGCTTTCGTTGGGTTTTGCTGATCGTCCCGCGTCTGCGTCGTGATGGTTTTGGAGAGTTACGAAGAGTCGGCCTTGTCGTCGCGTTGTTCGAGAGCCCAAGTTTGTGTTATGCGCCCCGCTTTTGTCCAGGACACAAAGAGCACCCGCGAGCCTACGGTTATTGCAATGCGTTCGTCAGTCAAGTTCTGCGCCTAGAACGACCCACCTTTGTTCTTGCCTGCGTCCTCGTTCTCGTTCTCGCCTGCGCCAGCGTATCCATCGTCGCTCCCGTTGTCGCACTCGCCATCGCTATCGTCGTCGTCGTCCATGTCGTCATCCCAATCTTATCTGCGTCCCAGTCTGCGTCAGCCGCATCCTCGTCAGCGTTCTCACCTGCGCCTTGATTGTCGTCTGTGTCGTCATCATCATCGTCATCGTCATCATCGTCGTCGTCGTCATCCTTCGGTAGCCCGCGGATCAGTTTGCATTGCTCCGGCGTTCAGCGATTCTGACAGCGTCCTTGTCAGCATCCCAGCGGTGGCCTCCTAGTCTTGCGCGGCGTTACTCGTTACTTGTCACAGCCCAGTTTGGATCAGCAGTGCAGCAGAGTTCTCACGACTTGCAGACCAGTTCCCACACTTAGGAAGCAGCTCCCACGATTACATTGCACCTCAGTCTTTGCTTGCAACTGACTGGGGACAGTCAGGATTTCAGTCAGAGGAGGATGATGAGCATCCAGCGAGTCTACACGTTGTTTGCAACAATTACAAGACATGTTCGAAGCAGCTACGAAGCTCAGCAACACATTCGAAGTGATTGGCGACCTCGATCCACTTGTTCAAGCCTAGCAGCACTAGCCCCACCTTCGATCAACATCTCAGAACTTGTCCAGAGATCAATTAGTGTTCCTCAGACCAAGAGCGTGCCAGCGCGTTTGGCACTTTAGCCATTCGAAGCCATCCAAGGATCCCAAGCCCCTCGATTGACCCTTGTCCCATCACCAGCAGCTCCCCATTCGTCGCCTATTGGTCCCTCAGCTCCCTAGAGACCCCAGACACAGTCTAGAACGTTGCACGAAGCCCAGTTTCCATCAGGATTGCGTTGTCATGGTTTGCACAGCATATGTTTCACTTGCTCCACATCATTAGTTTCATTGCCAGTTCGATCATAGGTTATTTTTAGCTTCAGGCACACACACCCCTTTGCGTCGCTTCCCCCCTTTTTCACTTATATATAGGATATCCCCTGTATAGCACAAAAGACAACAAAGAGACACAGAGACCAGATGATAGCTCCCCCCAGTTGTTCCCTCTCAGAGTTTCGTTTCTAAGCCTGTTCCCCTTGCTTCCCTTGCGTCCCTCGAGCCTACCCAGCAGTCCCCTCATTGCGTCGAGCCTAGTTTTGCACCCTCGAGCCTTCTTGCGACCTTTGTCTAGCCGTTATTGCCCTCGTCCTCTCAGTATCTTGCCCCCTTCGTTCTTTTAGCATTCCCCAGTTTCCCAACTGTCTAGTGCAGTTCAGCAGGCCTCTCCACTCACAGCAGTCGCTTTAGGTTGTCTTGATCACCTCAATCCCCCTCGATACCCCTCGTGTGCCTTCGATCAGTCACTGAAGGAGCGCCTGAGCACCTCTGTTGGTTTAGGGTTGGTTTGGAGGTTGAGCCACCTAGTGCGCATCAACGGATGAGTAAGCGCTGACAAATCGTGTGGTAATGCTGACATAATGCTGAGCTAATGCTGAGCTAATGCTGATATAATGCTGACCTAATGCTGATATAATGCTGACCTAAGGCTGACATAAGATTGGTCAGCCTGACTAATAATTATGTCAGCATTTGTAAGCAATTTGTAAGCAAAAAAGCGCAGCTTGCCCTTTGTTCCCTTCTTTCTTCCTTCCCTCACACACACACACAGCCTAAAATTCAAATAAAATTCAGAAAAATGTAGGGAAATATGTAAATGTCTTTAGGATGTCATCTAATACTTTTGACACAGTGCTTTAGTCCATGTATGGACAATCTGTACCATAAGGCTTATGATTGTACTGATAAGGCCTTAGCTTGCTATTCAAGGTGTTTAAAAAATCAGGATAAATCAGGATAAATTCAGAGGAATGTGAGTGAATTTCAAGATGCATTGGGTAACCCTTATTCACTTTTTTGGCACAGTAATTGCATATTTGGATCTATGTATGGCCAATTTGCTTTCTTCACAATAGATGGAACTGATAAGGCTTTAGTAAACATACTGGTTGATTGTACTCAGTTTTGACATTATTCTTGAACCCAATTTGGCTTCCTGACTGAGAAAGTGAGTGATTATTATGAAAATACAAGCAAATCATTGATAAATTTATGTTTTCCCCCAGTTACTTACTTAACATTATTCTTGAAGTCAAAATTTGTTACCTGACCAAACAAGTGAGTGATTATTATGAAAATGAATCCAAACCATTGATAAATCCATTTTCCCCCTCCAGTCACTTATTCTATAATATGTAAGGGCTTTCATCAACCCTGTTCCTTTTTATCATCATGTGTTGGATAGGTCTAGGCCTACAACTCCTGAAAATGAGCTACAAAATACTAGAGAGCATCTAGGATGCTTAGACTGCAGATGACTGATCCAGATGATCGTAGAAGCCAGGTTAGGCTTCTCAGACAACCTGTTTACCTCAGGGCATTGAGCAGCCCAATTTTGGAGTGGATTTTGCTGCTCAATTCCTCAAGTGCAGATACCTGAGCATATTGATGCACCTAGGCTATTTCCTTTGCCTATCATTCCAGAAGTGCAGACCCCTGGCAGTAGACCCATAGTTGGATGGAGAGATATGGCTGTTAACTTGCCACCTGCTCAGCCAGCTAGAAGAGGCAGAGGCAGACCCAGACAGGCACCTGGACCAAGAGCCATTTTATCTGGACCACAGAATAATAATGTCAATTTGAATAATGTCCACAGAGGACATATTGCCCACAGAGAGCAAGTGGAAAATCATAGGCAAGCTGCTTTGATTGCTCAGGTGCATGAGAGGCTCAGAGTCCAAGCCTTGGAAGTTGCACAAGCTAGGCAGAGGCAGGCAATGCTTTTGCAACAGCTACAGGAGCAAAGGGAGAGGGAACATAGATATGAACAGGATGCCATGATGCATGATGAAGGAATGGCAGAGACAGTGCATTCAGCAAGAAGCACAGCTTGGGCAGGCTCAAATGCTGGAAGAGCATGGACAAAGAAACCAGGAAGCTGAGCAGCAAAGGCAACTTGCACATGCTCAGATGCTATATGAGCAGAGACAAAGAGATTTGGAAGGTGAACAGCAGAGGCAACTTAGACATGCTCAAATGCTGGATGAACAGAGACAAAGAGACCAGGATGCTGAACAGAAAAGGCAACTTTTCCATGCTCAGATGCTTGAGGAGGAGAGACAAAGGGATCTGGCAGCTGAACAGCAAAGACAAGCTGCCCAGGCTCAGATGCTTGAGGAGGAGAGACAGAGGGACCTGGCAGCTGAACAGCAAAGACAAGCTGCCCAGGCTCAGATGCTTGAGGAGGAGAGACAAAGGGACCTGGCAGCTGAACAGCAAAGACAAGCTGCCCAGGCTCAGATGCTTGAGGAGGAGAGACAAAGGGAGTCAGCAGTTGAACAGCAAAGACAACTTGCCCAGGTCCAGTTCTTTGAGGAGCAGAGACAAAGAGATGTGGCAGCTGAACAGCAAATACAAGACAACTGGCTGAGCTGCAGAGACAAGTAGAGGTTGAAAGGCAAATAGCTTTGGAAGCCCAAAGACAACTGGAGCAGGAGGAGCTATTTCGTGATGCTCTGGGTTTGGAATACTTTGATGAGGTTGCTGATGCTGATAATGCTCAAAGAAGAAACCTCATTCAGAATCAATGGAGACAAGAGCATGACAGAGAGCTGGATCCTGATCCAAATGATGGCTTTGACTTTGAAGACTTGGATCCTGAGGAGTGGGAAAGATTGGATGAAGCTGTGAATCAGGCATTGGATTTGCCTGTCAATGAGCAAGAACAACAAGTACCTAGAGATTATACAGAGAATGGGAGAGATGAGGAGGATGTTGGGAGAGACCAAGAGGGTCAAAACCAGCAAGATATTGACATTCCTGATGCTCCTCAAAGAGATCCCAGGATCTTCCTAGAGGTAGAAGACCCTATGTTGACCTTCAGCCAAATGAAATCCATGGTCTGGGTGCCATGAATATTGTCTGTTCTCACTGTAATGCCCTACATTGGGACTTTGAAAAGCTATCATCTTCAACAGCCAGAAATATCAAGTTTGGCATGTGCTGTTTGCAAGGGCAAATTCAGTTGCCTCCACTGAGAGAGGCTCCAAGAGTTCTTAGAGACATGCTGTGTGGGATTTCACCTCATTCAAAAGCATTCAGGAAAGACATTAGAAATTACAATGCTGCATTTGCATTTACATCTCTTGGAGTCAAAATTGATCATGCTGTCACCAATGCTCCTGGGCCTTACTCATTTCGCATTCAGGGTGAATTGCATCACCATTCAGGAGCCTTACTTCCAGAGGGAAACCAGCCAGAGCGCTATGCTCAAATCTACATTCATGACAATGCTGAGATGCAAGTCAATATGAGGATGGCAAATAATCCTCATTTGAATGTTGTCATCATGGCTGAGCTGCAGGCAATGATCCTTCAAACACATCCCTATATTGCTCTGTACAAATCAGCTCATCAAATTATGGCTGAAACACCTGCCAATGAGAGACGCAATATTCAAGTGCTGTTGCGCATGGAGAGGACTCAGGATAGAAGGAGATACAATCTGCCAGCTGCTGATGAAATAGCTGCAGTTATTCCAGGGGATGGTTCTGAAGAGGTCTCTGAGCACAGAGACATTGTTTTACGCCTTCAAGGTGGTGGTTTGAGGCGCATTAGCCATTTGAATCCAGGCTATTCACCATTGCATTATGTTTTGTTATTTCCACATGGTGAAGATGGCTGGCACATCAACATTCCTACTCAGGCCAGACAAGATAGAAGGAGTAGAGGTCCCAAAGTCAGCCAGAGGTGCTATTATGCATACAGGCTCCATGTCAGACCAGGAGACCAGACTCCACTTTTCAGAGCTGGAAGGCTCTTCCAGCAGTATATTGTGGATGCATGGGCTTCCACTGAACAAAGTAGTTTGAACTGGGCAAGGACTCATCAAAGAGAGCTGAGAGCTGATGTATATCAGGGGCTGAGAGATGCAGCTGCAGGTGATGGAGATGGAAACACTACCATGGAAAATATGGGTCAAAGGGTAATATTGCCTCAACACACATTGGAAGTGAAAGGCACATGCTTCAACTGTTTCAAGATTCCATGGCCATTTGCAGAGAGTTCCAAAAGCCTGATCTTTTCATTACCATGACAGCTAATCCCAATTGGCCAGAAGTCAAAGAAGCACTTTTCAATGAAGAAGGGCCCCATGGCAGCCCTCAGACTGCTACAGATAGACCTGACATTATGTCCAGGGTCTTTGAGGGGAAAAGAGCAGCCCTTTACAATGAGATACAAAAAGGGCTTTTGGCAAAGCAGTAGCAATGGTTTACACCATTGAATTCCAGAAGAGGGGCCTTCCTCACATGCACCTATTGGTCTTTCTCAGTGCCAATGACAAGATAAGAAATGCTACTGATGTGGACACCATTGTCTGTGCCCAAATACCTGATCAACTGACTCAACCTGTTCTGTATGAAGTCATTACCAAGAACATGGTTCATGGTCCATGTGGAGCTGAGAAGCCTAATGCCAAGTGCATGATTAATGGGAGATGTTCAAAGGGGTTCCCCAAGGAATTTCGTCCTACCACCCATTTTGGTGAAGATGGATATCCCAAGTATGCTAGGCCTGACAATGGGGCATTCTTTGAGAAGCATGGCAACAGGTATGACAACAGGGATGTTGTTCCCTACAATCCCTATTTGTCTGCAAAGTACAATTGTCATATCAATGTGGAAGTTTGTGCTTCTGTGCAAGCAGTCAAATACATCCACAAGTATATTTACAAGGGACATGACAGAACCACTCTGGAGATTGGTGAAGGTCAGAACAGGAATGAGATAAAGGAGTATCTGGATTCAAGATACATCTCTGCTGCAGAGTCCTGTTGGCACATGTTTGAGTTCAACATGCATAAGGAGTTTCCATCTGTGATGAGATTGGCTGTCCATGAGAAGGATCAGCAATTGATATATTTCAATGCAGATGACAGACTGGATGAGGTTGTTGCAAGTGGTGGAGAAAAGCACACACCTTTGACTGCTTGGTTCCAGAAGAATAGAGCAGATCCACAAGCAAGAACAGTGCTGTACCAAGACTTTCCCAAGAAGTATTGGTATGTCAAGAAGACTCATGAATGGAAGCTCAGGACTAGGAATGCTCCTGCCATTGGCAGGATGTACTTTGCCTCTCCATCTCAGGGAGAAAGGTTTTACCTGAGAATGCTTCTGACTGTGGTTGCTGGGGCACAGTCCTTTGATGACTTGAAGAAGTTTAATGGGATTGTTCATCCCACATACAAGGGTGCCTGTCTTGCCAGAGGATTGCTTGAAGATGACAGGGAGTGGGATCAATGCCTTAGAGAGGCATCTAGAATGCAGACTGGGTCTGCTTTGAGATCACTATTTGCAGTGATTCTGCTGAGTTGTTTTCCATTATCTCCTGAAACTCTGTGGGATAAATACAAGCAACACATATGTGATGACTTGAGAAGAAAACTTGAGAGGCTACCTCAATTCCAAGGCCATCAGTTTGAGGATGACAAGATCTATGACTATGGCCTACATCTTCTCAACAAGATTGTCATGAGGTCTGGGAAAACTCTGGGTGACTTTCCACCTATGCCATTGCCTCAAGGACCCATGGAGGGTCAAAGCTGGGAGGTCATGATGGGGAATTTCATGTTGGCTCAGTATTTGGACTATAATCCAGTGCAACAAGGTGAATTGGTGACTCTGAATGTAGGCAGGTTCAATGAAGAGCAGAAATGCTTATAATGCTGTCATGGACTCTGTCAACAACAACAGAGGCAAGCTTTTGTTTGTTCACAGTGCTGGAGGGTGTGGTAAAACTTTTGTGTGCAACACCATTGCTGCTGCAGTCAGATCTCAGAATCAAGTAGCCCTGTGTGTGGCCTCTTCTGGGATTGCTTCTCTCTTGCTGCAAGGTGGAAGAACAGCTCATTCCACCTTCAAGATTCCCATTCCCATTACAGAGACATCTGTAGCAGGAGTCAAAAGAAATTCCTACATGCATCAGGTAAGCAACATCTACTACAGTTGGATTTCAACATGAGGTTGAACATGGATCAGGTGTTTGAGCACACCAAGATTATTATATGGGATGAAGTGCCTATGCAACACAAGAGTGCTGTTGCCTCTGTGGATCGGCTTCTGAGGGACCTTCTGAACAGAAGAGAGATACCATTTGCTGGAATCACAGTGATATTTGGAGGTGACTTTCGTCAAACTTTGCCTGTGGTACCCAAAGCATTGCGTCAAGAGATTGTGGGTGCATGCCTTGCCAGGAGCAACCTTTGGAGATATGTGGAAGTAATGTATTTAACTCATAATATGCGGTTGGACAGGAGTCCAGAAAGTGAAGCTCATGCAGCTTGGCTGTTGGAGATTGGTGCAGGCACCAACTTGGATGATGCTGGCAAAGTACAAATTCCAGAGAACATGTGCTGCAATCCAAATAGCATGGACACTCTGATAGGATATGCCTATCCTGATATCCACCTAGGCAACAAACCAAATCAATATTATTTGGACAGGACCATTTTGTGTTGCAAAAATGATGATGTGGATGAGATCAACAAAATGATTCTGGATATGATGCCAGGGATGGAGAAAGTGCTCAACAGTGCAGATTCTGTTGACATGGAGAACCAGGCTCAGGATGAATATCAGCCATATCCTGTGGAATATTTGAATTCCCTGAATGCAAGTGGATTGCCATTGTCCAAACTGTCATTGAAGATAGGATGTCCAGTGATGCTTCTGAGGAATCTTGATGCATCCAGAGGACTGTGCAATGGGACCAGGATGATTGTCAGAGGGATCAGAGACAGAGTTGTGAAATGTGAGATCATTTCTGGGGATGAAAGGTTTTCTGGGAAGATAGCATTGATTCCAAGGATCACACTTCAGCCTTCAGCAGAGAATCTGCCCATACCTATGAAAAGAAGACAATTCCCTATAAGGTTGGCATTTGCAATGACTATCAACAAGTCTCAAGGGCAATCAGTGAAGTATGTGGGATTAAACCTGCAAACAGAAGTGTTTTCACATGGGCAGATGTATGTTGCATTGTCAAGATGCACTTCTGGAGGGAGGATAAAAGTATTGTTGCCAGAGGGAAATGAAAGCAAAAAAGTACCTAACATAGTGTATAATGAGGTTTTACAGGGATTAAATTTGTAATTAGATATAGTATGTATAGCTATATAGTAAGAAGATAGATAGCAAGTTTGAATAAGAAAGAGATGAAACAAAGTTGTGGATTGAAAGTCAGCATACAACTGTGAACTGGGATAAAGCATGAATGAAACTTTGGAATTGGAGGACCAGGGGAGGAGCTCCAAAGGAGCTCCTCTCCCTGGTCTGGTACACAACATACAACTTGAACTGGGATAAAGCATGAAACTCTGGAATTGGAGGACCAGGGGGAGGAGCTCCGAAGGAGCTCCTCTCCCTGGTCTGGTACACAACATACAACTTTGAACTGGGATAAAGCATGAAACTTTGGAATTGGAGGACCAGGGGGAGGAGCTCCGAAGGAGCTCCTCACCCTGGTCTGGTACAAAACATACAACTCTGAGCTGGGATAAAGCATGCAAGTCTGACATGGGATAAAGCATAAAACTCTGAGCTGGGATAAAGCATGCAAGTCTGACATGGATAAAGCATAAAACTCTGAGCTGGGATAAAGCATGCAAGTCTGAAATGGGATAGAGCATACAACTCTGAAGTGGGATAGAGCATGCAACTCTGAAGTGGGATTTGCGGGGTCTGGGGCGCGCCCCAGCAAGCTGAAGGGGCGAGACGACGGTGCAGTTCGAGCAACGCGAGGACGCGCCATAGGCGGGGCCCCTGAAGCTTGTCTATATAGAAGGGAACAACGGGTGGGAAAGGTACCGCTGACAAAGCGCTGACAAATCGTGTGGTAATGCTGATATAATGCTGATATAATGCTGACCTAATGCTGACATAAGATTGGTCAGCATTTGTCAGCCTGACTAATAATTTACGTAAGCATTTGTAAGCAACCATTGTGCCCTTCTTACATTGCTCTGTCACATGCTCTGTCACATGTGCTCACAAGTCACGCCTCAGTCACACCCCAGTCACACGGCACTCATCAGTCACACAATTCTCACAAGTCACACCCCAGTCACACTGTCTCAGGGAGGGCCTCACACATGGCCCACATGTCACACCTCAGTCACAGGGCACTCACAAGGCACATCTCAGTCACAAGGTTCTCACAAGTCACACTATCACACCCCAGTCACAGGGAGTGCACCACCACTGGGAATTCACATGGCCCATTACATGGCAGTTCACACAGTCCACCACATGGCATTTCACATGGCACTTCACATGCTACGTGACATGGCACTTCACAGGCCATGTGACATGGTGCTCACATGACATGGAACTTCACATGCTATGTGACATAGTGCTTCATGTGACATGGCACTTCACACACTATATGACATGGTGCTTCACACACCATGTGACACATGACACTTCACATGATATGTGACATGGTGCTTCATGTGACATGGCACTTCACACACTATATGACATGGTGCTTCACACACCACGTGACACATGACACTTCACATGATATGTGACATGGTGCTTCACATGACATGGTGCTTCATGTGACATGGCACTTCACATGCCCTGTGACATGGCACCTCACAAGCCACATGACATGGCACTTCACACACCCTGTGACATGGCACCTCACAAGCCACGTGACATGGCATCTCACATGCCCTGTGACATGGCACTTCACACGCTATGTGACATGGTGCTTCACACATCATGTGACACATGACACTTCACATGCTATGTGACATGGTGCTTCATGTGACATGGCAGTTCTCACGCCATGTGACAAGGCACTTCACACACCATGTGACATGGCACTTCCCACACCCTGTGACATGGCACTTCCCACACCCTGTGACATGGCACTTCCCACACCCTGTGACATGGCACTTCACACACCCTGTGACATGGCAATTCACATGCCATGTGACATGTCACTTCACATGACATGGTGCTTCACACCATGTGACACAACATAGGGTACATGCAAGTCAGACAGGGACCCCAATGACATGGCTGTTCACATGGTTTCACACATGATGTGACATAGCATTTCACACATGACCTGACATGCCCTGTGACATGGCACTTCACATGACATGGTGCTTCATGTGACATGGCACTTCACACGCCCTGTGACATGGCACTTCACATGCCCTGTGACATGGCACCTCACACACCATGTGACATGGCATTTCACACACCATGTGACATGGTGCTTCACACACCCAGTGACATGACACTTCACACACCATGGCACATGGTGCTTCATGTGACATGGGACTTCACACACTATGTGACATGGTGCTTCACACATCATGTGACACATGACACTTCACATGCTACATGACATGGCTGTTCACATGCCATGTGACATGGTTGTTCACACACATGACATGGCACTTCATACACCATGTGACATGGCACTTCACATGCCCTGTGACATGGGGCTTCACACACCCTGTGACATGGTGCTTCATGTGACATGACACTTCACACACCATGTGACATGGCACTTCACATGCCATGGAACATGGTGCTTCATGTGACATGGCTATTCACATGGTCCACCACATGGTGTTTCACACACCACATGACATGCCACATGACATGGCACTTCACACACCACCTGACATGGCTTTTCACATGATCCATCAGATGGGATTTCACACACCACCTAATGACTCTTCATTGGGATAAAGCAATCAACCCAGAATTGGGATGAAGCATGTCATGCAGAAGTGGGATTTGCGGGGGTCTGGGGCGCGCCCCCAGCAAGCTGAAGGGGCGAGACGACGGCGCAGTTCGAGCAACGAGGACGCGCCATAGGCGGGGCCCCTGAAGCTTGTCTATATAGAAGGGGACAAAGCGTGTGAAAGGTACCGCTGACAAAGCGCTGACAAATTCTTAGATAATGCTGACATAAGGCTGACATAAGATTGGTCAGCCTGACTAATAATTTAAGTAAGCATTTGTAAGCATTTGTAAGCAACCTTTGTTCCCTTCTTACATTGCTCTGTCACATGTGCTCACAAGTCACGCATCAGTCACACCCCAGTCACATGGCACTCATCAGTCACACAATTCTCACAAGTCACACCCCAGTCACACTGTCACTCTCCACTCAGGGAGTGACTCACACATGGCCCACATGTCACACCTCAGTCCCACACCAGTCACAGGGCACTCACATCAGTCACAAGGTTCTCACAGGTCACACTATCACACCCCAGTCACAGGGACTGCACCACCACCACTGGGAATTCACATGGCCCATTACATGGCATTTCACATGCCACATGACATGGCTGTTCACATGGTCCACCACATGGCATTTCACATGGCACTTCACATGTCACATCACATGACTCACCACCACTTGGAATTCACACACCATGTGACATGGCACTTCACACACCACGTGACATGACTGTTCACATGCCCTGTGACATGGCTGTTCACATGCCACATGACATGGCATTTCATGTGCCACGTGACCTGGCTGTTCACATGCCCTGTGACATGGCACTTCACATGCCCTGTGACATGTTGCTTCACATGACATGGCTGTTCACACACCATGTGACATGGCATTTCACGCACCACGTGACATGGCACTTCACACACCACATGACACATATGTCACACCCCTATCACATGGTGCCCATCAACCACACCTCAGTCACAATATCACATCCCAGTCAAAGGGTTCCCACAAGCCACACCTCAGTCACAATGTCACACCCCATCAGATGGTGACCACCCAGGGAGTGACTCACAGTCACAGGGTGCCTAGAAGTCACACCCCAGTCACAGGGAGTGACTCACCACCACTTGGAATTCACATGGTCCATCACATGGTGTTTCACACACCACATGACATGGTGCTTCACATGCCACATGACATGGCACTTCACACACCATGTGACATTGCTGATCACATGCCATGTGACATGGCACTTCACATGTCACATGACATGGCATTTCATGCACCATGTGACATGGCTGTTCACATACCACGTGACATGGCACTTCACACACCACATGACATGGTGCTTCACAAGCCATGTGACATGGCACTTCACATGCCATGTGACATGGCTGTTCACACACCACGTGACATGGCTGTTCACACACCACATGACATGGCACTTCACATGCCGCGTGACATGACTGTTCACACGCCACGTGACATGGCTGTTCACATGCCACGTGACATGGCTGTTCACATGCCCTGTGACATGGTGCTTCACATGCCTGTGACATGGCACTTCACACACCCTGTGACATGGTGCTTCACATGCCACATGACATGGCTGTTCACATGGTCCACCACATGGCATTTCACATGGCACTTCACATGCCACATGACATGGTGTTTCACACGCCATGTGACATGGCACTTCACACACCCTGTAACATGGCACCTCACACACCCTGTGACATGGTACTTCACACGTCACATGACATGTCACTTCACAAGCCACATGACATGTCACTTCACAAGCCACATGACATGTCACTTCACATGCCCTGTGACATGTCACTTCACAAGCCACATGACATGGCACTTCACATGCCACTTGACATGGTGTTTCACACACCTCACACAGTCCATCACATAGTGTTCACTACCATCACAGGGCACTTCACACACTATGTGACATGGGACTTCACACACCACATGACACATGGCATTTCACACAGTATGTGACATGGTGCTTCATGTGACATGGTGCTTCACACACCATGTGACATGGCACTTCATACACCACATGACATAGGTGTTCACACACCACATGACACCATGTGACATGGCTGTTCACATGCCACATGACATGGCATTTCACACACCATGTGACATGGCACTTCACACACCATGTGACATGGCTGTTCACACACCATGTGACATGGCTGTTCACACACCATGTGACATGGCACTTCATACACCACATGACACCATGTGACATGGCTGTTCACATGCCACATGACATGGCATTTCACACACCATGTGACATGGCACTTCACACACCCTGTGACATGATGCTTTGCATGACATAGCACTTCAATGCCATGTGACATGGTGCTTCATGTGACATGGCACTTCACACACCACATGACATGGCACTTCACACACTATATGACATAGTGCGTCATGTGACATGGAGCTTCACACACTATGTGACATAGTGCTTCACATGACATGGGACTTCACACACCATGTGACATGGTTCTTCACACACCCTGTGACATGGAATTTGACACACCACATGACATGGCACTTCACACACCACCTGACATGGCTCTACACATGGTCCATCAGATGGGACTCCACACACCACCTCATGACCCATCATTGGGATAAAGCATAAAACTGTAAAGTGGGATAAAGCATGTCACCCAGAATTGGGATTTGCGGGGGTCTGGGGGCGCGCCCCCAGCAAGCTGAAGGGGTGAGACGACGGCGCAGTTCGAGCAACGCGAGGACGCGCCATAGGCGGGGCCCCTGAAGCTTGTATCATTGACTGGCTGGAATCAAGACAGGACCATGGCTGGACAAACTTATGGTAGAAGTCAGTGACTTCTCGCATATGAAGGGGGTAATGTTACAGTTTTCCTTTTGTGTCAGTTCCTTGACTCAGCAGACTGCTTTATTTCATTGTCATTACTCATACAGCTGCACATTACATAGCCTGGATGCTGATCTCCTTCTATAGCTACTTTTGTATTCACTTTCTAAGTTAGCTACTATACCTTTTCCTTTATGGTTTCCATTGTCCTCTAATTGTATATAAACCCCATGTATAGTAGAGTAACCTCAGTTCCAACTTAGACAAGTATTGTTCTCAACATTGATTGATCTTGGTGCTCTTCTTTCCTCATCATTCTCAAGGCCTTTGTCATTGTTTGACTTAGTGTCTAAAACTCTTTGCCCAGTGGCTGGGAGCAGACCGAGACTCTGCTTGTCACTGTTGACTTAGAACAAACCACAATGAGGGCATCATCTGTAACAGCAAGTAAGCAAGGGAACTCATTGCAAGTATGGGCAAATAGGCAAGTGAGAGCCTATTAAACCAGCTATAGCCAGCTATGTAGCTGCTTTGTAGCCAAACAATTGACTATGGTTATTGAGCTATAGCTGAAAACCAGCTCCAGTGACTTAGCTTAGCCATAGCCTAGCTTAGCTAAGATTTGACAACACTAGGTATGGGTGTGGGTGTGGGTATGGGCAGCCATGTGTGAAATGACAGTGCCATTGAAGCAGGCAGAGCATGAGTAGATTGGTGGTGGTCATGGGTGACGTGACACAGCAGGAACAGTGGAGGGAGGGAGCAGTCAGAATGTGCATAGGATAAGATTACAAAATACAAAGTACAAAGCTACAAAAATTAATTGATTGAAAGTCAAAACTAGAAAAGTGAGCAGATGGAAGGTCAAAGCAGAAAAAAAGGCTGTGCACCAAAGCCAAAATGGCCAAAGCAGAAATTGATGTTTTTGCTGATGTCAGTCACTGGAATGTGAGCAAACTTACCTCTTAAAGTAGGTGATTGCCGTTTTGCTGATATACTCAATCCCAATTCGTGGCAAACTTATGCTAATCAAAGGGATGAACGAAGTCAACCATGCGATACACAGTGGATGAATCCGTTTCTGTCCTCGCGTTCGTATGAGCTTCTGTCCTCGCGTTCGTATGAGCTCCAGGGGTGCGTGAAAGGTGGTGTGCTCGCCGCGTTCACAAACACACGCAAATACCATCCAGCTTCCACCGCGATGGCACCACCACCACCACCACCACCACTGGCACCCTCGATCCCTGTCGTCCGACTGGACGTGGACAGGATATCGGACGTGTTAGCTGCAGGCCTAGCCTCATCGCTGGTCGGACACGTGTTGTTTCTCAAGAACCAAGTACCTCTGTATGTGTCGTTCACTTCTTCAAAACTCGCGTCGGGTGTCTAGTATGGCTGATGTGAGGAGAACTTAGGCCCGTGATGCAGCTGGCGAGAATGGCGACGCGCAATAAACCTCGGATACCCAATTCAGTAGAGGAGGCTACGGCTACGGCTACTGGAGATGAAAAAGAAAAAAAGGCAACCGCGAGGATGGCCACGAGAGAGGCGCGCGCGGCGAAGAGTCAAGCGGAGCTGCTTGCTTCGTTTGATACGCTCGCGTCGCATTTGAGCACGACGTTTACGGCGTTGTCGACTGCGTTTGCGAGACGGGAGGGTAGAGAGGGGGAGAGGGACGGGGAGGAAGGGAGGAAAGGGGCATGCGCGTATTTGGCGATTTTGGTCGGCCCGAGTGTGGGGACGGCAAAGGTGAAAGTGGTGCTTGGGTTGGATGGGCTGGAGGTGAAGATGTGGGGGAAGAGGGAGGACGGAGAGGGGGAGGAGGAGGAGGAGGAGGAGGGAGATGAAGAAGAAGAGGACGAGGAGGCTGACGAGGAACAAGAAGAGGCTGGCGTGGAGCGAGAAGAGGTTGACGGTGCTCACGAAGAAGCTGATGATGACGAAGAGGGTCCTCCTCCCTCTCCCTCTCCTTCCCCGTCTCCACCCGCATCTCCACCCCCAGCACCCTACATCTCACACGCGCAACATCAACGAGTGTTACTCACCTCCGAGCGCCTCCTCTCTCGGACACTCGCCTTGGCAGACGCAGAGGGACATGGGATGGTCAGCGACATAGGTGAGTCCCTTTGATAATGATGCGGATAATAATACAATGGGGGTCAGGGCCGACCCAGACTCTGATCCCAAGACTGTTTTCCCACCCGGCGTGGATCCCAATGCAGAACGTGACAGGAATGATGGAGGGTGTGTTGAACGAATTAGGGGAGGATCCGGAGGTAGGAAACGGAAGGTGGAGGGCGTGTGGGTGGTGTGTAGTGGGGAGGAGGAGGTGAGGAGGAGGCTGTGCGGGAGGAGGATGAGATGATATGGTGGAAGTGGGAAGGTAGCCTTGCGGGGATTTCCGATTGGAGGAGCTGAGCGGGCAGTGTGGGAATGGGGTTATTACGTAATAATGCTGTGAGCGATCTCGTCGTCATATGAAGCGGAGAGAAAGGAGGCCGACCGGCTACCGGGATGAGCCAATTCCGGAACAAAGCTGTGATGGAGTATGGAAGAAGATATATATAGTACGCCGCTCGTTATCTTTGAATGTAAAATCGAATTCGTAAGTTTTCGTGGCTCTCAGGCTTATTGTGCTATTACTAACCCTTGGTATGCAGCCACTCACTCCTCCTCCTCTCTCAACAGATACCCCCTCGCCTTCGCTCCTTCGCCTTTCTCTCTCTTTCTCTTTCCTTTTCACAGGTCATGTCCGCGTCCAATTCCACTCTCGAAATGGCTGCCTACAACTCCTTGATTGCTGCGCTATGGCGTGGCCAGCTGTATCAGGCAAGTCCCCGTCCTACTCTACCCCATTTGCACTCTGGCTCAACCGGCGACCCTCCTACTAGTATGTCAACAGTGCGCTATCTTCCCCTCTCTCCCTCCTCCCTTCATCGCTGACCACGACAATGGATGGCAGTCGCGACATTGACCGTCTTCGTGAGTAACACGCCCCCTACACGCTTCCGATGAACCCGGTTACTCACATCTTGCACAGGTCGTAGACTACATCGGCACGCTCGACTTTGAAATCGCTTACATGTGGCCGTTCAAGTTCAACCTCGTTTCCATTCTCTTCATCCTCACGAGATACATGCCAGTCGCCGATCTCGTTGTCATGACCTACAGTACGTGCCTCCCCTCCCGCGTAGGGTCCCGTTACTGATATTTCCTTTCTGGGAAGCCGAACGGTCAATGGATATGACTCAATCCTTGTGCTCCATCATGGCAAGGACGTATGTATGTGCGTATTCCCGCACCTTCTCCACTTCAAACAACTCACCTTTTATGTTACTCAGGGCTGTTATATGCTGGCATGGCCGCCGCAGAAGGTTCGTTTCTTGTTCTTTCTTGTTCTGGTTCCTGTCCCTTTGCCCTTTGCACAAGGGTGCTCCCTTTCTTCCCACACTCACCCTCCCTGCCTTCACACTTGTCACAACCATCACATCACTCTTCTGTGATTGACGTTACCTAAACTGAACTGACGTCCAATCACCCCCTCCAGGCCTCCTCACGCTCCGTGTGGGCTCTCTACGGCAAAGGAAAAAGCTCACCGTCTTTATGCTCGCTGTCTATGGCGGCTCGTTTGCCGCCAGCGGCGTCACCATCTACAGATCCCTCAACAGCGTCAAAGTCACCATCGTGGATATTCCCGGCCTTCCCAGGCTCTGCGCCACAACGAGCTACAATCAGCTGTTGTATCTGTATTGGGTTTTCATGATCGTGGTGGACGCCGTGTCTTGTATCATGCTCTTGGTACAACTCGTGTCTGCATGTACGTCCCTTCTTACTCCTTCGTGTGCGTTGCTGATGATGATGATACGTGAAGATAAGACAGGTGGACTGACGAATTTAATGAGGGTCGTATACCAAGACGGCGTCATTTTTTACCTTGTGCTCCTATGTGCGTTCGGGAAACCCCTCTCTGTCAGGACTGTGCTTACCTTCTCTCATTTTCGCAGGCTTCTCGGTCGTCAACATCTTTTCCATCGTCATGCTACCCGTACGTGCCCGCAGCAGCAGTGCCTTTCCCTTGACCCACACGTTTCGCGCAGCCGGACATCTCCTCCCTCCTCACCGCCCCAGAACGCATCATCCACGCCGTCCTCGCAGGCCGCGTTATCCTGCACACGCGGCACCAAGCCCACGAGGACAAACTCGCGAGCATGATCACGCTACACACCATCGCCTCCTTCGACGCGGCCCGCCCAGAACAGTTTTCGCATGGGGGGTGGGATGGCCGGGATGGCGTTCAGTTCGGGGAACTACCTCCACAGGTCCACGTGCAGCTGACGGCGACGGTGGGCGTGCAGGTGCCCACTCCGCCGCCCATCGTGATTCGAACTTCGCCATCTACGCCAAGGCTGACTGGCCACCACCACCAGCACCACCAGCACCAGCACGGCCTCGAACGCGGCTCGCCCGTTCCCCCGCTCTCGCTCTCGCTTTCGCGGGAACGTTCGAATATTGGGGGGATACAGCAGGTTTCGAGGACGCGCTCGCGGTCGCGTCGGGGTCGGGAGGGTCCGCGAGCGAGCGGGACCGCCCGCTTTCGCTTTCGACGCGGCCCGTGTCTGCCAGCGCCCCCGTTTGCGTGCACCGCGCGGGGGGAGTCCGGTGTCCCCTACTTCGCCTGCGTACCCGTACTCGTACCGTACCCGTACCCGTACCCGTCCTTCTCGCCCGTTTCGCCTACCTCGCCTACCTCGCCCGTTTCCCCACGTACGCTACGTCGCCGACGTTGGCTGCCTCGCCTACGTCGCCGTCGCCGTCCCTGGTGTGTACTAATCCCTTTTCATCGCCCGTGGTGTCGCCGACGTCGATGGTCTTTTGCGCGTCTCCGTGTTCCATGCTCCGAGACTCCCGGTCGTCCTATTCTTGTTCGTCCGCGTCGTATTCGGAGGTGGGAAGGTCAGAGTCTGTGTTGTCAGGGAGGAGTGTGGAGGAGGAGGAGGAGATGATGATGATGATGATGATGACGTGGAGGCGGAGTTTGAGTTTGATGCGGTGGCGGGGCCGAATGCGAGTTTCAGGCGACACGCGCGAGCCCAAGAACGGCTAGGAGAACGAATAGAAGAACGAATAGAAGAAGAAAAAGAAAAAGAAGAAGGAGAAGAAGAAAGAAAAAGAAAAAGAAGGACGACGACGACGACGACCGGAAGGACGGGAATTAAGCGGGCAGGGACCGATATTCGAGGCGGCGCTACTGAAACAGCGCAGGCGCCAGTATGCGCGCATCCGAAGGTCGCTGCGGACGGCGCAGAGGGGCGCGGTGAACGCGTCTGTCGTGGCCGCGCTGGGTGTTTCTGCCGGACAGAATCAGTATCATCTCCCGAGCCGGATGATGGCGATGAGCCCGTACCCTGGCGACGGTGGGTCGATCGGCGAGTGTGAGAATGACCGTGACGGGACGCCGTTTCGGCATGGGGGTATAAATTACAAAAAAAAAAACAAAAAAGAATTTCAAGTCTTTTTCTTTGTTTCATTCTTTCATACCCATTTACATCACATGCACGTTCCCTACCTGGCTTTCGCATGTACTGTATTGTAGTAAACATATGCTTTTATCCAATTGCTGTAGATTAGGAGTACCAAATAAAGACAAACAGTTGTCCTGGCAACAGTGTATCGCCTGCGCGCGGCTCTCTTTATCTCGACCCTCCACTATCTACACCTACTGGCAGTGACCTTTTGACGATGGCGTCTGCCGTTTTTTCAGAAAACAAAGGTGAGCTCTTCCCACTCGCCTTTTTTTTAATTCAATATGTACATCACGGGTTTGGAAGAGGCTGACTTTTTGTCTTTTGGAACTGGAACAGCTTCCCCGTTTCCCTCGCCTTCGTCCTCATTCATACCACCCCCGCCTCCGCCTACCATCTCGCACGAGACGAAGAGGCGGTCTCCCATGTCTGCCATGCCGGCGGTGGCAGCGGGCGAGATGACCAACGGGCACTACTACAACTCTCAAGGAAACTCGGCCGCTCCCGCCGGTCATCCGCAGTGTCCGTCTCAGGCGTCATCCGCCCCACCTCCACCACCTCCACCACCTCCACCCGCATCCAAACGCCAATCCGCACCTCCCCAAACCCAAACCCAAATCCAAATCCAAACCCAAACCAAACCCAAACCCAAACCCAAACCCAGAGTCAAACCCAAACCCAAACCCAGAGTCAAACACAGACGCAATCGCAGACGGCGGCGGCGACGACGGCGGCACAAGTCTAGCAACACCGCCCGTGTCGGCTTCTCGCTGCTCGGCTTACTGCGCCACCCCCCACAACAAACCCACTACCACCACCACTGCATGTGCCGTTGACCTAGCGCTTTCCACCCCGCCCTCTCCCGCACTGACCTCGACGCGCGCCGCACCCCTTCTCCGTCCATCTCGCGTCGCCCTCGGGCTGGTCGTTGAAACTCCAGTCTCATTCGCCAGCGAAACCTGGAGCGGACACTCAACATCCCAGTTGCGGTGGTGGTGGTGGTGGTGGTGGTGGTGGTGGTAATAATGAATCGGGGGCGGGATCGTTACCGACCCCTACGTCTGCGCCTTTATTGGGACCTTTGGTTTCTACACCTACACCTACGCCTACGCCTGGACCTACGCCTACGCCTGGACCAGGACCAGGACCAGGATCAGGATCAGCGCTTGGACCAGTGCTGGACGAAATGGGATCCTCCTCCCACCCACCCGGATTCGGAACGGAGAGTCCGAGTCTGATCGTCATCCGGGATTATGGGTTTCCGTCTACCGACGACCGGTTTTACGGCCGCGGGATGTCGGTTCCAAAGTGGAACCGGCTGTCGAGGCTGAATCGACAACTTGGAGCGTTAGGGGTCGGGGATGGTGGGAGTGGGAGGCGAAAGGCCAATAAGAAGAGGAAGAAGAGGAAGACGGTGAATGGGTGGAGCGATAGTGACGATACGGGGGGTGATTCGGATATGGACTCGGGGCGGTCGAGTGGGAGTGATGATGAGGATGAGGATGGGGATGGGGATGGGGACGGGGAGAGAGGTGTACGAGGGGGGATGGTACCTGAGGAAGATGCACTTGAGGACGAGGACGAAGAGGAAGAGGACGAGCTGAGGAGGGCGGCGGCCTATGGCGGGAGCGGTGGATTTGGATGGTTCGGACGGTTGAGCTGGCGCGCTGCGGCTGGGTCGTCTGGGCTGGTGAAGGATGCCGACGGTGGGGAGGGTCGGGAGACTAGTATGGGCGAGTTTCCGAGTCAGAATGACCTCGAGCGCAATTTCGGTTTTGCACAGGAAGCGGGGTACGATTATGATGCGGAGCCGCAGGAAGAAGAAGTAGGAGGAGGAGGAGAGTGGGGACCGCTCTCACCGGGACTCTACCGCGCGCTGTACGCGTTCGAGCCGGAGGGTACGGCCGAGATGGGTCTTGAGGAAGACCAGATTGTGAAGGTGGTTGGAAGGGGAGGGGGAGAAGGGTGGGCGGTCGTGATTGATACAAGGGAAGGACGGAGTGGGGGTCATGCTCTCGTTCCAGAGAGCTATTTGGAGGTGGTGCAGTTGGACGAAGATGGCGATGGCGATGACTGAACGTACTGAACGACGACAACGAATTTTTTGGTTGTAGAAATTTGTTTTCTACTTTTTGTTCGGTGTTCTTAGTCGTGTGCAATATTTTTGATAGCACCGCTCTCCGTCGCCATCTGAGGGATTCGAGCCAGAACGATTTTGAGCGCAATTTTGGCCAGGAGGACAGGCAGTAGTAAGGACCAGTCCCTACCGTACACTGAAAAGGGTTGCTACATCGGAAATGCTACGTCTCATGCAATGGCCCACCAGAAACTCTGGCCGTCGTGCTTTATCTGTGCTGCACTCAAAATAGGAGAAGCATGGGGTACGCATGAAAGCAGGCATATGTTTCTGATTCGAGAGTTATTGGGCGGTGGTCGGCACGTCGGCCGGGGAATCCCGCACAGACCAAACTCCGCTGAGCGCACGCCGCACGGGCGCTGACATTCTTACGTTCGCAATGGTCAAGAAGAAATCGAAACAAAACCGAAAAGTCGTTGGAGGTGCTCAGGGGTCGACCTCTGTGCGTCCCAACTGCGTGCTACTGCCAGTGTTTTTGGCTAACTCTCTCTCGATATCACTAGCAGGAGGCGGAGGAATCTCGAGCGTTGAACCGGGGCCTGTGTGGAAAGATCAAAGAACATTTTTCCAACGTACTCAGAACCAGTCGCTCTCCCAGCCCTTCAAACCGTCGCGAACATTCCTCGATAATCCAGGTGAGATACACATCGTGGCGCGGCACCATCATCTACAAAAAGTCGGATCGCTGGCGAAGTTCGCCAGGACTGGTGACGCTCTGACCAACGCTCACCGCGGCTGGTGAAAGTAACTCCGCGGCTGGCGAAATTTCGCCAGACGTGGCCAACTCTCACCTCTCAGATGGAACTCGCCACGCCGTATGAAACAACTTGTATAGCTAGCTTGCACCGTGACAATGTTATTATTAATGTCCTTGATTATTGGCACAAAGGCTCATTGATTGAGCTGTGCAAGTTACTACAGGTCATCATGTTCATCACTGTCCTCGCACTCAGGCTCTTCTCCATCCACTTCGTCGTCGTCGTCGTCGTCGTCGTCGTCAATCCTTTCAAGATCTTCCGAATTATTGGATACCCGATCTGACTCGTCGAAATCGTAGCTCTCCTCAATGCCTGGATCTTTCTCTGAAGCAGGATATTGTTCGCCCTCACCATCTCCAGCAGGGTTTTCAGCGTCTTCCAGCTCGTCTTGACGGCGATCCGCTAGGAAAGAATTTGTTGCTTCTCTCGTCGAAGCATGACCCACCCCACCACCGAAATACCTCATTGCCATATCCCGGTCCACGAATCTGTGTGGGACTTGGACTCGAGAGCAAAAAATGGGTACGAAAAGAACTTACATATTGACATAATAGAATTGCCAGTCAGCGTCACATTCACTTGGCTGGCCGTGCGATTGAGAGAGGAAAAAGATCGTCTGCGCGGCCAAGGCAAAGGCAGGTTCGAGGAACGCGCCCGTATTATCAGTGCCGGATCGATAAAATCAAAATGCGCCTGGGGATTGCAAGTCGAAGAATCCAATTTGAGAAGCCGGCGAGAATTTCCAACCTGAGCGATCGTTATCACGCCCAAACCAGCGAACACGTATAAAGTCCATCCGCTGGGCAACATATTCTTTGATGCTGGGCCTGCATGTATGACATATTGTGGAAAATCCCAATCACACGTGCATACCAATAGGGATGGTACTTAATCCATCCTCGTTGGGCGAGTCTTCCCTGGAAAGAAGCATAATGTCGGGTTTGGTTCGGATTTGATGGTATCTTGCTCCCTTCTAAGATCATATGTAGTGTAGTTCACGCGCAGGACCTTGTTGTGAATAGACGAGATTGTTGCAAATTGTCACTGTACTGCGTTCCGTACTTGAAAACGCCACCTCATCTCCATCATATTCAGTCCCCAGTAGACGGGACAGCAAGTGGTCGAGTAGTTGAGGCAAGAAATTCTGCAAGCCATCCAGACTCAGTCCAATTAATTCAACAGTTCGACCATTGAGTAGAAAACGTACCTTACATGCAGGGTCATCGTCCAACTCATCCCCTGGCCATGTCCTTATATTGATTTTGTTCTTCGTATCATTCGCCATGTGGTAATGGCAATTGGGATCTGTGAGCGACAAATTTTCTGCTTCGGTGCCTAGCGCTGGACTAATGCGCTATTCATGGTTGAGTGGTTCTCTTCCAGTTCCGTGACACTCCCTGGCTGATTTCGTTGTACGGCCATGTAAGCTCGTGAAGTTTCTGCAAGGTCTGTTGTCGACGTTGCTGCCTGGCTACACTACAGTATGCCTGCCTTTGATGCACGCGAATAGAACCGTTTAGCGCACTTGTGCTGCGCTTCACCCTTTAAGCTTTTATCAACGAGTATGGATATTATCACGATGACTTACCACCTGGCTTGTAAAACCATCAGTCGTTCCATATTTACGGATAGCTGATGGTAATCTGCAAGCGCATGTAGTTTATAAGTTGATAGGTTGAAGAAACGCTCCTTTTTGCTGCTCTTCATATGTGTTGAATTGTTCACGTTAGCGCGCATACCAGTTTTGCAAGCGCTGCATGACGGCGCCCACGAGCAGCTTCTCACTGGCAAGTCTTTCGTCACATAACGTGAGCAGACTTTGTTCTTGAATTCACGCAGAGCGAAACCAAGACGTCGCGACGAGTGCTCCAGTGCGCGGACAGTTGATTCCGTATGTAGACGAAGTTTGGCCAGAGCATGCCAGGTGCACAGCTCAAAAATTAGATCTTGTACAATGGTGCTGGACTCATAGGGTAAAGACCTTCAATGACTGGTAAAGCGCACTGCTTGATGTCAGTAAAGTTTTGTACAGCTGTATGAATGTTCAATACCTGGAGTAAGTCTTCGAAATCTCGAGCTGCAAGCTTCTTCATGCTTGACGCATTCTCGCCAAACCGACGAATAGTGGCGCGCCCAAAGGTAGGACATCTCTATACCGCTCGTTCAACATCTGTATACCTTGACCACCATTTGCGACCAAAATACGCAACAGGTGCGTAAACGTTGCCTTCCAAACTCCAAGCTCGAATTCATGCATTAAATCAGGTACGAACAAATAATAATGGTTGAGGCCTTGAGCAAAGAACCGCGTGGAAAATGCGCTCTGTATCACATTTATTGAGATTGCAAAGGTTCGGAACTGATATTTACTTACACGGACTGGTGTCAACGACTGTGCGCCAAGTTTTTCGGTGATGAACTGATTACCGATTGGGAGGCCAAGTTCAAACATCCACTTGCGGACGAGTGTGATGTTTTTGTGTATGTCTGAACTATCTGTTCGAGCATTTTTTGTGCGATTTCTGATATCTGACTTCTTGCCCATATCTTCTATCTTCTCCTTGACTACATAGCACCGAGGACATGGACAGTTTCCTAGATATTTAATACATGCCAGGAGAACTCTAAAACATATCAGTCATCAGCCATAGTATTAATATTGATCTCGTACTTCTCGGGATAGTCTGCCGCATAAGTTAAAAGGCGAGGGAATACGAGGCGTGGTATCCCGTCAGAGAAAGTGTGTTCAAGACCATGAATGTACGCATGCATGAAATCCGTATCTAATATTAGGAGCCATATTAGGTGGATTAATTCGCGCTTGCAGTGTGTAATCGTCTCAGAGCTAGCTGCGACACCAAAAACTGCTCGATAGAAATCTTGAAATTTGCTACTAAGCTTGAATTGTTATCAGGAATGGTAGAACCGCCAGATATCTGCCAAACGCACCTTTGGTATGTACGCTAGATGGTTGGCCGCATAAGCGGCCACTTTGCTACGGACGTACTTGGATTGGTTACCGAAGTACATGTAAACTGGCCATAGTGACGCAGTACCAAAGCTTGCCAAATGCGTTGAGTCTGACCATAACATGATGCCGATTATTATTTTTTCTAACGGCTGGGAACCGATTGCATGTGAGGAGGTTTGAAGCCGTGTGTATTCTTCAATGAACGCATCTGAGTTGTATAACTCAGAGTATATACGCTCGGGCGGCGACGAATCTGATGGCTTCCAAAATTCCTGAAATGGTATCCAATGGTATGTCTTGACCGCTGGATCATTAAGTGCCGCTTTGATGATTTCAAGTGGGTGTCGATATAATATGTCGGTTACTTTAAATTTCGGTGCGTCATCCTCAGATTTCTGCCTCCTTCCCTCACACGGCAATGGAATGGTTACCGAACCTTCTATCCAGCCATCTTGACTTTTAAAAAGAATGTCTTTTGGGTCAATACCCGAGTCGGCGTACTTATCGAGGCGCTCACATTCCCGTGCTGCGCTGAAATTCACGAGGTCATTGACGTTGAATCCAGGTGCTTGTAATACATTGTGAACAAGCTTGTCAATCTCTGGATTTGACTTGGAATTGGTACCGCTGTGTATCCAATTCATGAGAAGCATCGTAGATGGATTCGCAAATGGGCCGGCCATCTTTCTAGTGACAGATTTTATGGAGCGGCCGAAGACAGACCACCATGCCTGTTCCTCAGGTTCCCGAGGCTGCTCAAAGTTTGGGCAGTTCAGAACTTCGTCGGTCGTAGGTGCAAGAGGGTATATGGAAGGCCGGCCATATAGATAATGTCGATAAATATTGTAGCTGTTGGGCTTTGTATCAAATGTGTTGGTAGGTGCGGGTATGGTGTTGTCACAACCAGGGGACCATGATCTTCATCGGGAACAGCCAGTTGAGGGTACAGCTCAGCGCATGGTGGATCTGGAAGAGGTACTGATGGTGGATGATGTCACGATAGCGTGCCGGCAGCCGTTTGGGACGCTCACTGCGTCTAAATGTGACTCCTGACTTTGATATGAAATTTAGCATGAATAAAAGTACGATAAAATGGAGGATTTACCTGTAAACTGGAATGCGCAATGTCATGGTTGACTTGCACATCCATCGGTGTGTCCCATTCTTTGTTACTAGGTCCCATCAGGGCTTTGGCGTCATCCAGGCTGCTCCGTCCCTCTTGTTGACGCCTATCTTTTATGGCCTGAATCTTCCGTTTTTTTATGCGTATCACAAGTTTTTCTTCAATCTCTTGACGACAATTGCGCTGATGATTATTAAGGCCCTTTACTGTAGAGAAAGTCGCGCTGCAGCCAGGCGTGTAGCATTTGACGGTTTTCAAGGGCGCCATGCTGAGCCGTGGGCGTGTTGAACTTGAAAGAGCGTGATTGGTTCAGGTCTTGATCCGTGATCCGTGACACGATCATGATCGTGCCCTGGGGCCCTGATCACATAATCAATTATTTGCGTCACTTTGCCCCGTTTTCTTTCTCGCTATAACCCACATGTCCGACTCCGACTCTGGCTCTTCATCAAGTTCAGAAGAGTCAGGGAACAAAGCAACACCAAGGGCACGACAGCTTATTGCTGATATACGTGATTCCCTTAATGGAGTCAGCAATACTAACCTAACGTAAGTGATCTATATAAATGTATGCGATCAAACCATGTCTGATCACAACGTGCTGCCGCTGCAGGGCACGGCTATCAACCTACCACAGCATTGGGCGCTGGATTCCAGTTGGCATCAACCCGTTCATCAAGGCGAAGGACATCCTATACATTGGGATCTGGTTTCGCATTGGACCAACCGAAACGCACCCAAAGCGCAGAGAGTTACAGCAGCAGAGCGAGTAAGTGTCGCTTATAGTCTGTATTGTATTGAAAACTCGACGTCGAGCAGAGAACACGTCAAATTTGAATTAGATTGTTTTGATCGTATCATTGAACTTATACCCAATGGAATACAAGTATTGGAAGAATTACACGCAGTAAAGGATGGAATACGGCTATTTGTAAAATATGTGAGTTTTAAGTTGTCTTAGTAGGTATATGCGCTAACCATATATTATAGATGCAGAAGAAGGCATCCTCAGCACGGTCTGATGATACAAAAGCACTGAAAAAAGATATTGCACGCTACCTACCAAACGGCGCCCCGAACAACATCATTATGCCTCTCCCGATCTCCGATGGTAAACATGGAAAAAGTACTACGCGAGGATTTCATCATCGTGCCTGCGCACGCTCATTATGTCCCTGACGCATGCTCAACAAGTTTGATATAGATCCACAGTAAGCATTAAGTATAAACGAGATTCAATACTAATGTGCATGCTAGGACCTTTATGGAGAATGTTCGCAACGGCGTCATCAAAATCAAAGAAAGAGAGTTCCCCGCATTTTTATACGATGAAACTATTCCCTACGACCCTGACAACAAGGACGCAGGTTTGCTTAAAGGTCATGCATTGATTCGGGCACGTTTTTCACTGCTATTTCATAAGTTTTGGCAGCTGACTCGTCTCACACTCAGACTTATCGACATATCATCACTGGGCCTAGAACCGCCCTTAATCCAAAACTTATCAAGGCGAAGAATAGTCGCTGCAAGAGTGAGAAGATTGTTTTAACTAGAAGCGATCCCTATACAATTGGCTACGCTGTATCACAGGAACGTTTCAATATACTTCACTTTCGTGACTACTAATCGACTACCAGGTCTATTACTCGTTGGCAGATGCTGACAATTGGGGACCGATCCTTTCAAATGGCTACAACCTCCAGGACCTATACAACAGGGTCGTGGAGTTTTTGGCAGACGAAGAGGATCCAGTAGTCAAGGAAATCATGGAGTGGTATGATAAGTAAGTAAACGGAAATGTTTCAATCAAAATTATTACTGACGAAGCAAGGGAATGCCACTTCCCTGAATTGAGGGATAAACTAGTCACAAAGGAAAGCGAAACAGAAACGGACACAGGAGATGAGCTCGAAGAGATTCGTATGATGCGCTTGCAGCGCCGCCGAAATATCGACCAGCCCGACATGCCGCCAGGTCCCAATACCAGTGAGGACCATCATCAACCGTTGCCTATCGATCCCCGACTTCCTCGAGGCTCTACTGATGATCTGGACGATGCGGCTTCACCAGATGTATACCAAGATGATGGAGAGGTAACGGTAAGTCACTGTAAATCTTGATTCACATATTGATGATCCTTGTCGGCCAGGACCCGAGCACGCACCAAACCTCTCCGACAAACGCGCACAATGCGCATGGTTTCTCAATTAACCCCAATAATTTCGTTCGCTTCGACCACGACAGTAATACTACCTTCATTATTCCTCATTCAGCCAATAATCTACAAGCTCTCAACGGTTTCGTGCCACCTGGTTTTAGAATTCAAGGTGTCAATTCAAACAATGGCTTATTCTATATGAGTAACGGTATTAATCAATCAAATAACGGCACTATGAATCAAGAGACGCCAAAGAGTGATGAGCGTCACGACAGCATAGTCCCCGATAGCGAAGATGAACTATATATGAATAGTACGATAATTCACTCATAACGACTTTGCAATATTACTACTGACGGTTGTCATACCCAGATCAACACGGCACCAAAACAGCAATGGGAGCGATCAATTCACGTCGTCCTACAACTCAGAAACGCGGCGACAAAGCCACAGGAACCAGCCATCGCTCCACGACTCAGAAACGGAGTGCTGCATCTAGTAGTAAGCCTGCCAATGTGTCTGCGCTCAGTTCGTCTACTGAGCATATCAACAGACAAGAGCGTAGTCATGGAGCCGCCGCCGCAGAAGAAGCGCAAGAGTGTCGCCGTCGCGCCGCCAACAGCTCGTGTAACAAGAAATTCGAAGAAATAACCTGTATGTCGCATTTTCTCAAGTGTTTCGTGTTACTCACATTAGACCCTTAGTAGAGTATCAGAAATCATTACAATTAGCATCGTATTAGTAGTGTACAAAGGTGTAGTAGGTAGTATTAATAAAGATGACGGTGAACTATTAAACTGACTGGTGAGAAGTGGTCAATCTATACCGTGAGGATGAATTTCGCCGGTAAGGGTGGTGTTGGTCGGATTCCCGAACTTGGTCAACTCTTGCCAAGCCGGTGAACTTCGCCAGGCTTGGAATGACTTGATCCCGCCCGGCGAGGCTTCACCAGCGGTCAGACATTTTGTTGATGGCCCGTTGAGTAGTAGTTGCACCAGAGCCAAGCAATTCACACATCTTACATGACACCCAGACGAGAAAAATGTAAATAGTGCTTGTGAGTGCATGTGTCACGAGAATGCTTATATTATATTTATTCCAACGAGCCACCCTCTGGCGGAATGGCACCAGCGGGAACTATAGGGAAATCAGCGCCGGGATAGGGTGGAAATCTGTCAATTCCTGCGCCTGCCGATTCAAGCAGATTTCCCCAGGACCAAAAGTTCTCTGGGATTGAACGTTGAACGGGAAACCCGCTTGAAATCTCACCGCCAGCTGGCATCGAAGGATTGTCTGTGATGAAGATCGACCTGGACATGTTGGACAAGATGCGTGTTATAGTGCTTGAGACATTCATATTGTTGCACAACTCATATTTTTAAATCACAGGTACAATAAATCTGAATTCCGATGACGCATTACAAAAGCTAGAACAGTCCTGCGAGGTCAGCAAAAGGGTCTTTTCCTTGCGTTTGACTGCCCGTGTTGGATGATGGCAACTGCTGTTGGACTTGGAGAGTCTGTCGTTGTGGCGCCATCGCACCCATAGCGCTGTACTGGATGGGCCCTTTGGCAGGATTGAATCCATTGTTGAAGTAGTTTGGCGTTGCTGATGTGGCATTTTGTTGTTGTTGCTGTGGCGTTGGAGGGAGCATGATTGATGGAGGAGTTACTGATTGCGTTGGCGGAGATGACGCATTTCGAACTGCACTGAATAAAGGTCCCCCACCTCCATTATAGGACATAGGAGTAGGTGCGTGCGTGAGTGTCGATGGCATGGGTTGAGCAAACGTTCTTGTGAGACTTGGGTTTCTGGTTGGAGTGAAGGATGACTGTTGCGCTGGGAGCACTGGCGCAGAGAAGAAGTCATTCAGGTCATTGATGCCACTGTTTGAAGTAGCTGCATCCGTTGTAGTAGGGCCATCATCGAGATCGATCAATGATGTTGCAAGCTCAGCAGGAACTGGATTTCTTGCGGCTGCATAATCTCCTCTCTTGAAGGCATCATACCGGTCAAGAACGGTATTTATCTGATCGTTAATTTGGAGGAAGGTATCTACAAAATTTAAGCATCTTAAGTAACGTGCATAGATAACGGTGCATACCGAGAGATTCTGAATCATCTGTCTCCGCGTCCGATATCCATTTCTGTATTTTGGGTCTTGCGCCAATGAGGATGTCAGCGACTTGCTGCAACAGATGCATTTAAAGCTTTGCGATTATGAAAAGCCAACTTACATCATACGCATCGCCTTTGGCAAAGTATTCACCTCGCGCAGAATCAAAATTATCCAGCAACTCATTGAGCAGTATGACCTTCTGCTCTAGCTTATCAAGTTCATTCAGTGCCTGTCCGCGATAATCCGGTTTTGCATCAGGATTAGCACCGGCTAATGCCTTCATAAGTTCTTGAGCAGCTGCGAGGTCTCGTGGCGTCCCGCGTCGAATCAGTTCCTGCAGTTTGGCCTGTTGAGCTGCTCTGTCCTCTTCTTCCAACTCCTCAGCTGACTTCAAGTTCTACGAAACTGGTGAATAATTGAACAACAAACGCCCGATCACGTACCGCTGTCGTCGCAACTGATGGCTGACGAGGCGCTTCGCGAAAGCGGTAGCCCTTGTATTGCAGAAGCCGATGCATATCCCTGATGTTCCCAAGATCATCCTTCCACCTCGATTCCACACAGATGCCTTCCTTCCAGCTATGTATTGTGTCCAGAATCCGCAGCATGACTGGCGTCAGCGAAAGAGGGGGGTGTTCAGGAAAGCGGCGGACAAGTTCGTTGAGAAACTCCTTCGTTGAGATTTGGAGATGAAAAGGGTATCCGCAAGATTGGACAAGGGTATCTAACAGTGAAAGCGCGAGAAGGGCTATGTGCGGATTCCGGTGATTTGCGAAGCGTGCTGTAAGCGTTGCGGCTTCCCGAGGACTGCAGCAGAGAGTCGTCAGAACTTGTGTGCGTCCAAAGAACTCAATCCACTACGTACGTGTTGGCCTTCTTGGTGTTGATGTATTCAGCTACCTCGAGATGCATTGCGTAATTTGGCTCGTGAAGCGATGGCTCGCATGCTCTGGTTATGAGGATTTCAAGTGGTGAAGCTCTGTTCCATGTTGATCTTGTGGGACTAGACAGCATTTGAATTAGTGCTTTAAGCAGGAAAATAGATATCGACGAAGGGAGTTAGAGCGGCGGTGCGCCAAGATGTTAGACAAGCGCTGGTGGGAACTACTTTCCTCATTTGTGCCCATTGTTTCAACCACTACGTTCAACGAACAGTCGGTACTCAGTGCTTCAGTACCTAGTCCGTGTAACATTTGCGACCGAACATTGTATGTTCTTTTCCACTTTGTTACTCTGAGATGATTCAAAATACTTGCAGGGCTCAAAGGCTAGAAGCCGGCCCAATCAACTTCCCGCAATCGGAACCGAATAGAAGAATGTATAGAACATTTCATAAATTCAGGTCCGTATTTATTATAATAACTTGACATTTGGAATGGTTTTGTTCCCCTTGTTCTACAATGGGCAAGACATCAGCACTTAAACGATGTACGTTTTAAACCGCTTTATGGCTTCTCAGTCTCATCCCTCCACGCTGTACCGCGCAGGCTCCGAACTTGTCAAGGAGCTGCTTCTTCCAACGTCGACCAATCGATTTCAAGCCATCGAAGTACTTTTTTTCTTCGTTCAATAATGCTAATGAAATCTGACACTTCTGAAGAGAAATGTAAAGGAAAGTTATGCCACTGATATTGAAACGTTGGAAACAGATCGAGACGCTTTGAGGTATCTGGCAAGTAAACATGTGTCACTGTCATTCGTTTGACTCATTTACGCCTCTACAAGATGCTGGCTTCCCGCGCCAAACGGATAGACGCGCTTAATGAGCTGAAGAGGACGCTGCCACCGGACTTCCGAACAGTGGGGTTGGGAAGGGAAATTGTTGTCCCTGTCAGCAAAATTACGCTTGATGCCTATAATTCTAATTTGACATGCTCACCCAGCAGATGCCGAATGACTCACTGGATAATACCAAGCGTTTCTCGACATTATCCCCTGGTGTAATACCTATGACAACGCACCAGGAAGAACTAACGGACGTCTATCTGCGTCATATGAAGACAACGAAACGGCTAAGAAAGCATGTTTGTATTTCTATTCTATTCTCAGCGATGAAACGTGCGCCTAACACGTTCAAAGTTCCGGGAAGTTCGGGATGATCTAAATGACTTCAAGTATACTGTAAACAGTCAAGCAGTAGCAGAGTTTACTAGGTACTATCGTGGTATTAAAGACTGGGGAGAGGTGTGTTTTATCGATTACCAAGACTGTTTCCTTGTCCTGATAAGCAGTCCATGCAATACTACTTTGACACTTACGCTACTGGTCTTGGGACCTTGTCCCTTGCAGGAGCAGGTCTGGTATATGCTAATATATTTGGGTGAGCGGTATTCTCCTCATGTCTCTACACTTAAATCGATCGATTCAACAGAGCAACCCGTGGCAACATCGGCCTCATGAGCTTTACATTTCCGCTGTTCACGGTAGGGTTCCTCGTACCAGGCTTTATCCATATCGGGTTACACTGGGCGTCGAGTTTCCCAAGGACAGTGGCATTCGCAAGTCAAAGGTTCTGGACAGCAGTCGTCATGTGCGTAATTCATGTTAAAATGTGGAACATGAACTGACGTTGTCACCTAGAATTGCTTTGCTCGTTGCCACACAAATCGTCGTTGCTGCAATAATTATCGTTAATATAACCATCTTCTTACTTGACCCGAACGACCCCCTTGCCGAGATTTCTGGCATCACATCCCTCGCTTTCTCTGGGTCCATAATTTTGATAGCAGCTATTGCATTGTTTTTGGGTTTGTTTTCTCGCAAGCTGGGTGCTAGCCTTTCCAAATATCGTTGTCATATTCACGTTCGAGAACTCAACGCTCTAAATACATACGATCATGTATAAGCTGTATATGAGATGATACAGTTTGACAATATTGGGTCCCTTATAGGAGTGATGCCTAGGCCATTTGATGCACATCCCAACGTGCACAAGTTCCATTTGCGTCATGCGAGGGAATTCAGTCCAGTCTGCTTCTGCTCTTCTGATACTGCTACCATCCCACTGTATCCATCATTATCAATCCTAATAACCATGTACCCCCCAACACGATCTCTCCGATATCCTGTTTCCCATTGGCGTCTCTCCACCCCGGTGACGAAATTGCGGAAGGGCTTGAGGAGACCAAGGAGCACGAAGAGGCTCTGGAAGAAGTTGTGATTGAAGATCGTGACGAACAGGTCGGGGGAGCAACTCTCGATTACAGACGGGGGCGTGATGTCACAAATCCTGACCCACATTGCTCAGCGACGAACAAAAGCCGACCATCTATTTGATTAGCACAAGACACTTGTCAGACCTCGGTCTAATGTCGCACTTGAATGGAGAAGGTGTCCTGAAAACAGGATTATCAAACGTGTAGTCCGGCTCGACCACCTTGCCATGCTCGTCCACGATTTTTCGAATATTCAACGTCGCCATCATACATGCTATCAGCAACCAAACGGAAGAATCGACAAGATTTGCCCCGGGACATTGTCTGCATCCTGAATTAAACCCTCGGCGTCAGGCAGGGGCAGCATCGACATACCTTCGGCCAAATCCAAACACATTGTTCCGCACATTCCGTCGACGCTGAAGAACATCCTCGGCCAACCCAAGAAAACGCTCAGGCTTGAATGTGTGTGGATCAGGATACAATTCCTCATTGCGGGTAATTGCCCTGTCTAATGATCAACACATTTCTTCGCCACGGCAAGCAGAAACTAACCAGAGATTTTGAAATACCTTGCATTTCCGGCGAGTCATTGACATATTACACGATTACGATGGACGACTCACGAAAGAACCTTTAGGAATATACATGCCCTTGTAAATGTCGTCCTCCATTAAGCGATGAGGCAAGCCTATGACACAGACAGCTTGGGACTCGCTCAAAAGCAATCCATGGAATTCTTACCGAGCGGAATAGACACACTCCATCGCCACGTCTCTTGTAATACAGCTTCCACTGAAGCGGAGAGCATATCAGGTCTTCTCGTACACCGAGCTAATTTAGCCTAAGAAGCACACCATAAGGTAATCGTGGCCTATCCTCAAATGAAGGAAGACGGTCGTTGCCAACAACAGCATCCAGTTCTCGTTGTGCTTTCTCGAGGATCTTGGGATGCTGCAACATCGCGAGCAAAAAGTGGGATATTGTTGTAACCACCTTGATCATATTAATTCAGTACGTAAACCTGTTTGAAGAAACGAAGCCCTCACTGGATCCAAGCTTCCGCCGTACATGCCACCACCAGTACATTTCAAGTCAAACTCGAATTCTGGAGTTATATCCCCGGCCTGATCATCCAACATCATAGACGTGAAACACGGGCGATCATTTCCAGTATTCTACGCTGGAAAATAGGTGGGCGTCCAACAAGCAGGTAATCAAGCGCGAACCATGGCATTCTTGACGTATTCGTAAGGCTTGTCAACAAATTCTTCGATCTTCGCTCTCCACTCGACAGCCTTACGTTTAAAGCCCATGCCAGGCAAGAAGTCTGGGAGGAATTGCAAAAATGGCAAGACGTCGACAGCCCAGATCTTGCCATTGGACACAACCTCATTGGCGAGAAGCTCCAGGGTTTCCTCGCCCTGCTTCAGAAACTTGTCGTCTTCCAAGCCGCTTCGTAGCCATAGATCACGAGTAGTATCAGTCCGCCCGCATACCTTCGCGTGATGTTCTGGTAGTTCAAGGATTAGCGATCAGTCGACGGAGGAACGTAGAAGTTTCGGTAACAAGGAGGGGATAGTAGGTCGGAATGGCTTGCGGTCCCAGGGCCTTGTGCATAATTCTGCGTTGGCGTTTGGATTGGTCGCCATAGCGAGTAAATGCGACCTAGGCAACAGCGTGTCAGAATGGCTCCATCGCTCCAGAGACACCAGCCAAATACTAAATTATTGAGGTTGCAACTGTAAGCATTCAGTAATCAATTAATTAGCCCTTGAACTGGTGTGGCAAGTCGATGAGATACGCACAGCTGTCCTGCCATGACCAAGGGCGGCCTGTCAGAATAGATGATACCCCGTTTGTCCATCAATTCTGATGCGGCCTCTGGCGAGTTCAGAAATACTAAACCCTGACCAAAAATATGTAAATATACAACATCGCCTTCGGGCGCCAATGTTGAGTAGTTGCGCCAGTACAGACAGACACGAATCTCACCATATTGTTTCCCCCACCGAGTGGCAAGGAGCCACAATTCCTGGGCGATCAAGTCCTTGACGTTGCCGACCAGTGGCAGAGGTTTTGGACCAGGAGGTAGAGGTACAGTGGAAGCTTTGGATCTCCGGAACCAGAAGAAAAGAGCGAGGATGCAAACGAGCCCCGCGATAGTGGAAGTATTCATATTGGACACTGCGCGATTTGAAAAAGGTGTCAAGGTGAGCCCTCAAACACAAACGCTTGGGACCTGGCTGGAGGGCGGATGGTCGAACGAACGGACGCTATAAGAGCCATAAGGCTTAAAATTTAAGGCCTTTAAGGTCCCACGACTATCACGCCGTTGATAGTTAGAAAGGCTGAGTCGCTATAATGGACACGACAGCCTACCACCTGATATCACTCACCGTACTTCTCACCATCCGACCGCCCAGCGTCCAGCGTACCCCTGCGCACAAGCCTCGCTCATCCGACCACCACCAAGTCTAACAACTGACATCACTGCCATCATTTTGCCACGACTCCTTGGTCCGCACCAGTTGTTTGCTCATATTCGGGATATGGCAAGTAGAATATCTGGACGTCTGCTAGTAGATGTTTAATGATATTTGATTCATTGGCAAGGTTATCAAACTTGATAAATACATTGGGAAAGCGTACTATTACTTATCTAGGGCACCAAGCCATGCTTGAACTTTCTCCTGGCTGTCTCCCTTTGCTGCATTTTCTGTTGCGTTTTCTGGGTGCTGAGCCTCCCTATTGTGTTTCCATAGGGCCAAAACCATGTCAGCAATATCACAGGTCTGAGGATTCCGACATGAGGACCTTGGCCCGTTTCTGAGGCCCGTGTCTCCCCACTTCCACTACCACTTCCCACCACCCGTGCCACCACCGTCCGCTTCCGCTGCCACCCGTCCCACTTCCGCCGCCTCCCCGCTTCCACTGCCTCTCCCACCTCCCTACCACCCCCACCATTGTCGCCATTGTCATCGCTACTATCTCCATTGTAGAATGTTTTCTTGGTGAGATTTTTGGCAAAGTCGACAAAGCAGGTAATCCCCATTTCTTGAGGCAGCACAACCATAGGCGATATCGAAAAACAGGTGTGGTGGCCACTGAACAGTGTCTTCGGGGATTCTTGCATCAGTGTTGTGAGGTGCCAGTTTTGCAAGAACGATTGCTCAAAAGTGCTGAAATGTCAGGCGCCTAATTCTTGTTGAACAACAGCTCTGTCATAGAGCACAAGAAGCCGCCCCTGATCATCTATATATTCATGTTGCACAACTAATTCCACATCATGGACATTCATTGCGAAATTGGGGGTCTATGAAATTCATGAACCACATAAAAGAGGACGACATTCGTGACACTACTCACTCGCAAAAAACCTACATTAGAGGCCCCAAATTCAAAATGTATGTGTGTATCAAGCAGTATTCCATTCCGGGCATCATTGATGCCATCCAAGGGTGGACCAATGGGCTCATGCCTATGATTGACAAGCCTTGTGATATACTTCATATGGAAAGAGAATTCTGAACATTCAAAGAAATTTTAGAACACACCTCGTCTCCCTTTGCATGAGGGATGATATGACATGCCTGAGTATTATTGATAATGCCAGTCATTATACAGGTCCCATCACGATTTTTCACCGTTTCTCTGAAATTTCCCCTTTGTGCGACAGAAATGTCTGAAACATGGGTAGTCCTGCCATCCATCAAATCAGGGTCCAGCAAATATGGCCCGTCTAAGTCAAATGCTCGTCGTTGTCACAATGAGACGGTCCTTGGATGCCAAGGACTTACCTTGCGCGATATAGTAATAAACACCAGGTTGTATATTAGCCAGACCATAGTCAACGACTACTAGATCAACAGGCGAGCTGGAGATGTGGCCTTCTCTGCCATAGATTGTGAATCCAACATAGCGCAACCAGGCAAGAGGAAGTAAAGCGAATCGCTGACATGCACCGACAGGAATGGATAGTACATGATGGTATATATCATTGAATGAGATATGGAGCTCGACATTTGCGGCCATAATGGGGGCAGTTGAGAACGATGATGCTCGACGCAGGCAAGCGCTTCATACTTAACTTCCCACGCTGTTACCTAGATGGCGGCCAATCCAAACGCCAACGCAGAAATGCACAAGGCCTGGGACCGCAAGCATTCCAACCTCCGTCGATTGATCGCTAATCCCTTGAACTACCAGAACATCACCCGAAGGTATGCGGGCGGACCGATACTACTCGTCATCTATGGCTACGAAGCGGCTATGGAAGACGACAAGTTTCTGAAGCAGGGCGAGGAAATCCTGGAGCTTCTCGCCAATGAGGTTGTGTCCAGTGGCAAGATCAGGGCCGTCGATGTCTTCCCATTTTTGCAACTCCTCCCAGACTTCTTGCCTGGCATGGGCTTTAAACGTAAGGCTGTCGAGTGGAGAGCGAAGATCGAAGAATTTGTTGACAAGCCTTACGAATACGTCAAGAATGCCATTTGCCAGCGTAGAAAACTGGTTGGGAACGACCGTCTTCCTGCATTTGAAGATAGCCCACGATTACCTTATGGTGTGCTTCTTGGGCTAATTAGCTCTGTATACGAGAAGACCTGATATGCCCTCCGCTTCAGTCGAAGCTGTATTACAAGAGACGCGGCGATGGAGTGTGTCTATTCCGCTCGGTAAGAATTCCATGGTTTGCTTTTGAGCGAGTCCCAAGCTGTCTCATCGCCTAATGGACGACGACATTCACAAGGGCATGTATATTCCTAAAGGTTCTTTCGTGAGTCGTCCATCGTAATCATGTAACATGTCAATGACTCGCCGGAAATGTAAGATAATTCAAAATCTCTGGTTAGAATGTTACACATGGCAATTACCTGCAATGAGGAATTGTATCCTGATCTACACACATTCAAGCCTGAGTGTTTTCTAGGGTTGGCAGAAGATGTTCTTCAGCGTCGACGGAATGTGCGGAACCATGTGTTTGGATTTGGCCGAAGGTATGTCGATGCTGCCCTGACGCCGAGGGTTTGATTCAGGATGCAGACAATATCCCGGGGAAATCTTGTCGATTCTTCCGTTTGGTTGCTGATAGCATGTATGATGGCGACGTTGAATATCCGAAAAGTCGTGGACGAGCATGGCAAGGTGGTCGAGCCGGACTATGAGCTTGTCGACCTGCACGCGCGTTGGGTACCCTTCGGGGATCCGTATTACATGCAATACTATTGGAGTGCAGAGCGACAACTTTGTGGCATGACAGCAATATTCCGGATGAATACCAGGCTACGCGTGTTGTGTGCTGTCTGTCTTTGAAATTCTGGTGTACAATAATGTTTCTGCGAATTTTTCTGATCCCCATACATCTATGATAAATCTCCTGGTGCGGGCACACTCATTTTCTACGTAACGGCATGGGTACAGGCAAGGTATGTAGTTGACCGAACTGTAGGAATTGAAGAACGAGGATGATTTCTGGGATACACTAGCATTAATAACTGAACATGCGAGGGAGCACGGGCGAATTACCTTAATTTGCAGTTCCTTCTGTGTTCAGATATTGCGAGAAGAGTACATTTGATACAACTATGCATGCAAAAATGCGTAACTTCCCGTGACGGCTCATATGTATCAGCGAGTGAAACATTGAAGAAAAACAGCGACTAACCTGGAATCTGCTCCCCAGTTGTTCCTTAGTCTGTTAAAGTAAGGTAGAAACAAACGGAAGATAAAGAAATTTTCGTGCTTTTGGTCAACCGCATAAGCAGTCTAAGCCCAGGGCCCACGACAAGGGAAGCACGAGGAAAGGAGGCTAACGCCTCCCCACCATCCCTGGGAACACGCACCTTTATTTTATCGGCGAACGAGGCGGGCGACGGGGCAACAATCACCTGTATGTGAAAAAAAAGCATCAACCTAATAACGGAAAGAGAAAGAAAGAAAAAAGAAAGAAAAAGAAAGAAAAAAAAGAAACCCCCCCCTCCCCATGCCAGCCTCCTTTGGAGGCCGGCTTACTTCCTCCTCGACGCCGACACCAGCTCATCCCAAATCCTGTCCGCCGTCTCTTTTGCCCATGCGTCGCTGATGAGTTGGGTGTCATGAGGAAAGACCCTATCGAAAAACTCGGGCGTCCAGAGAAGCATTTTGGATCTGAGAATGCGGCGGTTCTTTTCGTTTTCTTCCATGAACGCGACGAGGCAAGCCTCTTCATGAATACATATCAACCCTGCCAAGCGTTCAGCGGTAGCGGCAGCGCGAGACTTTCTGGCGATCGGGTTAGCCGAATCCACCAGCTGAACCAGGTTTCTCCGAGCCGACCGACGGGCGATGTTGATTTTCCGTCTGGCCCCGTAGAATTTTCGGACGGCCAATTGGATTGGCGACTCGGCAACTCGCATGACGAGGGCGATTTCGGGATGAAAGGAACCTTCGACAGTACGTGAAGCGGTGGATAGAACATGACGACCAGCGTCGATGGCATCAAGGCAATATGTGGTGATAGCGTGCATGATGTGGTGGATGTGATAAGGGGCGAAGCGCAACTAGTAGGGGTTTATATATGCAGCCCATTTCGTTGTCAACCGCCTGATCGGTCAGCCTCAATTGAAAGTGGAGTCATGTTTCCCCGACAAACGATGGACCGGAGTCGCGCTCAGGACAAGTTTCTCGTGGATAATGCATTTGGGAGTTTGGAACACGAAAGACATGATGTTTGCTATGATGACGTCACGTCACAATAATACAATTACTTCAACACTCTACTGCCTTCTACAGCGTTGGCCAGTGCAGGTCATGTAATCTTTTATATGACCGTCAAAGAGTCTCTGCATTCCAAAGGTATGTTCTTGATTACAAAAATAAATCCTTTCAGTGTTTCAGTGATGTCGATGAACACGGAACTTTGGCAATTATCAGGTGATCGTAGCCGTCCTGAGGCCTTTGGGTGAAACACTTATAAGGCTCTATCGATCAACGACCGTTCATTCAAACGCCCCCCATTCCACCCAGGTCCACAAGCTCGTGGTGAGGGCTGGCTCGCCAGGTTCTGCTATTGACTACACCTTCTTTCGAATCGGGCGGTGGTGCGGTCCGGTCCGTCCAATATGAGTACTTCCACTACTGCCGGGCTCGTTGGCCTTCTCGTCGCTCTTTTCTTCTGGTTCCATAAGTCTAAAGTTTCCGCTATACCTCTGCCTCCTGGCCCAAAACCTCTGCCACTGGTTGGCAACATCAAGGACTTGACCACCAAGGAATTGTGGATCCTCGCCACCCGATGGGCGGAACAATACGGTGCGATTCATATCTCTGGAAACGGTACTGGGCGGCTGAGTGTGGCACCCCCAAAGGCGATGTCGTATATTTGCATGTTTTTGGCCAGGGCTTAGTATTTCTGAACTCGCCAGAGGCCGTGTCGGAATTGATGGACAAACGGGGCACCATCTACTCTGACAGGTTGCCCTTGGTCATGGCGGGAGAGCTGTGCGTATCTCATCAATGCCACACACTAGTTCAAGGGCTGATGACTCAAATTTTATAGTTGTGACTGCAAAAATATGGTGCTTGAACAGTGTCTCCGAGGCGGTGGAGATATTCTTACACGCTGTTGCCTAGGTCGCATTTACTCGCTATGGCGACCAATCCAAACGCCAACGCAGAATTATGCACAAGGCCCTGGGACCGCAAGCCATTTCGACCTACTATCCCCTCCTTGTTACCGCAACTTCTACGTTTCTCCGTCGGTTGATCGCTGATCCCTTGAATTACCAGAACATCACGCGCAGATACGCGGGCGGACTAATGTTACTCGTGATCTATGGGCATGAAGCAGTTTCTAATGATGACGAATTTCTGAAGCAGGGCGAGGAAACCGTGGAGCTTCTCGCCAACGAGATTGCGTCCGGTGGCGGCATCTGGCCCGTCGATGTCTTTCCATTTTTGCAACACCTTCCAGACTTTTTACCTGGCATGGGCTTTAAGCGCAAGGCCGTTAAATGGAGAGCACAGATCAGAAATTTTGTTGACAAACCTTACGAATATGTCAAGGATGCCATGGTACGTGCTTGAATATCTGGTTGTTTTGATACCCACTTACTTGCTAGTGTAGAAAACTGGAAATTATCGTCCGTGTTTCACGTCGATGATGTTGGATGATCAGACTGGGGATATAACTCCAGAATTCGAGTTTGACTTGAAATGGACTGGTAATTCTATGTACGGTGGAAGCATGGATACGGTGAGAGCCTTCGTCTCTTCAAGGGCGTGGCTACTGAGCATGATCAGACAATTACGACAATATCCCATTTTTTGCTCATGATGATGCAGCATCCAGAGATCCTCGAGAAAGCACAACGAGAACTGGATACCGTTGTTGGCAACGACCGTCTTCCTTCATTTGAGGATAGACCACGATTACCTTATGGTGTGCTTCTTGGGCTCATTAGCTCTGTACGAGAAGCGCTGATATGCTCTTCGTTTCAGTGGAAGCTGTACTACAGGAGACGTGGCGATGGAGTGTGTCCGTTCCGCTCGGTAAGAATACCATAATAGCATGCGCCTGAGCGAGTCCCAAGTTGTCTTCGTCACAGGTCTGCCTCATCGCTTGATGGAGGACGACGTTTACAAGGGCATGCACATTCCTAAAGGTTCTTTAGTGAGTTTGTATAATCATGTAACAGATCAATGACTCGACGACAATGTTAGATATTTCAGAATCTCTGGTTAGTTTCCGCATGCCATGGTGAAGAGATACACCCGACCATTTTACAGGGCAATTACTCGTAATGAGGAGCTGTACCCTGATCCACACACGTTCAAGCCAGAGCGTTTTCTAGGATCGGCAGAGGAAGTACTTCAGCGTCGACGGAACGTGCGGAACAATGTATTTGGATTTGGCCGAAGGTATGTCGATGTTGCCTAACGCTCAGGGTTTGATTTGATTCAGCATGCAGACAATGTCCTGGCATGAATCTTGTCGATTCTTCCGTCTGGCTGCTAATGACCCGAATGATGGCGACGTTGAATATCCGGAAAGCTGTCGACGAGCATGGCAAGGTGGTTGAGCCGACCTACACGTTAGATAATTCTATTTTCAGGACACCCTCTCCTTTCACGTGCGACATTAGACCGAGGTCTGAAAAGTCTCTTGTGCTGATTAAACAGTCCGAGACGACATGAAACGTTATCGGGTCTCGGTTTCGAATCATTTGGGACGAATTCCCTTTTCATCACTGGACAGACTATGAGCTTGTCGACTTGCGTTGGATACCTCTCTGCAATCCGTAATACGTCATTTGTTCTCGAATTTCGTAGTGATATACCTTCCTTGGAGTGAAAAACCAATGACTTTTAACAACAAACCAAGATTTTTGTGCTTTTAAGGCGATGCCACCTCATTCCATAATTTCACCAAGAAGTGACAGGGAAATTTTAACCGAATTGAGACGGTCAGGCAAGTGAGATTTGTTGCCGATGGTAACCAGCTTATTTACCGGAAGGGCTTGAGGGCTTGGCGGAGTGTAACAGTGTATCCACGTGGAATTTTGTTGAAAGAGCAAAATGTATTCGCGCAGGCTCTTGATGCGCACACGTAAAGCACATATGAAGAGGAGGAGAGGCCGTTTTCTTGAGTGCATAGTGAAGGGACTGAAGCTAAAAGCCAAGCGCGTTGATGGCAAGGTCCCTTAAACTTTCTTTAGGTATGTGATCGGATGATGCCGTTAAGTCCTGTGACCTTCAGTAGCACCAAACCACTGGACTTCACACAGCTTCACACTCACACCTCCTTGCGCACGTTCTCAGTCGTGGCAAATATAAGCAGGTTTCTCATAATGCGACACATGCGGGCTCCTATCGACAGGAATTTGGGGACACGCTGTGGATAGGGATATCAATCTTCATCCCCATCAGTGTGTAAATCATATCATCCAACCAGGAACTCGGCTACCAGTTTGACACAAACAACAGCTTCTGGCCCCTCCATTCCATCACATGATAATTGCTACTTATAAAGACCAGATAATATTCCGTTTTCTTTTTTTCTCGTTGATGCTCCCTCAGTGATACTCCGCCATGCCCCTTTCTTCTACTGTCGTTTCCTCGTTTCCTGGGCTCAAGCTCCCAACATCAACATCAACGTCGGCAGCGGCGGCGGGGTCGCCTAATTTTGGCCCGACACTTGGGGCGCAGCTCATTGGCGGCCTTTTAGCGCTCGCGTACGTTCTCGGATGTTCTTGAAGCGCCTTGTGCGCAACGCTCTTATGGAAAAATACTCACGTACCTGGCGGTTTGCAGTTTTTGGGGAATGGCTTGTGTGCAGACGTATACGTATTTTGCGGACCGGCCTCGTGATCCGACCGCGTTCAAGGTGACGGTATGTCTCATCCTCTCTCTTCGCGTTCGAGGATTCCGACGTTAACTTCTGGCAGATTGCGGGTCTCTGGTAAAGCCCTCTGTAGTGATGAAAAGGGCCCCCAGTTATTCTATCTTTTAGGTTGCTGGACACGTTCGGCTCGGCGTTGATTATCCATATCCTTTATTATTATATGGTGACCAATTATATGAATATGGCCGGACTTGCCCCGATTGTTTGGTGCGTACTATGCTCGTGGTCGGCATATCGTGTCTAAACGCCCGTTTTAGGAGTGATACTGTATTTGGATTTCCATCGTATACTTGAGAGAGAAAAGACGCTAACCGTGCGTTCGCAGGTCCACATAATTGCGACTGTGCGTGGTTGCCCCGTGTTATCATGATGCGAAGAGACGCTAAGCCATTGTCACAGACATTGTCGAATTTTGTCATTCGAGTTCTGTTCATAATCAAGATTTACCAATGTGAGTTTATTGTTAATTCGAGGTGCGAGTCGATCTCACTCATTTGGTGCTAGTGAGCAAGAAGAATCTTTGGCTCACAGGGGTGCTCGTGAGTGGGCAGCGCGAGCACGTTTCTCATCATTTACCATTGAGCGGTTATCAAGGTCGCATTGTCGTTACTAGACTTGGGTGAGTCCCAATGCACCCGCGGTGCATGCAAGACGATTAACGTCGTACAATATAGCGACTGGAATTGGTAAGCCGGATGCACTTTGCGCACATTGCACGACTTGAGCGACTCGCATTTCTCGTACAGTTGTAACTATTAAAGTGTAAGTGTGTCGGTTATCCCCTTGGTAAAAACCTTTTATGGATTTTGAAAATAGGTTTGGCGTTTCGTCATATTATACTATCGGAGACACAGTTGTGAGACGAGCTTGTGCGAGTTCGTGGGCATATTGACAGACTATCCCTGCAGAAATATTTCTATCTCGATTTTGCCGGTGAGGCGGCGAGCGACGTGAGCGTTGCGCTGACATTGTCTGTGCTCCTCTATCGTTCGAAGACAGGGTTGCACAAGTATGTTGTATCGATGGCTTGCTATTCAGTCGTATACGAACTGAGGCGCATTATACAGGACGGATGGACTCGTTCGGGTGCTCATGTTCTACGTCATCAATACTGGAATGCTCGGCGCGTAAGGCCTGGTACATATAGGATGAGAGTTTGTCACCTGATTTTTCTGCTGTCAGCGTTGTCGCCGCGTTGGGGGTGATATTTTATGCGATTATGCCAGAAACACTCATTTACCTGGGTAAGTGGCATTTATGAGCTTCCTGATGGGCGAGACTGACAGGAGAGGGTATCAGCGCCCTACTACTGTCTTAGCAAACGTAAGAGTGATGGTCGCACATCCTTTGTGATCGGTCGGCTGATTGGATCCTCAAGTTTACCTTAGCGCGTATCTTGCCATGTTAAATGCCCGACAAGGCTTGCGAGAAATGTCCGGGCCTAGGTCTGTCCATCTTTCGGAGCTGCAATATGCTCAACACGACTGGGGGATGTCTCATAGTGGCACTGCCGAAACTAGCCCCCCAGAAAAGGTTTGGGTTGTTGGCTTTGGATATAAACCCACGATGATATCCTTTCTAGTCGCAAGGGGGTCCGGAGAACGTATCCATATCGGTTCGTACTCTGATAGATCAGAAAGTAGAGGAGGCAGGGGACGAGACGTTATCGACTATGAGGGTGGGGAGGGCATTCTGATACAAAGCTGTACTTGTATTGTTTTTTTCTGAAAGGTCTGTTTGTGATTGAATAAATTCTCTTCACGACGTGACCCAACTCAACTCGATTATGATCGCAATTCCCAGCCCCGCGCGCAGCACAACTTGATCGGTTTGATTCCTCTAACTCCTCCGAACATCGAAACCCCGTGCGAGGGCTCATTATTCAATTTTGGGTCACTGCACCCGGCTGATCAGCGGTTTCGCGTCATATCTGGACACATGTGGGACTTTGCTGGAATTTGAAATTGCACCTCAGATGGTCTATAAATCCATCCGCTCACCGTCTGAGGTGCGTGACTCGCATCTTCCACAGCGTGCGACTCTGCGTCCATTTTCCCCAGCCAAACTCTATCTTTATTCAATCCAACCCTGCAAATCAAAGCTGCCCTTCCCGGTCGGCATACCTACTGCTTATAATATATAATTAAAGAACGAATCTCCGCTTGTTACGACGCCTGCATGTCCAACTCCTCTACTCTCGTTTCCTCGCTGTCTGGACCGACGCCTACACCTAGTCCGGAGATAAGGTTGCCAAGTTTGGCGGTATCGCTAGGGCCGGTGCTGATTGGCGGTCTTCTCGAAATTGCGTACGTGCTCGAACGTTCACCTGCGTCTCCACATTCTTATTTCAGGACAGGTTATGGGGAATGATATGTGTGCAGACATTCACGTATTTTTTGGAACGCCCTCGCGACCGGGTCGCGTTTAGAGCAATGGTATGTGCCTCCCCTGCCTGAGTCTTCCGTTGCCTCGTTTCGTCTCCTCGGGTCAGGTTTTGAACGCTTCTTCTAGATCGCGGCACTCTGGTAAATGATCCCTGCTCCATAATTTGAAAAGCGTTCGCTCACTCTATCTCTAGGTTACTGGACACATTCAGCTCGATATTGCTTTTCCATGTTTTATACTATTATCTTGTGATTAATTTCATGAATCCGTTTGCAATTGACACGATAGTCTGGTGCGTGACCCGTGTCCTTACATGTTCGTGTCTAAACGTCCTTTAGGAGTGATGCTGTATTTGAAATTTACCCGTATATTTGAGAAAAGACATTGACTGCTCGTCTGTAGGTTCACATGTTTACCGTTGTACGTGGCTATTCCATGTCATGATGCGAAGAAACCCTGAACCGTTGCTGTGGGCATTCTCGGATTTCGTTATTCGAGCACTGTTTATGTACAAAATTTACCGATGTGGGTGTGGTTGATTCGAGGTGTTCAACTTAGCTCATTTGACTCTAGTGAGCAAGAAGATATGGATTATAATACCGCTCGTGAGTTCCCGTGTTTTTCACCAATAACCATTAAACGGTCATCAAGTTCGTACTATCGTTGCTAGCCTTGGGTGAGTAGTGTGCGCACTGGTGCTAACAAGGCGATTGACATTTGATATTGACTCAAGGGAGCGGAATTCGTAAGTCAGGTGCACTTTGTACATATCGAGTGACTCACTTTTCGCACAGGTGCATTTGCCGCATGGTAAGGGCCTGTTGCTCACTCAGACTTTTCATTGACACCTGCAAATAGTTTCACCATCGGGACGCAACTTAATGATGTCAAAAAATTTGCTGTAAGACGAGTCTGCGCAAATTTGTGGCCACTCTAACCTGATAGACGAATGTCTCTCGTAGAGATGGACATATCTCTATTTCGCCAGCGAGGCGGCGAGCGATGTGAGCGTCGCGGTGACGTTGTCCGTGCTACTCTATCGCGGAAGAACAGGGCTCCACAAGTGTGTTGCATGCTATTCAGCTATTCGTTCGTACATGAACTAAGTGCATCGTACAGGACGGACGGGGTCGTGCGAACGCTCATGATCTACATCATCTACACTGGAGCACTTGCCGCGTAAGTCCTGGTTAGCGTAGAATGGGATTTTTAATGTCTGACCCATTTTTCTCCACTATCAGCTTTGTCTCCGTACTGGCAACAATCATATTCGCGACCTTGCCGAATCGCATTAGCCAGGGTAGGTTATCTATGAGCTTTTGAATAGACGAGGCTGACGAAGAAAACAACAGCGATCTTCTTGTGCCTTGGCAAGCGTAAGATGAACTCACGCTATTTATAATCGGTGAGCTGACTTGGTTCGCAGTTTACCTTGCCGCATATCTTGCCATGTTGAATGCGCGGGAAGGATTGCGGGACCAGATGTCCAAACCTGAGACAATGCATCCGTCTCAGCTGCAATTCCCTCAACAAGACTCTACCACCGAAAATAGCATTCCCCGAAAGGTTCGGGCTTTGTATTTTACATTTGGATAAGCGCGAGATGATATTATTTCCAGTCGCATGAGGAGGATAACCTGGCCATTTAGGTCTATACAGGAATCGGTGTTTTTCTACATAGCGGAGAAAAAAGTCCTCATTCTCGCTTAAGTTGCGGTGCACTTGGATACTTAGTGCAAAAACATTAATAGTAGGTAGGTAATTGTGTTTGCATGTGCACGTCATGCATCATGAAAGAACAGAGTCTGTGGAAAAGGCCGTTTGAATTACCTAAGCCACCTAAGCCAAGTTTTTTGTTGTGAGGCTTTTTCATACGCCACCATGTAGCCATAAGGCTAAGGCACTTCCCATACTTCTCGGCACACAACAATTCCCGAACGAAATTGTCCAGCAGATATTTTTCGTGTTCACTACGACGCTTTCAGCGGAATATCCTACTCTATTTCCCTGGTTTCTTGGCCACATCTGCTCAACATGGAGATACCTTGTTCCTGTCTATGACTACCGTTCTGGCTCCATTCTCTTTGCGTCTGGTATATGGCCTTAACGAATACGATCAACAAGCAGGAGATTACATATTTCAGACAATGGAAATTCTGGTCGATGAATTGGAGAGGGCATACTTTGATTTATACGTAGCCCAAGACTTGCTGCCGTTGATTGGTGCATTCCCTTGCTGCAAGATCACAGGCTGTGGTTACGGGATTCAGATGAAGTCACTTACTATCTGGCAGTGATTACAAGAACACTTCTGACAACGTCTGTCGTCGGATCTGATTTCGTCCAGAACCGTCAGCAGCACAAGTTACAATTTTGGTTACAAGAGACTGCAGAAGTTGGAGATTGAGATGTCATTGAATGATATGCGAAGAACGATGGGTTCAGTATGTACATCGAGGGATAGGTTTAGTATAAATGTGGTGATTGACGCCAGCGCTTGAACATAGCTGCCAAATCTATCTTGTATCGCAGGCCCGTTACATATGTTAGAAGACGGACTCATCCGAGATATTCTCAGAGCGAGCTCAATTATGATCGCAATTACCAACCCCGCACGTACGATCGGCTTCATTTTTAAAACTCCTCAAATCGATACCGAAACCCCGTGCGAGGGCTCAGCGCTCAGCGCTGTGCGCTGAGGCGCAGGGGCTCGATTTTGGGCCACTGCACCCGCCTGGCGGTTTCGCGCTGTACCTGTTTATACTATGGGACGACCTGTCCTCTGCCTGGAAATTGAAATTGCACCTGATCCTATCTTTTGATCGGCATGAATTGATATATTGCTATATCATCCGCTCGCCGTCAGAAGGCTGGTGCTTGCGTGGCTCGCTGGCGACATCTTCACCAGCGTGTGATTCTATTTGCCGACTGTTGTGGCCAAACTCAATCTTCATTCAATTCCGACCCTGCACTAGATCAACACTGCCCTTTGCATACTGATACTATTTATACAAGGAACAAATCTCCGCTTGGTACACACCCGCATGTCCAACTCCTCTACTGTCGTCTCCTCACCGACACTGAGACCTTGTGCGGCTGAGGTAAGGTCGTCTCCAAGTTTGGCGCCATTTCTAGGCCCGCTGCTAATTGGCGGTCTTTTCGCGTTTGCGTAAGTGCTCGAACGTTAACCTTCGTCTTCACATTCCAATTTTGGGACAGGTTAGGGGGAGTGATATGTGTGCAGACGTTCACGTATTTTGTGGACCGTCCTCGCGACCGGGTGGCGTTTAGAGCGACGGTATGTCTCTCTTGAGTCTTCCGTTGCTTCGTTTCGTCAGGCTTTGACGCCTGTTGTAGATTGCAGCACTCTGGTAAGTAATCCCTGCTCTATAATCGGGAAAGCACCGTTTGTTCGCTCATTCTATCTCTAGGTTACTGGATGCATTCAGCTCGATATTCCTTTTCCATCTTCTATACCATTATATTGTCATTAATTTTATGAATCCATCTGCCATTAATGCGATCGTTTGGTGCGTGACCCGTGTCCAACATGTTCTTGTCTAAATGTCCTTTAGGAGCCATGCTGTATTTGCATTCTCCTCGCATATTTGAGAATATACTGAATCTTCGTTCGTAGATTCGCGTAGCTACCACAGTGCGCGACTGTTCCATGTCATGATGCGAAGAAGTGCTGAATCATTGCTATGGGCATCCTCAATTTTCGTCATTCGAGCACTGTTCATGTACAAAATTTACCGATGTAGGTGTAGTTGATTCGAGGTGTTTAACTTTGCTTATTTGGCGCTAGTGAGCAAGAAGATATGGATTATAATACCGCTCGTGAGTTGATAATGTGCCCTTGTTTTGCATCGTTAACTATTTCGCGGTAATCAAGTTCGTACTGTCGTTGCTAGCCCTAGGTGGATAGTAGTGTACCCACGGTGCTAACAAGGCGATTGAAATTTGACATTATAGGAACTGGAATTCGTGAGTCAGATGCACCTTGTGCATATCGAGTGACCCACTTTTTTGCACAGGTGCATGTGTCGAATGGTAAGTTCTTGGTTCCCATTCAAAATTTTCATTGACATTTGCAAACAGTTTCATCGTCGGGTCGCACTTCCTTGATGTTAAAATTTTTTCTGTGAGACGAGTCTGCGCAAATTTGTGGCCACTCTAACCTGAGAGACGATCTCTCGTAGACATGGATATATACTTATATCGCTAGCGAGGCGGCGAGCGATGTGTGCATCGCGTTGACGTTGTCCGTGCTACTTTATCGCGGAAGAACAGGGCTCCATAGGTGTGTTGCATCGATGGTATGTTATTCATTCGTACATGAACTAAGGTGCATCCTACAGGACGGATGGGGTCGTGCGAACGCTCATGATATATGTCATCTACACTGGACTACTTGCCGCGTAAGGCCTGGTCAGCATAGGATGGGTTTTTAATGCCTGATCCATTTTTTCTCCATTATCAGCTTTATCTCTATCCTGGCGACGATCCTACACGCGACCATGCGGCACAACCTCGTTTACCAGGGTAGGTTGTGTCTGTGAGCTTTCGAATTTGCGAGGCTGAAGAAAAAATATCAGGGTTCCTCATGTGTCTTAGCAAGCGTAAGATGCACGCTATTTATAATCAATGAGCTGATTTGGATCGCAGTTTACCTCGCCGCATATCTTGCCATGTTGAATGCGCGGGAAGGATTGCGGGACCAGATGTCCAAACCTGAGACAATGCATCTTTCGCAGTTGCGATTTCCTCAACAAGCCTCGGCAAGGTTTGCTATCGAAGGTATCTTTCCTGGAAAGGTTCGGGCTTTGCATTGATTTGGATAAAGCGCGAAATGATATTCTTTCTAGTTGCGTGAGGATAACCTGGCCACTTAGGTCCATACAGGAAAGTATAGGATGGCCCAGGGATGCCAAGTACATATGACGGAGGGAGGGCACTCTGATACAAGGCTGTATTGTTATTGTGACATGGGCGCTTCTGGCGTAAATCGCTATCTATACGTCAGCATGGGTGTAGACGGCTTTGATAGTTGGTGCTGCACGGGTATACCAAGCTTCCGAGATCGTGCGAATGAATCACGGTTACTCAGGAGCGCCGGTTATTTAACGGAAAGTCACTTCAGAGACATCAGCGGAAGCGAAATGATAAAACCGATACCTTCGTTTTGGAGTTGGCTCGCGGCTTCACTGCTCCGGCATTCTCCAAGACATCCGGTTGCCAGTCGATTGTGAGAGGAAAAAAAGGACGGTTGAGAATAAAGCGAAATCAAAACTATTGCGGCGTTATTGAATCAACAGACCTGCGAGGTAGAGCGAGCATGATGCAACTCGATCATGATCGCCATTGTTCGATCGATTTCATTTTTATTGAGTCTCTCTGAATATCGGAGCGGGGCGGTTGCTTTGAGCAAATTTGGGCTCTTTCGCGCTTGCGTATGCGGTGCATCTACACACTTTATGGAACAGCCTCTCCGTTGTCTCTTTTCTGACGCCTACGGGGCTCTGGTTCATTTAATCTATCTTTAGTTTGACACAATCTATAGGCGATACGAATCCGTCGCTCGCATCTAAACGTCCTGGACGTCCTTTGCTCATTGGGTCGTTCGTAAGTCCATAATGCGATCGTGCTTGCGTCGTCGCTAGCTTGGGGCGCATGTTGGTATACCCACGGAGCGTGTACATGGCGACTGAGCCGGACGTCGTCTTGCACCATCATCTGACTCGCTTTCTTCGCACAATTGCAAGTGTTCAAGGGCAAGGACCTCGGTAACCGTTCAAAACCCTTGAGGTCGTTCCATAGGAAACTTTTTTGTGAGACGAGTCTGCACGAAATTATGGCCATTCTGATATGAGAGACAGTTGTCTATCACAGACATGGATATATTCCTACATCGGCAGCGAGACGCGAGCGATGCGAGCCTTGCGGTGACGTCCGTACTCGGAGAACCGGCTCAGCAAGCGTAAATCCCACGCTATTTATGATGGGCGAACTGAATGGGCTCACTCGGCAAGGACCTGACACCGAAAGTGGCGCTCCAGAAAAGGTCCGGGTTTTTTGCATAGTTAGATTTGGATAGGCGCAAGATGATATGCTTTCTATATGCGTGGAGAACCGGATAGCTTAGCCATCTGGTTGCAGACCAGAACGGGAGGGGGTCGAGTACGACGCAGCGCGGGCCAGTGAGGGCATAGAGAGCTTGCAAGTACGCCAGTGAGGGCATTCTGATGTTCCTGATACAAATCAATGTTTAGCTTGCAAGTGAGGGCATTCTGATATTCCTGATACAAAGCAATGTTTACCTTGCAAGTACGCCGCAGCGGGCCAGTGAGGGCATTCTGCTGTTTCTGATACAAAGCGGTATTTTTCTGGGCATAAATCGCTATCGAACGTCATCAAGACTCGTAAGACCTTTGAAGCCCGGCCCACATCAGTGTCATTGCGATGTTCCTTTGTGTCAGTACATTATTTATAAACCGTCAGCTGATGAGATCTCCCGGTTTACTACCTGTGAGTGGAAGGGCTAGTACCTGGGCAAGACTTGTTGAGGTCTGGTGGTAAAACTAGCATTTGAGATTTGGGTTATAAGGCGTGGGGTCCAGACTCTGAGAGGAGAGACGTTGGGCGCTTCCGGCATAAATCGCTATCGATACGTCAGCATGGGCATAGACGGCTTTGCTATTAATATGGCGAAAATAGCTATCGGGTCGGGGCCGCGAGTGGCGCAGCTCGTACGAGAGCGCTGTTAGGAGAAAATGGCAGGGGTGATGGGCGTATAAGTGTGGTGCGATGGAGTAGAGGGTCAGCATGACGATAACGGACGGGATATTCCACACACTGGTGATTGTGCTGTGGTCCTGTGCGACGTTTCTGTTTGGATGTTTTGCGACGGCGGAGACGGATTTCGAGATGATGTTGCAGCTAGCAGTGGTGAACCCCGCGGTGGGTGCAGGATCAGATAAAGAGATGTGTGATACTGACGATTTAGCAGTGCGGCGATAAGCCGATGATGGGAAGGAACACGGTGCCTATGATATGTGGGCTGGTTGTGTTTGTGGTGACCAGGTAGGCGTCTATTGCACCTGAGGTGGCCATGGACCCAATACGTGGACAGTGCGCTGGTCGTGATGGTGGTTTTATTGAGAAGGCTAGGGGTTCGGAATGAGGAGAAGAGGCGATTGCTAGTGTAGGCTCGCCTCGTGTTCTCGATGAGCACAACCACGGACGACTCGCTGTTGCCGTTCAGCCCGTTCTCGGACGCCTCGTCGGTGTCGGATCCAACGACGGACGAGCTGCCAGACCTTGGCCAGTTTGCCTTTGTCTTCAGAACCCTCCCGCATCTGCAGCCTCCAAATCCATGGATGATTCCCCGCCCGCCGTCTCTGCCAGATGGGTCCACCGTTTGGCACCACCTCCCCATCCTGTCCTATCTCGAGCACTCCCCGCCAGACGCCAGTAGCAGCCCATCCGAAGGCGGCAGGACTGTTGAAATCTCTTCCAATGATGGACTATCAAGCCCCGAGGACGCTGGCAGCCCGTTCCGCTTCCCCCTCCGTCCGTACTCTCCCGCATGGGACTCGGACGACAATCACGTTGAGTTTGGTCCATTTGACGGCGCGACAACCGCCTCTTCTGTCACCAGGCCTTCAGACGACCCTGGCACTCCTTCCTCTGTCCACGGCGGCACCGCCTCCACCTCTGCTCACGATGACAGTTCCTCCTCAGAACGCCCCGCTTCCCTGCCCCCAGCCTACCTCTTCTCATCCCCATTCAACGACAATTCAAATTCCACTCGCTCGTCCTCGCCGCCGCTGCTTTATCACAGTCACACGGTACTGCCACATCACCAACACCGGCGCTCCGGTTCTGGGAGCACCGGCACCATCACCTCTGCACCCGCCACTACTACCATCACCACCACCACCACCACCACTACCAGAGCCACTCACGTTCTCAACGACCGCACCTCAGACCTCGCCTCGCTTGCCATTCTTTCCCGCACCTCACCTGTCCACCTCAGTGACTCGGACCTCCCATCAGACAGCTATTCGGATCCTTCCAGTGCCATTCCCTCCTCTACTTCACCTGTCAGCCTCGATTCGGTGCAGCTCGTACTCTCCTCGTTTCACACTGATCACAACTCGTTAATGGATGTACGTAGCTGTAGCGACGTCTTAAGCCAAGACGGTGTTGACGCCCTGGACGAGCCACTCCCGTCTCTTGGGCTGCTGGACGGGGCGCTGAGGTTTATCGCAGAGGAAAGAGCGAAATGGGAAGCGTTGCGAGACACTGGGACCGTGTCTGGAACGCTGTCAAGCGACAGCGAGAGGTGGTTGCGTGAGCTCGGTGCGTCTCTTTTTTGCTAACCTCCCAACCGCGCTCCAGTCGACACCTAACCCATGGAACCGTTCACTGAATTTTCTTTTCTTTTCTTCTTTTTGTTAGGAAGCGACTCGGCTCGAGAATCCAACAACGCCCCATCGACCGCTTCAGATCTCATGCTACTCTCTCCTAAATCCCAACCTCGCAAGAAGAAAAAACTAAACAAGCCCACGACGTCCAGTGCCAATCCGTCACCGGCAAAGAAGACGATGGACGTGAGCAAACTGTCGGGCTCTGCCACGCCCATCATGTCCATTCTACGCCCGGACGGAACCATTGTCGGCCGCAGTGCCGATGCGAGTCGCAAGAGACAGAGTCTCGGCAGCGACGGTTATTCTGGCAGCGGCACGTTGACGCCTCGAATGAGCGTTATCGACGGAGGTGGCGTCGAGTTGACACCGACCAAAGCAAAAACGAACAAGGGCCTGTCTCACTCGCGTTCTGTGCCGCAGCTGAAGATCTCGACGACAGGGGACGCGGCGCAGGGCTCAGTGGAGAAGGGCACAGCCACAGTGCGTGTCAAGGACAAGCATGTTTCCAACGTCAACCGCGACGACAATATCGCTAATGCGCAGACGCACGCGGTCAACACCAAGCGTGCGCAGTTGCGGAATCTGGCCAGGCAGCTGCAGGAACTATTCCCGAACGACAAACGTCATCTCGACCATGTCCTCAAGTCGCTGGACAAGCAGAAGCTGTGGAAGCCACAGGACAAGCCTACAGAGAAACAGAAACAGAAACATGTGGCGTCGACGTCGGCAGTGGAGAGTACTAGTAGCGGAGACGAGCGGATCGTGTTTGAGGACGAAGAGGAGGAATTGGATCCGAGAGGACGACCACCTCGCAAGGGGGACCCACTCATTCACGTTTTCATTGACCAGTCAGTACTTTTTTCTTCTCCTCTTGGCCCTGTGAAATGCGCGTGTTGAGACCCGTTTCAGCTCCAACATTCTTTTCGGACTCTTGGCCCATCTCAAGCGGCACCCGCCCCGCAGGCCTCTCCCTCCCACCCCCGTCCCGCGCCGGCGGAGGCACACCACCACACCACCACCACCCACATCACCACCACACCACCCCAACACACGTCGTCTGCGCCTGCATCGCCTGCTCCAACCGAGTTGGAAAGTGGTGTACCCTCTTCGTCCACCATCCTTCCTCTTCCGTCGTTTGCGACCGTTCACAGGGCGCGGAGACCTTCTGAGCCAGGATCGGGGCACGAATCCTCTTCTTTGATATTGACACCGACGGCGGCAGCGGACGGGGGCAGGGCCAGGCGCCGCGTGAGACACCTTTCGCACGCGGCGCTGTCGTTGATTTTAGAGCGAGGGAGGCCGGTGACGCGCCGTGTGCTGGTCACGTCGAGCCCGCTTTACCAGCCTATGGACGGCATGGAACGACTGGGGTACCAAGTGCGCGTGTTTCGCCGCGTGCCCGATCTAGGTGTGTATCTTCCCCTTTTCTGCCCTTTTTTTTTCGTGTTGACGGGACGGCAAGGCGACGGGATGGACCGCGAGCACCGGCGAGAGCGACCCCGCGAGGGTGCGTTGGCGAGGAGCCATACCCACCATTCGGGCTCGTTCAAGTCTTCGGGCGGTTATCGGTTAGCGCTGGCCCTGGTTCCGGTTCCGGTTCTGCCTCTAGCTCTGGCTCTGCTTCGACGTGGGCTTCGGAGCCATCTCAAGAAGAAACCGCAAACGAGGCCGCGGCCGCGGCCGCTATCCAGCAGCGCCCTCCTCTGTCCTCTCAGCGACCCCATCGCCTCCACCCCCGCCTCCGCCCCTACCTGCACTGGCGCTGGGACTGGGACCGGGACCGGGACTGGCAGCACGACGGCGGGGGCACAACGGATCCGGTTCAGGGAGCAAGGCGTCGACGAGTTGTTGCAGCTCAAGCTACACCAGGCGCTCGCAGCCGAGGACGAGGTGCGCGAGGGTGCGACGATCGTGCTCGCGACGGGGGACGGCAACGTCGGCCAGTTCAATGAAGAGGGGTTTCTGGGTCCTGTCCGCACCGCGCTCAAGCGCGGGTGGAAGGTCGAGTTGTATTCCTGGCAGGGCGGTCTTAGTACGCATACGTGCCATTTTCCCTCTTCGTTGGCAGCTGACTTGTTTTATTATGCTTACTTAGGTCGTGCGTGGAAGCGAGAGTTTGGTGAAGACAGCGAGTGGGGCAAGAGCGGCATGTTCCACGTCATTGGAATGGAGCAGTTTGCGTCCAGTCTCGTGGAAGACGGATGGGTCGAGGTCTGATCTATTGCATATCCATTTTTGGTTTCTTACAGAAAAACAAGAGAAAAAGTGTTCAAGGCTGAATAAAACAATTGATTGTAGATGTGTGTAGAAAGTAATACAAAGCATTGGTTACACGAGGTTGATGTACAATAGGAATGGATCCACTATCATTGATAAGAGACATGTATATGTGTATGTGTGATCAGGCGTTGACAGTTTCGATATCCCATAACGCCATCATTATCAATACTAATAACCGTGTTGTCTGCACGGTCATTGAACTGTTAACACACCACGGCCTCGCTTGCGATATCAGCGGGAAACAGGATATCGTACTATTACATATCTAGGTCACCAAGCCATGCTTGAACTTTCCCCCGGCTGTCTGCCTATGTTTCCCATCCACATACAACAAATTAGAGCGAGTCTTACATTAGGTGAGCGCTTGAGCACTGGTAAGCCACGACGTACAGCAGCAGCTCAACAAATTTTACAGTCCTTGCTTTGTTGTGTAATTGTGTGAAGAATCGAACATAGCTTGGGGTATAATATGCGATTCAATGCTATCATGCATGACATTGTCATCATGTGAAATATGGGTGCGCAAACATCTATGTGATACACTAGACCCTAACACAATGATTGGTAGGTGAAGTTGAACGTGCGAGTGTTTTTACGAACTTATCTATTCTTGACAAATAAGTACTTGAGCCGATGTCGCTGTGAACAGGGTGCATCTGTCAAATTTTTGTGAATCACCATGTCCATATCCGTTCTTCGCCCTCGTAGATTCTTCCATCGTTGAGCTGATTTTGAAAGTTTTGCCATTCTTCTATACCTGCGTTACAGAGGGATTATGAGATCCACACACTTCTTGGCTTCGTAAGACTCTAACAAGGAACTGCCGATGCGCTGATGGGTTGTGACCGGTTCTGGAAATTGACAGCGGAGAGTTGAAAATCTGCTGCGCACCAGTTATGCACGTTGCCAAATATCTTCCTTGGACACGCATCCCAAAAAACCCAGATCAGAATCACTTGCACCGATATTGGGATACTGCATATACGGTATGGTGGATCATGGCTTTCCCTAGCTCCGTCGCAGCCAGAGCGCATGTGGTAGTGATAGTTTCGTCATCTGTACTAGGAGGATGGGAGGTGAGATTTTGGGACGATGTTCAAGAGTTGGAGGGGATGCCAGTGACAGTGCATGCGATGATAACCAGGGTGTGAGAGAAATCTGAGGAAAACCCGATGGATAGATGCAGCTCACCGGCAGCCATCGGTCGACAGGTCGCTCCAAATTACCACTACAACTGCCTTGGCGCCATCCTGGATCAATTCTCCACTCCTGGCATATTTCACGCCCTTCACAAATTCGCTAAAGCGGGGTAGCATTGGCCGACACGCATAGGTTCGCAGGCTGTTGGCGTGACATCTGTCACAACCTCGCTTTCGTTTCGACCACCACGTATTCACATTGTTGCTAAAATTGGTGGCTTTCATCTCTACACACAGGATGACAATTAATCTCACCACTTTTAGACTATGACCAGCAATCTGCCCATTCAATCCACTACAAATTCAGGTACCCTTTCTGGGGCACACAATTTTGTAGTGGAATATGCGGAAATTACAGAAGTTCACGGAAATGTTTGTTCATCGTTTTGAATTAACTTGTATTATTTGTCTAATTACTACACAAGGTTAACCACTATTACAATAATCCAACCTCAACCCTGCTTCCTTTACCACCTTTGAATCATTCAAGCACTATGTTCATGGGTCGTGAAACATACCTTGATAAGTTGAAGGAATTTTTTGGACAGAATGTAACAGGGCAAAGGAAATTATTTCTTTTATATGGAATGGGAGGTATTGGCAAGACTCAGATCTGCCTCAAATTTATTGAACAGAATGCTCAATTGTGAGTATGACAGTATATTCAGACTTTCCAAATAATTCATTGTCACAGGTTTTCTGATATATTCTGGATTGATGCTTCCTCTGAGGTTACAATTGATCTCACATTGAAACAGATAGCTCAGGACAAAAACATCACTTCTGGCTCAACAATTTCAGCTGCATTGGCTCTCAAATGGATTTCTCAGAAAGCCAACTGGCTTGTTATATATGATGGTGCAGATGGTGAATGTGATATGGTTGAAAAATATCTCCCACCAGGAATCAATGGCAGTATTTTGATATCAAGCAGGAATCCTGATTTGAAAAGAATCACATTAACAAAGAATTCAATGGAGGTCAGGGAAATGGCAGAGGAAGAGGCTGTCTCACTCCTACTAGAGTCAGCCTCATTGGATGATTCATCTGATGATCTCAGATTATTAGCCAAACAGCTTGTTTTGAAAATGGGTGGCATACCTCTTGCTGTTGATCAAGCTGGATCATACATTCAGACTTGTGCTTGTAGCCTTGAGGATTATCTGGAGAAATATTCCAAGCACCAGAAAGAGTCACTGAGCAGTGCTACATTCAAGGGTGCATCCAATTATCAATTTTCTACATATGGAACATGGGACATATCTATGCAAGAGATTGAGGCCAGGGCTGTGAGGGGAGCAAGTCCAAGAGCAGTTGCAGCACAGAGTGCCATCATATTAGTCAAGATATTTGCCTTTCTGCATCATACCAATATTCCAGAAGAGTTGTTCAAGAGTGCTGCTGAAAACTATATCAAGAGAGTCTCCAAGGAGCAAACACACACTGTTGTCCCAAGAAAAACCTCTTCCTTTATACCCCATGCCAAAATAAACAAAATTTTCAAGAAAGTTACTAGATATATGATGAAGTATAAACAAAAGAGCACAACAAATTATCTTCCAATATCAATGACATTATTGGATTCTCAAACATTGTTCTTGAATGAGAAGGGTGAATGGGACAGGGTGCAATTCATGGAAGGCATCCATGTGCTGGCCTCATTTTCATTAATCAGAAGGAACAACACACAGTATTCAATGCTACCATTAGTTCATTCATGGAGCAGTGACAGGATACCCCAAATAGAGATTGAGACCTATTACTGGAAAGCAAGGGCTTTGCTGTCCTGTTCAGTGGAGGATGATTATGACATAGACAACTATGCAATCTGTCACATGCTTGCCCCACATGTCAAATCAAATTTTCAATATGGACTTGACATGAAGATAAAAGCAAAATACTATGATGATGAGCATAAGAGGTTTGCACTTGTCTTTGAAAGAATTGGTGATTGGGATCAGAATGAGCAGTTGTTGCTTGAGGCAGTGCATCAACTATCTGAAATGCTTGGAGTAGATCATCCAGACACTCTTGTCAGTATGGACAATTTGGCATTGACATACAGTTCTCAGGGAAGGTGGAATGAAGCAGAGAAGCTGCAGCTGGATGTGATGAATGCATGCAAAGCAAAACTTGGATTGGACCACCAAGACACTCTCAGAAACATGAACAATTTGGCAATGACATACAGTTCTCAGGGAAGGTGGAATGAAGCAGAGAAGGTGCAGCTGGATGTGATGAACACATCCAAAGCAAAGTTGGGATCAGACCACCCAGACACTCTCAAAAACATGAACAATTTGGCAATGACATACAGTTCTCAGGGAAGGTGGAATGAAGCAGAGAAGCTGCAGCTGAATGTGATAGATGTATCCAAAGCAAAACTTGGATCAGACCACCCAGACACTCTCACAATGATGAACAATTTGGCATTGACATATAATTCTCAGGGAAGGTGGAATGAAGCAGAGAAGCTGCAGCTGGATGTGATGAACACATCCAAAGCAAAGTTGGGGTCAGACCACCCAGACACTCTCAGAAATGTGAACAATTTGGCAATGACATACAGTTCTCAGGGAAGGTGGAATGAAGCAGAGAAGCTGCAGCTGGATGTGATAGATGTATCCAAAGCAAAGCTAGGACCAGACCACCCAGACACTCTCAGAAACATGAACAATTTGGCATTGACATACAGTTCTCAGGGAAGGCAGAATGAAGCAGAGAAGCTGCAGCTGGATGTGATAGATGTATCCAAGGCAAAGCTTGGATCAGACCACCCACACACTGTCACAATGATGAACAATTTGGCAGCAACATACAGTTCTCAGGGAAGGTGGAATGAAGCAGAGAAGCTGCAGCTGGATGTGATGAATGCATTCAAGGCAAAGCTTGGAGCAGACCATCCAAGTACTCTCACCACCATGAATAATTTGGCAATGACATACAGTTCTCAGGGAAGGTGGAATGAAGCAGAGAAGCTGCAGCTGGATGTGATGAATGCATCTAAAGAAAAGCTGGGATCAGATCACCCAGACACTGTCAGAAGCATGAACAGTTTGGCAATGACATATAGTTCTCAGAGAAGGTGGAATGAAGCAGAGAAGCTACAGCTAGTTGAGATGACTGTATACAGAGAAAAACTGGGATCAGACCACCCAGACACTCTCACTGCTGTGGCTAACCTGGCAATCACACACAGTCAGCAGGGAAGGTGGAGTGAAGCAGAGCCCATGTTATCCAATGCAATAAAGTCAATGCAACAAGTCATGGGTGCCCATCATCCAACTATCTTGAAGTACACAAAAGAGTTGGATAAATTGCACCAGAAAATCCAGGTATCCCATAAATAGGTAGGTGATTTCATATAAAGTTTGTCTTGAAAATGCTGAGTTTGTTCAATAAGATGGTGGGAGTGACAAAGGTGAGCAGGAGAACAAGCATTGTTATGTGTACTACTACCTATGATCCTTGTCATAACTTCTGGTGACATCTGTTTTTCTTTCTTATTATTAATAGAAATGTGTTTTATTTGTAAGGGGCCAGGAGGCATAAGACTACATATCAGTAGTAACAACAAACAGAGCATTGATGTACATATATGAAATGAGAATGTATCAAAACTAAAATATCAATGTGAACACTGAGGAAAAACAAGAAAGCCAAAAATGACATCATGTTCAATTAGTGTGACTGCCATGGTCCTGAATGATAGTGTCAAAACTCTGATAGTTATTATAATAGTTACATTAGATTAGTTACATTCATTACAATAACTATTGTAATGAACATCTTATCTAATCTCTATTTATATATCTAATCTATATCTAATCCAATAAGATAAGATTGAATAACTATTAATTAAGTATTTCATATTTAATCATACAGTGACTCACAAAACTGAGTCAATGTTTGGCACTTTTTGATTGTTTGTAGTATATCTTTAGAACCATAACAAATATAAGCAAAGTGTTGGTGTATAAAATGTATTACATAACCAGGACTATGTGAGGAACAAAAATTTATGTAATTCCACTCTGAAACCATGAAGATATGGTTGATTTAAATCAGGGACTTGTTGACTCAGTTTTGCGAGGGGTATCAGGAATGCTATTCTAGTACTTGGTATGGCCTCCCTTTCCTTAATCACTGCTTCTACCATTCTAGGCATGCTTTCAATCAAGTTTTGGCACACCTCTGGTAGTATACCATTCCACACCTCTACTGTTCTTTCCCACATCTCACATACTCCCTTTGGTGGTGTTGGATGCTTGGAAAGCTCCCTCTTGAGGTGAACCCACTGATGCTCAATGGGGCTGAGATCTAGAGATTGTGAAGGCCAGTCCAGAAGAGTGATATTGTTGTCTTCCATCCACTTCTTGGCCTTTTTTGGGGTATGCTTGGGATCATTGTCTTGCTGAAAGATGACCTCCTCATCAGGAATCCTACTCTCCTCCAAACTAGGCAGCATGTGGTCCTCCAAAAATTGAAACATACTGATCAGCATTCATCCTCCCCTCAACCTTTGCAAGATGTCCCACACCATTCCACCCCATACACCCCCATACCATGATATTGCCACCACCATACTTGACTGTTCCCTGCACCTCTCTCTCAGTTAATCCTTCCCCTCTCTGTTTCCAGACCCACTGCCTCCCATCTGATGCCAACCTGTTGATCTTGGTCTCATCTGACCAGATAACCCTCTTCCAGTCCTCCACTGTCCATTCTTTGTGCCTCAAAGCAAAGGCCAACCTCCTCTGTCTGTGCTTTGCACCAAGCAAGGGCTTTTTCTTCTTCACCACAGCCTTGGACAAATTTTTCCTGAGGACTCTCCTGACTGTTTCCGAGGAGACTGGATTAGGGATAATGGAATTGATGTAATTTGTGGCCTGGACAGCATTGGAGGCCTTGCCCATGGTGATTTGAGTGATGATGGCTCTCTGAGAGGTGGAAGAAAGCTTGGAAGGACAACCTCCAGAGAACTGCTGGTTGGGATGGAGTGTCCTGAGTGTCCTGGACACTGTGGACTGGCTGATGCTAAGTTTGGATGCAATATTGTGAGTGGAATAGCCATTGTTGGCTAGAGAGAGTATGTTTTCTTTCTGAGCAGAAGAGGTAGGATGCATTGGAGAATTGTGAATGTTAGCCTTGATTAAATAGCTCAATTTGAGTTCCCATGAAAGATAAGGTTCCCATAGTGACCATCTATTAAGAGTTGGCTGTTATATAAGAGGTGGAGCATCAGATTCTGATATTCCTGATCCCCCTGAGTCAATGAGTCTCTAATTTAAATCAAATATATCTCCATGGTTTCTCATTCATGTTACATAATTTTTGGTTTCTCACATAGCCCTGGTTATGTAATTTATTTTATACACTGACAGTTTGTTTATATTTGTTTTAGTTCTAAAGATATGCTCCAAATAATAAAAAGGTGCCAAACATTGACTCAGTTTTGTGAGTCACTGTAAATAGCTTATATAATATTAGTCATGTGACTTATGACTCACAATTATAACTCATGTTTATGACTCATAATGACTCACACTGAGTCATATGACTCATACAATGTCATATAGAATGAAATGATGTCATAAAGAACATCATAGAAGGAATATAAATAGATGAAAGCTCAGAATGACTTGTTTTAGGGACTGATATTATGTAATAGGTAGATTACACTGCACTCAGGTTAGGGTTTCTGAAACATATATAAGGAGGGCATTCTGAGTGACTATCCCCTCAGTTTTACAACTAACATTAGTATTACTACTAAGGCAGCACTACTAAACAATGTAAGTATCATTGAAACCTTACTTAGTTAGTGCATGTGCTGCTGTACCTTGTTTCAATAAGTTATGGGCCCTGGCAACTGCCTTTGAACACTCATCAGTAGGGATCCTGAAGTTTGGTTCAGAACCTCAGTTCAAACCCAAACTGACTGAACTGAACCGACGGTTTGGGTCAGGTTTGGGTTCAGTTTGGGCTCAAGCTCGTGGCATCGGTTTGGGTTTGGGCAGCCACAAAAAATGCCCGACCAAACTGAACTGCCTGAACCAACTGGCTGATGTCACCTTCAAGTCACACCTTCAAGTAAAAATTATGCAGTCACTGACTGCTCTCCTCTCCCCTCAAGCTCATCATCCACCTGCCACCTGTGTTGTGCCTTCCTGCAGCCCTTGTTATACCCATACTGCCTTCCTGCAGCACACAGTTGTGCCCTCACTGCCTTCCAGTGGCCCTTGTGCACAAACTACCTTTTGATGATGTGACACTTACCTGCCTGCCCTGATGAGCCAATCAGATGCTCATCAGTCTCAGAGTTGTAAAACTCAATCTCTGTGACATCCTTGAGGGATCTGTCTGGGTTGAGTGTGGCCATGACAGCTGAGTGCGGCAGTGCAATGAGCAGGTGCAGATGCAGAGTGCATGGGAACAGTTATCACACTCCTGTCACATTTTGGCAAAAGTTCTTATCCTGCAGGTTGATAATACTTACCACTATAATCCTTGTTGAAACGGATGTAATCCATTACACACACGATGTGTTCCGCACCGTGGGAAATATCTCGGATCTATCCAATCTTATCTTGGATGGAACCGATCTTATCTAATCTGTCATATAATCAATGTTTGTACATGTGGAAACAATTATAGAGTTCACTGCTATTAATATCTTGACAGATATTATAGAGTTAGACAGATATATAGAGTTTGACATGTGTCAAACTCAGACAATAGTGCACCATGTGCATGACTGTGCATTATCAAGCACAATAGAAAGATCAGTCAGCGCTACTAATATCGCTGACATCAGACCAGTAGATAGACTGCATAAATAACTCAGTACTTAGACATCAATCTATATCCTCTGCTCTACTAAGTGATTGCTCTACAGTGGACTTAAGTGACTACTACAGCTACCAGTAAGTGTTAACTTACTCAGCCTCTACTATTCTGCTGCGCTCTGTCAGTTGTTGCTTCAACAGGTTATGGGCCCCATCTGCTCACAGACCTGATGGCTGACCTATGAGATCATTTCGCTTATAAGTGAAGTGGCTGTGTGCACCATGCTGTCATTGCACAGGGACAGTGTCACCCACTTTTGGTACTCACCAACAGGTAATCAGGTTTGTTAGTAGCACCGTAGCTGTACAATACTGTAATCACCGTCATGATTGCTGACGTAACCCCAGGAACTCACCGGTAATATGAGTATGCCTCAATCTTGACAGAGATCTGCAGGCACCACCTGGAGAGGTGTGAAAATAATACTTAGTATGGCAAACTATACCAGCCCTGGGTTTCTGTGTCACCCTGGTTAATACCAAAACCATAACTCCGGATCTGTTGATTTTATCCAGATCTGGGCCAGATGGTGAATTCTGGCTTATCAACATTCTCTGGATTTAGGGCCATCTATGATGGATAAAGATTGGATCGGGTTCTGTCCCGTCCCCTGATCAAAAGGCTTTGCGCCCCCCTATTGGCTGTGAAAAAATTAAGCGCTTATATCAATATATGGGTCTTTGTCCATTGTTCAATTATATTATGTAATTATTCTGTATAAGGGTTGTGCTGCTTGGACCTTGTTCCATGTACATGCAGACCAGCGGCAGGCACGAGCTTAGCTTCCTGCTTAGAAATAGGATCGCTCCTTAGCAGCATTAGTACATTTCTAAAAATAGTTACATAGTGATGGATTTTTGCTGTCAGGGAATTTGATGGAGCCCTGAAGCACTCCTGAAAAGGCTGGATCCCTTTTCTGGCGATGAATTGAGAAGCCAAAAGTGAGTCTCAAGTCTCTGTCATGGGATCTATCTGTGTCCCATAACTGGAAGTCATGACAAAAAGTGCCAGCCTCTGCTATATTTAGAAAGTAGAGCTGACACACTTTTCAGACTTCAAACCAATCCAAACCAACTCTCACTGTATTTTTTATATTTTTTAAATATATAAAAATGTCTTTTGTCAACAACATTGCCTCTTCTTCCTCCACGCATCATGCCTAATAAAATTTGTGTAGTCAAACAAAGACAAAGTGACTCCACCAATCACTTATAAAAGACTACGAGAATTACATGATGCACATGATCTAGTGGAGGACACTCGAATTATGATGAGTAATCATCAAAATACAATTAAGGATATAGCAGGCACTGTTAAAAAAGTGTGTTAACACATGTGATGTCTTAATGAGTCATAATGACAAATTAAGACATGATCTCAAAGAAACACATGAGATCATTGAATCACAAGAACAGGCCAACCTTAAAGAGCATATAGATCATATACAAAAAAATACAAAGGTTAAACTTGCAATTAATAAATTGCAAAAAAGAGGTGGATGAGCAAAGGATTTGTGCAGAGAATGCAGAATCTTGGCTCTCCAAGGAATCTGACGAACAAAAATTTGGCTCATTGAAAAGAAAAGAGCCAAGAAACAATGTCAGAAGGAAAATCAGTTAAAATTGAAAACTGATAATATCCAAGTCACTGCCAGATCCAAAGAACTAGAAATAGAATTTCCTACTCATGATGAGTTAAAGGAATCAAAGGATCAAACCTTGAGGATCTACTCTATGGTTCTGATAATTCCCATTGGGAATTATCTGATGATGAAAATGAAACATTCTTAGCTGCTCAAAAGGATCACCCATTAGAGAAGGGTGAATTCATTAAAGTACAATCAACAAATAGAGTGTTAACTCACACACATCAGAAACCTATCGGAAAAGACCAGGTTTCTGCTATTTGGCAGCAGTCAACTAGAGCACTGCCCAAATATGTGTGGAAGGCATATCCTACTATTAAGGAAATGTCTGAAATGAGCCATAGTCTTTTGTAAAGACATTGGCTTCACTCTAGTTAAGCAGCAGAATGGGCATTTCCATCTCACATTGTCCACAAAAGGAAAATATGGCTGGGCAAATATTGATAAAATGCTCAAACAAATAAAAGCCATTATCCTGTTGGTGTGGATAACAGTGACAAGGATAGAGTTCCCATATTAAAGGGTTCCAGTAATTGGAACACTTGGGAATGATTAATGAAGGCTATGCTCCAATCTAAATCTGTATGGCAATATGTGAATGGAGGCATTACACATAATGAATATACAGTTGCAGATCAGGATAAAATGAATGCACCCAGTGTAACAGCTGCACAAGTGTCAGCACTTACCCAAAAATGGAAGTTACACTTAGAGTGGCTAGAAAATGACAATAAAAGCAAATGGATTAATATCACTCCATTTGCCCAGTTCTCTTAAACTATATACAAAAGAGATGTCAAAAGCCACCTGGGATGCACTTATTGCTGCATTTGCTAAGCCTGGAGCAGTAGCCATATTTAATATTTATAAAAAGACAAAAAATTGGGAATTCTTGAAAGGGAAGAGTCCTGCAGAATCAGTCCATGAGTTAATGGAATCTGGGCTGAAATGGATCAGAATGAAAAGAAATTCAATGATGATTTCCAATATATGGAAATCTTAGATTGATTACCATCATCCTGGGATTCATTCAAAACTTATGTCCTCCTTAAAATGAAACTAGGAGAGACTAAGTTGAAAGATCTCATTCCTGAGATAGAGAATGAATGGCAGCATCATAAAGCTGACTCAGGAAATCCATCTGCAAATGTGTGTTCAAAGGAGTGGGAACAAATTCTCCAAAGCAAAAAGCCATATAAAAAACCTGGATTACACCCAGAGTTAATTTGCCTAAAGGGAGATATGTCCCAAATAATGCGCAAGCAGGTCCAAGTAATAAACCTGCTTATGTACCTCCCGGAAACAAAAGAGGACCCAACTGGGAGTCTAATAAGTAACATAGAGATAATAGGAAAAGAAAACTTAATCTCCTATCTATGGCTGCTAATGCTCCTGGGGAATTATCCAAGAGGGATAAAGTGGATCTTAGAAATTTTGCTAACATGGTTATATTTGATAACCATGACATGGATGTGGATGTTCCACAACCTTCTTCTTTGAAATTGGCCGATAGAATTGGGCCAAACATTAACAAAGTTGATTCTGAAACATTAAAATAAATGAAAAGAATCAAAGATCTTAAAGGAAAAGGAAAAGATCTTATAGAAGAAGACTTTGTTGATGCATCTATACCTAAAGCTAGGATAGATGATGAAGAAATTTCTCATAATGAGAAAGAGGTCGAGGAAAAATCTATTAATGAAAAAGATAACGGTTATCGGGATGAGTATGTTCTTCTCACTAACCAGGATACAAGTGCTGATTATAAATCAGATATGATCCTGAAGAAACCTACAACGAATACTATGATGATGATTTCTTTGCTGATGATGGAAGAATGTAACCATCATGGAAATTACCATAGTAATGGTAAGTTTGTAGGTAGCAGATGTAAAAGTAGCCTAATAGCTGCTAATGTAATGAAATCTGCACTGTGTAAAAGTGGGAATTTAGAACAAGAATATTGGATCATAGACTCAGGTGCATCTGTGCACATTACTAATAACAAAAATGATTTTGTTGAGTATAATCCATATTCTGAACCTGAAGAAATAAAGACAGCAGATTCTAAATCAGCTGCTCTAATATTAGGTCAAGGAACCATGTTCCTCACCTTTAAAAATCCCAAAGGACAGAGACATACCGCTAAATTGGAAGTATGTTACATGCCAAAAGCTTCTCATAAACTTATTTCATCGGGACAATTGAAAATCGCTGGTTACGTCAAATCATCTAACAGTGATCAGACAGTATTTTCATATAAAGGAAATAATTCAATAATTGCTAGACCTAAAAATCAGTTTGAACCAATTCATTGGGCAGAAGTGATTATTGATAAAAGAATGAACAAATTAGTCAATTTGGCTGATTTTACTACCTGGCATAATTGTATGGCTCATGCAAACAAAAATGTAATTGAAAATATGAGCCAAAGTACTGAAGGTTTTGATAGTAAAATCAAAATACCTTCAGATATTCCTATTTTGTTCAGGATGTGCACAAGGAAAGATGCACAATAAATCTTATCCTACTTCACAAACATGTTCAAAACAACCTTTAGAGTTGTTACATGCTGATTTGCTTGAATTTCCACAAGAATCATACCATTGTAAAAAATGGTTTTGATGATTCTTGATGATTATTCTTCATATGCCTTCTTGGCATTCCTACGATCAAAATCAGAAATGTTTCAAATTTTTAAAGACTTTGTTACACTGTTTGAAAACCAAACAGGAAGAAAAGTCAGGTGTTTCAGATCAGATTGAGGGGGAGAGTTTAAATCAAATGAATTTGATCTATTCTTAAAGCAAAAAGGCATATTATGTGAACAAAGTGCACCATACATCACCAACAAAATGGTTGTGCAGAAAGATTAAATAATACTATATTGGAAAAAGCAGAAAGTATAAACTCCATGCACAATGTCCTAAATTGTGGTGGGAATTTGCAATGGAAACTGCTATCCATACATATAATCGCACACCATTAAAAAGAACAAAATGGATGACTCCATACAAAAATTTATATAACAAAAAGCCAGAAGTTCATTACTTTAAAACATTTGGATGTTTAGCATGGGTTTTCTTACCAAAAGAAATTAGACCAAATAAGCTTACACCAAGAGCTGAAGCCATGACATTCATTGGATATGAAAATGGCTCAAAAGCTGATAAATTCATGTGAAACAATAACTCCATATTTGTTGGTGTTCAATCATTATTTGATGAACATATATTTCCTAGAGCCAAAATAGAAGGCCAAAATGAGAGACTATTTAAACGTCCACCAGGTATTGAAACTTGGGATAATGAAGAAGGACAGGAATCTGATTCCAATTCCCACATACACCATGGTTGTCACTCATATGATAGTGACAGTGATGATGATACTCCCAAGGATAAAAGAAACAATTATTATCATAAAAATCATGATGCTACATTTGATGGAAACAGCAGTCCATCTCATTATAATAATAATGATAAAGGGCTACCAGATTCATCTTCAACTCCTGATAATGGAAATCAGGATAATATAGAACCAAATTTGAATCAAACAATTACACCTCCTGAACAAACAACAAATATCCCCAAAGATTGACATGGAGATAAATGTTCAGAGAAAGGAAAATCTAGACGAGATGAGAGATTTGATGAAACTCTCAGAAGGACTTCCTGAATTAAAAAACCAAAATTCTTGTCTGACAATTTTTATGGACAAGAAAATCCCATTCAAACAGAAAAAGAATCTAAATCAGAATGGGAGAAAAGAGTTTTTGGGAAAGGCAAAGGAAGGCTTAGACCTATCCTCAGTCCTTCAACTTCACGAAAAGCACTAGAAAATCCGTTAAAACAAATAGAAATGGATTTACAAATGGATGAACCTTCTAGTTCAGGATCAGAGACAGACAACTATAAAACTCCATCTAACTCTGGATCTGACAAAGAAAAAATCAGAAAAAGAAATCAGACCAATTTCAGGTAGTGAATCTATTCCAGATTTAAACCAACCAAAGTCTGATGATGAAGATCCATTTGGTGATTCAAGTGAAGATGAGATAAATAAACACCTCAGATCTAAGTCACCTAGTGACAATCTAGTCAACTTTATTCATAAATTGCATAAAGAAGGAGGAAATAATTTTGTTAACTACCTTCTATCAAAAGCCATAAGTCCAAATTATTCCAAAAATGTGGATCAATGGACATATAGAGATGCATATAAATTAAAAGCATCTAATCCCAAAGAATGGGATGGATGGCATAATGCAATGACAGAAGAAATTAAAGCCCTTCAAGACCATGATGTATGGGAATTAGTACCATGTCCTAAAACAGAAAACCTGTGAAATGTAGATGGGTTTATGCTGTTAAAAGCGATGGTCGAAAACATGCTCGACTTGTTGCTAAAGGATTTTCACAAATACCTGGAGTTGATTATGATGATACATTCTCACCAGTTGCACAATTTGAAACTGTGAGACTCCTCATGGCTACAGCAGCGCTAGAAAATTGGGAAATTGAAGCACTAGATGTAAAGACAGTGTTCCTATATGGAGACTTAGAAGAAAACATATATATGGAACAGCCAGAAGGATTTATCATCAAAGGACAAGAGCACAAAGTTTATAAGCTCAAAAAGGCCTTATATGGATTAAAACAAGCTTCTTTAGCTTGGAATAAAAAAGCAAACAAAAGTCTACAAGAATTAGGCTTTGGACATTGTCTTACAGACACAGGAGTCTATGTTTGCTATCAACAAAAATCAATAATAGTAGCAATACTATATGTTGATGATGTGTTATTCATGGATGATAATAGAAAATTACTCATGGAAATCAAACACAAATTCATGACTAAATGGGAATGTAGAGATTTAGGACCCATTACTGAATATCTTGGAATGAAAATAGTCCGAGATAGAAAGAGGAAATTGATAACTCTTGATCAGATTAACTATGCAAAGAAAATAGTTAAAAGATTTGGTCAAGAAGATTCTAAACCTGTTTGCACACCATTACCAGCAGGATATAACCTGCAGCAAATGAAGGTTCTGCAACTCCTCAAGAAAGGAGTTATTATCAATCAATTATTGGATCCTTATTATATCTTACACTTGGCACAAGATATGATATTACTCAAGCAGTAATCATGATGTCACAATTCATGGTTAATCCTTCAAAAGAACATATTGCTAAAACCTTATATATCATTAAATATGTTAATTCCACCATAAATGGAAAGATAACATATGATGGCTTTAACAAAGAAGGACTTAATGCTTATGCTGATGCTGATTGGGCTGGAGACCAAATCACACACAAATCAGTAATGTGTAATCTAGTTCTATTAGCAGGAGCTCCAATTAGCTGGATTTCAAGAAAGCAAAAAACAGTTGCTTTGTCATCCACTGAAGCTGAATACATGAGCTTGTCAGATTGTTCTAGACAAATCATGTGGATTAAATTTTTATTCAAAGAACTAGGATTTAATGTTGGAGCTATTGATCTTAATGTTGATAATAGAGGATCAATATTCTTAGCAAAGAATCCAGCTCAAGAACATAGAACAAAACATATTGATATTCATTATCATTATGTTAGAGAACGTGTTGAGGATAAAGATATCAACATTCAATATGTTCCCACAAATAATCAATTAGCTGATATCTTGACAAAAAATTTGACTTGGCAAAAGTTCAAAGAGTTAAGAGATAAAATTGGCATTGAGATCCTCAATGAGGGGAGTGTTGAAACGGATGTAATCCGTTACACACACGATGTGTTCCGCACTGTGGGAAACATCTTGGATCTATCCGATCTTATCTCGGATGGGACCAATCTTATCTAATCTGTCATATAATCAATGTTTGTACATGTGGACATAATTATAGAGTTCACTGCTATCAATATCTTGACAGATATTATAGAGTTAGACAGATATTATAGAGTTTGACAGATGTCAAACTCAGACAATAGTGCACCATGTGCATGACTGTGCAAAGCTGTGTTCCACACAGCTATTGACACAGCAATGACTGTGCATTAGCAAGCACAATAGAAATGATCAGTCAGTGCTACTAATATTGCTGACATCAGACCAGTAGATAGACTGTATAAATACCTCAGTACTTAGACGTCAATCTATATCCTCTGCTCTACTAAGTGATCACTCTACAGCGGACTTAAGTGAACTACTACAGCTACAAGTAAGTGTTACTTACTTAGCTCTACTATTCTGCTGCGCTCCTGTCGGTTGTTGCTTCCACAATCAATGGTGGGGATGACATTGTTGAGGGGGATGAGATCAATGAGATCAATAAGAAGCCGACACGCAAAGAGGCACTCACAGCTGCATCCGTCCTCCAAATGTACATTGCTGACATTTGCACGAAAGCTAGAAGTCCACCTCACAAGCTTTGGATGGAAAACACACTTGGAACAGACTCAGACCATGCATATTACTGATTATTTCACTCCCACTTGTTGGAAAAGTGAGTACTTGATGTAACAAGTTGCTGCTTCATCAGTTAAAGATCACTATGTGCAATAGAGTGTTGAAAGCACCTAGCTGGGGGGTGCTACACAGAGCTTAAATATGAGGTCAGACTTTCATGTCTGGCTCAGGCCTTTTGCACAGTGGTTAAAGTGACTTCAACACCACTCATCCATAGTAGCTCAATGAATACCGTTACATTAATACTGCACTAATTTTTCTACTTTTTGAAGACCTCTCCAATACCCCATACTCAGTGATAACCCATAACTTTGGCTGTCCACAGACTGGCATGGGTTATTGCAGAGTCGACTGTATTACTTATTCCGAGACACAGGTCTGCAGGGAGACACAGGAATTTGAGTTTTCAAACTTTCAAGTATCAATGATAGTAGTCTAACTGCCGCTACTCCGTCACTGCACCGGCCCAATCACATCTACAAAAAGTCGGCGGCCAGGTCGAGTCTGGCAAGGTGTGATGGGCTGGGCGTGCCCTAGCTGGGGCCCACCTGGGCTGGCGCTGCCCAACCATCTGCCAAGCAAACATCTTGACAGGCCTGACGCTGACTACCAGCAATCCCGCAACATAGCTAAGACACATCCGGCCTGACATGTCCTGGCCCATGGTCCAACTTAGCGCTGAAATGCTGATGCGGCAACCCCTAGTACTAGTATCAGTCACAACCTAACTATTGCCTCCATTCAACTTCGACTTGAATATCATAGTATGTTACAATTCTGCAAAAACATCTGGAACATCATTACTTGCACTGTCGTCTCCTTTGTTGCTTGCGCCGTTGTCTTCTACTTCATTGTTGTAGCCATAATCAAATCCATTGGCTTCTCCGTTGTGTTGATCACTTGCGTTGGCTCCTATTTCTGTCTCAGGGATATTGTCAACAACATGTATGTCCCTTAGTTCTTCACTATGATGGTTGGAGAGAAAAATATTTGTTGCGTCTCTCGTAGAAGCATGGCCAACACCCCCACCGTGATACCACATGAACATATCGCAGTCAACAAATCTGTTCTTAGCGATGAGTCATGATAACAAGGAAAAAGCGAAATATTACCCACATATTAACATAATAGAATGCCCAATCTTCATCACCCTCACTTGACTGGCATGCAATGGACGGTGATAAGTACTCATCAGTACGGCCTAGTGCAAAGGCAGGTTCTAGATGTGCCAAGCAAATGACTAGAGCAGGATCCAAAAAGCCGAACGCACCAGGACTCTCACCATCTTGGAATCCCACGCGCATCAGCCACTGAGCTTTCCATCTGCAGTGGCGCAGATTGCTGCTGTCCCGTCCGAACCATTGAACCCACAAGAAGTCCATTCATCGCGGTAATGGACTCGTGGATTGAGGGCCGGTATGTCAAACATTTGTGTGAAAAATTCTGATGATGTGTGCATACCAATATGGGTGCGGCGCTGCCCCATCGCTGTCACATAGTGAGTCTTCATGGGAAAGAAGCATTATGTTGGGTTTTGTCTGGATGTTTATCATGTCCTGTTCTCGTCTGAGGTCGTAGGTAGTGTAGTTGACATGCAATACTTGGTGAGAATAAACCATATTGTCCATGATTATTACAGTGCTTTGTTCTATGTTTGCATATGACTTTTCGTCTCCATCATAGTCAATGCCTAACAAACGGCCCAGCAGATGATTCAAAAGACGAGGAAGGAAGTTCTAAGAACATAAAATCAGTATGAATCAACACCATTCTTTGATAACATACCTGGCAAGCAGGGTCATCCTTCAGATCGTCTCCTGGCCATTTCCACATATTCAACTTATTCTTCGTGTCATCTGCCATTTGATAATGACAGCTTGGATCCGTGTACAGTAGCTTCTCTATCTCTGATGGCAAAGATCACTTTGAATGGCTGGTTTTCTTTATTATGTTCAACTGATCCTTTTTTTTGGTGTTCTGCTGCACGGCCGTATATTGAGTGTGAAGGTTCCTTAGCATTTTCTGCTGGCTTTGTTGTTTTGCAATGCTGCAGGTATGTTGAGCTTTAGAAGCACGGGAATAATAGTGCTTTGCAATCTGATGCTGTGCTTCACCCTGATATGTTTTATCAGTTTATAGCATACTATATATAATGAAGTAGCTTACCACTTGACTTGTAAATCCATCTGTAGTGCCATATCTGCGAATGGCGGCTGGATAATTGGCTAGAGAATGAAGTTTGTATGTGGAAAGGTTGAAATGTCTTTCCTTCGTCCCTGGTTTTGTTTGATTTCTGCTTGTTTCTGAATTGATGACAGTCTTATTCTTTGCAAGTGCTGCTGTGTGGCGCCCACGAGCTGCTTCTTCTCTTGGCAGTTCTTTGGTTACATAATTTGTGCAAATTGTCTTTTCAAAGGTTCTTAAAGCAAATCCAAGCCATCGAGTTGAATGCTCAAGTGCTCAAATGGTCGTCTCTGTTTGTAAACGTAGTTTGGCCAAGGCATGCCATGTACAGAGTTCAAAGAGCAAGTTGCTGATTATGTTCTCAAACTCTAGTGGAAGTAATGCCTCAAAAACGGGTATTGAACACTGGAGAAGGTCTTCAAAATCTCGTGTGGCCAGTTTCTTCATATCAGAGGCATTCCGGCCAAATTGATGAATTGTCCCATCACCAAATGTTGGCACACATCTATACCTTAAGTGATAATATTTAGAATGAGTAAGAATAAAAAAAGTGCATACCATTTGTTTAGCTTTTGGATTCCATCACCACCGTTTGCAACCAATATGCGCATCAAGTGCGTAAATGTTGCTTTCCATACACCTAATTCGAATCCATGTAACAAATCTGGCACTAGCATTTCATAGTGATTGAAACCATGTTGAAGTAATCGTTGAGAAAAGGCGCTCTGTAATGTTGTCAGTATCTGAATGTAAATCAATTCAAAACTTACTTGTACAGGTGTTAAAGAAAGTGGACCAAGCTGATCCGTCACAGCAGAATTGCTGATAGAAATACCTTTCTCAAACATCCATCTACGAACACACTTGATACATGATTGTATCTTGAAGCTATCAAGTCTGGCATCCTTGGAACGATTCTTCATGTCGTTCTTCTTGCCCATGTCACATATTTTCTGTTTGCTGACAGAGCATCATGGACATGGAGACGTTCCAAGAAATTTGATGCATCCGACTAAAACTCTATAGAATAGTTATTAATCTCTTAATCATGATGCACAACTGAGAGATGACTTGCTTCTCGGGATAATCGACAGCATATGTAAAGAAACGGGGGAATACAAGGCGCTCAATACCATCAGGAAATAAATGTTTAAATCCATGCACATAGGCATGCATGAACTCATTGTCGAGTATTAGAAGCCATACTAATTGAAATATCTCACGCTTGCAGTGAGTTATGACATCAGAACTTGCAGGAACACCGCATTTTGCCTGGTAGAAATCTTGGAAGTCGTCACTAAGCTGTAAATCTTGTCAGTGCCAAACAAATCACCAGGCTTTGCAAAAATCAAACCTTTGGGATGTAAGCTAGATGATGGGCAGCAAAGGCAGTCATTTTGCTGTGATAATACTTGGATTGATTGCCAAAATACATATATATTGGCCAAAGTGATGCGTTTCCGAAATTGGCCAAGTGTGTTGAATCTGACCATACCATGATTCCCATGATGACGCGCTCCTCAGAGCCAGCAATCTGCTGTAGCTGAGAATGCTCTTGAATGAATGCATCAGCATTGTAGAGCTCGGAATACAGCCTCTCTGGTGGTGCAGAGTCACTTGCTTGCCAATATTCTTCATACGGTATCCAGTGGTACATCTCAACTGTTGGATCATTGAGTGCGGCCATCATAACTGCCAGTGGGCGTCGATAATATATTCCCTTGATTTCGAATGTTGGCGCATCTGACTCTGATTTATGCTTCCATTTTTCACATGGAAGAGAAAGTGGCACCGTCCCTTCAATCCAGCCGTCTTGCACATTGAACAAGACATGTTTTCGGTCAGTCCCTGTATCAATGAACTTGTCGAGTCTTGTACATTCTTGCGCAGCATTGAAATCCAACAGTTCATCGACGCTAAATCCAGGCGCACATAAAACTTCCTCAACCAGCCAGTTGATCTCTGGATTTGATTTTCAGTTCATCCTGCTATGCATCCAATGCATTAATAGAAGTGTAGAAGCGCTCTTGAATGGGCCAAGTATGTTATCGGTGACGGATTTGAGCGATGGTCCAAAAATGGACCACCAGGGTCGTTTCTCAGCATTACTGACATGTTCGTAATTTGGGGAATTGAGTACTTCTGCGATAGTGGGTGCGGATGGATAAATAGAAGGATGACCATGTAAAAAGCGCCTGAAAATTCGGAATTCATTTGGCTTTGTGTCATAGACGCTAAGAGGAGGAGCAGGGGGAGTAATTGTTGGGTAGGATACTGGTGCTGACTTGGATGTATTGTTTGCAAACAGCGTTCCAACTGCCTGTGTGCTTGACTTGCATGGTTCTGGCTGTGGGAGTGGGGGAGGTAAATCATCCCGAAACCGAGCAGGCAATTTTGTGGTACGTCCACTGCGTCTAAGTGTAATTTCTGACTGTATTGAGCCATTAAGTGACTCAAAGAAATAAAAAAATGTGAACGTATGGCTTCATGCAGCTCTGAATGTTCACCAGCAGTCATCTCACCCATATCTGAATTGATTTCCATGTCCTCCCCATGATTGGAAGATCCTTGTACATCAGCTGGTGCGTCATTGTTTGTTTTGGTTAATGCTGCCTGTACTTTGTACTTTTTGATGCGTATCGTGAGGACTGATGTCAGATTCTGACCACATGAGCGTTTATGATTGTTCAAAGAGGTTAATGAAGAGAATGAGGCATCACAGGTGGGTGTATGGCACTTGTATTTCTTTCTTTTCGACTTCGGCATTCTGGTGGTAGTGAACGTGAATGCGGTCACGTGCCTCCAATGAATGTTATAATGGGTGGTGACATCATCCAATTGCATCTGATTCCTTCAAGTTCCCCCACCATGTCCTCTGACAGCGAGTCTGCCAGTGATGGCAAGTCCCTCTGAGCACAGCGCCTGGTATTAGACATGAAGGCATGGGAGCAGGGGTCAACGAATAAGGAATTGATGTGAGTATAGTCACACACACTGTGATCAATCATGTACCAACCGCAACCAGGAAGCGCCTATCATTGTACCATACCGTTGGTCGTTGGATACCCGTTGGAATCAACCCCTTCATCCGAGTCAAGCATGTTTTAAGCATTGGAATCTGGTTTCGGATTGCGCCTGTTGATACACACACGCACAGCGCAAGGCAAAGTTGGCCAAGCTCAAAGAGTAAGTCCACTTGTGTGCTAACGGCTTTCACATTTGTTTGACGGAGATATGAGCAGGGAAAATGTGAAAAAAGAGTTAGAGTGCTTTGACCACATCATGGAGCTCATCCCCAATGGGCCAGTGTTATTAGAAGAGATTGTTGAGGAAAGAAACGGCCTGGACACGTTTATCAACTTTGTGAGTCTTATATATGCACATGCATTTACCGACTTTGGGCTCCAGATTCATAATAAAGCATCTAATGCGCGCTCTGATGATACAAAAGTATTGAAGAAAGCTATTATCGACTATATTCCACTGGACTTGAAAAGCGATGTCATTTCGCCACCCATTCGAGCCACTGGCACCAAGGTTGAATGAGGCCTTAACCACCCACACACAGCGCGTCTTCTATGCCCTCAACATCAACTTGATGATTTCGACAAGGATCCCCTCAATTTCATTGCACAAGTGAAATGCGGCGAGCAGAAGATCAAAGAGACACACTTCCCAACATTCTTATATGACAAACTGCAGCACTATGATCCACTCCACAAACTTAGCAGACTCCTTGAGGGTCACATAGTTATTCGCGTCTTTCATCACATCATGACTGGCCCGAGGACTGCTTGCAACCCAAAGCTTATCACACTGAAGGACAGCCAGTGCAAGACTGGAAAGCTATCCTTCACAAAAAGTGACAAATATATGATTGCATATGCGGCAACCCAAGGACGTTCAAGCATTTAACATAATTTTATGATCTCAGCTGACCATGGTTTATAGGCTCGATTTGCGATCTCATCAGCTGACAAGTGGAGCGACAACATCAAAGGCATTGATCTTGAAACCTTTTATGATAATATCGTCACTCTCCTGAGCAACACACAAGACCCGATGGTTCAGAAGATATTTGACAGATTTGACCAGTAAGTTGTGCTATAAAATTTTTGACTAAGCATTGTTACTGAAATTGGGAGGGAATGCAATTTCGAAGAATTGAGACACAAGGCTGAGATGAATGAAAGTGAGACAGAAAGCTGTCGAAACTCTGATAGTTATTATAATAGTTACATTAGATTAGTTACATTCATTACAATAACTAATGTAATGAATATCTTATCTAATATCTTATATAATAAGAATAACTATTAATTAGTGTTTCATATTTAATCATAATAGCTTACATAACATTACCATGTTGCATAGTCCAGGACATTTCTATTTCTCACATTTCATTGTCCGTATCGCTTTTATTGAATCAAATGACAGCAGCGCATAGCACTGACTAAGTAAGATTCAATTTACTTACATTTGTAGTAGTGCTTTGCCTTACTTCAAAGTTATTGTTAGAAAACTGAGGGATAGTTGCTCAGAATGCCCTCCTTATATATCTTTCATAAACCCTAACCTAAGTACAGTGTAATCTACCTATTACATAATACCGGTACTGCTAATGAGTCATTCTGAGTCTTCATCTCCTCCATTGGCGCGTCTGTCCTTTATGACATCATATCCTTCTATATGAGTCATTATTATTAATAGATATTCCATAATCTATATGACATCATAATGTTCTATATGACATTATGAGTCGTATGAGTCATATGAGTCATGTCACTCCTGTGACTTATCACGTCACATTGTCACATTGTCACATAAGCGTGACCTTTGTCACAATATGTCACAGCCATGTGACACTAGTGTGACAAAGGTCACGCTTATGTGACAATGTGACAATGTGACGTGATAAGTCACAGGAGTGACATGACTCATATGACTCATACGACTCATAATGTCATATAGAACATTATGATGTCATATAGATTATGGAATATCTATTAATAATAATGACTCATATAGAAGGATATTGATGTCATAAAGGACAGACGCGCCAATGGAGGAGATGAAGACTCAGAATGACTCATTAGCAGTACCGGTATTATGTAATAGGTAGATTACACTGTACTTAGGTTAGGGTTTATGAAAGATATATAAGGAGGGCATTCTGAGCAACTATCCCCTCAGTTTTCTAACAAACTAACTTTGAAGTAAGGCAAAGCACTACTACAAATGTAAGTAAATTGAATCTTACTTAGTCAGTGCTATGCGCTGCTGTCATTTGATTCAATAAAAGCGATACGGACAATGAAATGTGAGAAATAGAAATGTCCTGGACTATGCAACGTCTGCAGATGGCCCAAGTAAACAGGCAGGAGCCCCGACATTCTCCACCTCCACCTTCAGGCATGAATAGCAACCACGACATGAATACTAGTGGAGATGAACAAGAAAGTGGTAGCGCTTACCAGTCACCAGGCCCTCCTGACTCTCCTCGGTTTCAAACTATTCTGGAACTCTCTCGTATGAGCTCCTCTCCGGATGATACCCAACAAATGAATGCTTCCCAGGTATGTGGTTGCATTTTTTCAGATCAAATTCCTATGCATTGTCAACGTGAGCTATCAAGGGCCCATTTACTCCGCAAAGTGATGCATACACTCAGAGCTCTGGCAACGCTTCCTTTGATCCTCGCGCCCAAGAATTCATGCAAATGTTTCAAGCTTTTGTTCGAAACGGTTTCCCTCCTGGCAACAGCATCGTTCCCAACAACGTTTCTCCCAATGGTGTTGCTCCCAGGCCAGGACTCGGAAGTGCCGTCCAACTAAGGTCAAAGAAGCGCAAGTCGGTCCCAAACCCATCACCTGGGCCTTCCACGAGAAGCCGAAGGTCCTAAGTCAAAGGTGAGTAGCGCTTTTGTGAGGAATGACTCATTTTCATATGTGTTTAATTCTCCAGTTGCATTATTAGATTTGCATGATACGTTCTCAAGGCACCAATGTTAGATTTCCATTGCAAACCGTGTACTAGCGTATATGTACTACAAATGATATCAAATTGGCATTGCGCCTCTAAATGTATGCGAGCGATTGAAAACCGAGCAAGGAAGCAAGCGGTAAGCAAGCGGCTGGGTGGACACTGGCTATAGCCCGGGTCAGGCCTTGCAAAGCTCACCGCGGCGGCCAGTGGTAGACTGGAAGCGTCCTGACCCGGAATCAAGGCAGCCTGACCAGGGCCCCGACCCATCTCAACCTTCAGCAGATCTGGTGAACCTGCCAGGCGTGATTCACCCGGGCGCGGGCCTGGCGTGGCGTGACCCGGCCACGGACTTTTTGTAGATGCATGAGTTCTTTGACTGCCCATGTCACCATGACGTTATGGGTCTGTGGCGGCGAAGCGCCGTGGGTCAGGGCCATCCTACCCTCCTACATTCGTGACACTCCAAAAAACATTTCCGACTATATCGTCCCGCTTTTCTAACCAGATTGGCACACCACTTTAAATACTAGGCCTTATGGCTCTGATCACCAAGGCCATCGGTTCAACCATCCTCCCTCCAGCCAGGTCCCGAGTGCTTGTGTTGAGGACTTGATGCCTTTTTCGAATCGCGCACTGAATAATTCCACTCCCGTTTGCCTCCTTGTTCTTTTGTTCTGGTTCCAGAGATCTAAAGCTTCCCCTATACCTCTACTCATCTCTGCCACTAGTCGGCAACGTCAAGGGCTTGATACGGAATCGTGGCTCCTCGCCACTCGGTGGGGAAACAATACGGTGAGATTCGTGTCTATCTGTACTGGCGTAAATACTAAACAGGCCGCCCTTGGTCATGGCAGGAGAGCTGTGCGCAATGCCACACTGGTTCAAGGGCATTACAGTTGCAAGCTCAAAAATTTAGTATTTGGTTAGTGTTCCCGGGGCGATGGAGGTATTCTAATTACGCTGTTACCTGACTCTCAATCAAAACGCCAACTTTGCAGAAGCATGCACAAGGCCCTGGGACCGCAAGCCATTCCGACCTACTATCCCTTCCTTGTTACCGACACTTCTGTGTTTCTCCATCGATTAATCGCTTATCCTTTGAACTACCAGAACCTCACGTGAATGTATGTGGGCTGTTCGATACTGCTCGTGATCCATGGATACGAGGCGGCTTTGGAAGATGACGTTTTTCTGAAGCAGAACAAGGACGTCTCGTCAATGAGGTTAGTAGTAATGCAGAGCATTGTATTAGTGGGGTCGTGGTCTAACCCGGAAACGGTCCGTTTTATAGGGCGGTTCCGGTTCTGCCTCTAGCTCTGGCTCTGCTTCGACGTGGGCTTCGGGAGCCATCTCCAAGAAGAAACCGCAAACGAGGCCGCGGCCGCTATCCTGCAGCACCCTCCTCAGTCCTCCCAGCGACCCCATCGCCTCCTCACCTCCACTGGCGCTGGAACTGGGACCGTGACTGGGACTGGTAGCACAACGCGGGGGCACAGCGGATCCGGTTCAGGGAGCAAGGCGTCGACGAGCTGTTGCAGCTCAAGCTAGGTTGCAATTAATGCTCTCCGCCGCTGAGGACGAGGTGCGCGAGGGCGCGACGACCGTGCTCGCGACGGGGGACGGCAACGTCAGCCAAAGAGGGGTTTCTGGTCCTGTCCGCACCGCGCTCAAGCGAGGGTGGAAGGTCGAGTCGTATTCCTAGCTGGGCGCACACGCGCCATCTTTACCCTCTTCGTTGGCAGCTGACTTTTTGTTAGCTACTTAGGTCGTGCGTGGAAGCGAGAGTTTGGTGAAGACAGCGAGTGGGGCAAGAGCGGCATGTTCCGCGTCATTGGAATGGAGCAGTTTGCGTCCAGTCTCGTGTAAGGGGCCGAGGTCTGATCTATTGCATATCCATTTTCGGTTTCTTACAGAATAACAAGAGAAAAAGTGTCAAGGCTGAATAAAATCAATTGATTGTAGATGTACGTTGAGAGTAATACAAAGCATTGGTTACACGAGGTTGATGTACAATAGGAACGGATCCACTATCGTTGATGAGATGTACACGAAATAAAAAATGAGCAAGAGATATATGTATATGTGTGCGCGTGCGGCAGAAAACGTTAAAAAAAGGAACAAGGGAAAAGGTCCGTTTTACAGGGTACACTCTGGACTTGAAGTGTGTTGTACAGGTTACTTGCAATAAATCAAAAAAAGAAAGAAAAAAGCGAACAAGCGGTCGATACGCGGAGGTCGGACCCTCGGCAAAGGGTTATTTCAATCGTGTGCCAAAACGACGATTGCCGGTGGGTGGGAAAGACGAATGGCAAAAGAGGAGGTTCGCGTGGACGGTGGTGTCGACGTCGGATAGGGTACAACACGGGAAAGCGGTTCTTGTTCAAAGTAAGGAATAAAAAAAATTAAGAAAAAAAAAAACGCCCGAAAATTGAAGAAAACCTGATTTCCAAAAATGGGAGAGAGAGAGAGAATCGGCTCAATCCATGTCCATCTCCAGGTCCATGCCGTCCCACTCGGGCTCCCGATCCATCTTGTCCTTCCCAAGAAGGTCCCATTGGGGACGTTCCTGCACCCCATCTTCGTCGCTGTACCTCCTGACAAAGCTTCGCCAGTGTCTCTCAGCGTAGCTGGAGCCCATCATCTCTTCCTCCTCTTCCCCGGACGTAGAGGTCGAACCAGAACGAGACCCTGATGCAATGGAGACAGAGACAGAATCCGAGCTAGACCGAGAGCGTGGCCATGTCTGTTCCAGCGCAGATGAGAAAGTCTCGCGTCTGGCTTTATCTTCCTCTTCCATGAGAGGAGGGACAGAGGTTCGCGTGGGTACAGATTTGGCAAGACCCCCAGGCGTGGGAGTGCTAATCCCATCGCTACTGGTAGCGTTGGGTATGCCAACCAATCCAGGACGGAGTGCTACACCATTATTAGAAGTGGGAAGATCAAAGTCGTGTAACCTGGGACCACCCCCATTCCACGAAGCATGATGAGAACAGTTCATTCCCGATCCTGGGACTGAACTGGATGTGTGCTTAGTAGCTGTAGGCGAAGGCGGAGACTGGGTGGGTGACATAGGTCTGTACCCCGAGTTGTAGCTGATGGAATATGGTGCAAGATTGGTGTTCTCTGGGGGCGGGAGCGAACCGCCTGATAAGAAGGAAGGCCAGAGAGAGCGATCTTCAGGCAAAGACGACGAAGATGGTGAGAGGTGAGAAAGTATCGCTGCAGCCTAAAGCTAGTCAGGAAAGTGATCCTAAAGGACAAAATCTTGGCGCACTTCAAGCAACTGAACCTGTTGGTGCTTGCTTAGGACGTATTTGGATGCTTCACGCCAGTGGGGAGTATGCTCCCAGCGGTGTTTAATGAGACAGGAGGGATGGCGATAAATCTATTCCGGCGTCAAGCTCGACAGTAGAAATGGATAAAAAAAGGGAACACACCTTTGAACAGCTTTCACATTTGTGGTCCACTCCTCGCTTTCTGTTCTTTCCATTTATGATGGGTATGGGTGATGCGGCATTGTTGCTGGTGGCATACTCCGCAGGCTCAAGTTTGAGTGTCTGTGGATAGTTTCCTTGGACTGGTGGTGGACTGCCATTGACTAGGGCGTCAGGAGTGAAACCGAGGGAGGTGGAGATATGGTGGGCCGGAGGTGGAGACGAAGACAGAGACAAACTAGCTAGCGACAATGCAGCAGCAGTTGCAGACCTGGCTGAATGTCAGTACCAGGACAACTGGAGACAGAAAAGCGGGTACGTAGGCCGGTTTGCAGCGTCTCTGGCGTCGCTGAGTCTCCTCCTCGTCTTGCCTGTGGAAGAGAGACGCCTATGGTGCTTTGCAGCGGGGGACGGAAGGGGGATGGGCTGGGCATTGGCAGCGGCGATGGAGAGGGACAGTAGGCTGGAGGCAGTGGTTGCTGGTTGAGACATGCGAGCCCGCCAAAATGTTTCCGTCCCTTTTCAAGCGAGCTGCCTTCACCAAAGCTTAACTTTATATGTTTGTCTCTCATGTCATGATGAATGATTCATTATTTGTACACTACTTGTCTATGTACTTGGATGAGCAATCTTACGTTTCCTAGTACGTCGACCAGAGTGCTGCCATCTCCTGTGCTCGTTAATCATAGACTATATCCAATACACTTCCTAGTATCGATGTGCGTAGAGCACCTTTATCCCACCGCCTTGCTGACGTCAGTTATTGACAGGTCCAGCGATAAAAACCTACTAAACTTCACTGGCAGTTACATCGACCCGGAAGACGACCCAGCGACCATGTGGCGACCCTCGCCGCCCCTTGAGGGTTCGCATAGTCCAAGCAAATCGACGAAATTGAAAAGATATGATGTATGGATCAAATTCTTTGTTTTTCTTTCCTAATGGTTCGTGCTTAGGCCAAACAGGACATTTGGAGCTCGCCATTGGCAGACGGTTCCGATGATCCAGAGATATCACGTTCCCAAGCACAATCTTTCGTTCAGCAAGATTGGGCACGTAAGAAAAAATCGCGCTTCTTGCCTCAAACACGTCGTGCAGCCATTCCCATTCCCGGGCCGCTTAACATCGCCGATATGGAAACCTTTACAGTCACTGATGCACTACAGTCGGAAAAAAATCACAAGCAGGAACCTACGAACTTGAAGAGGAAATTGAGGATTCTGATGCAAGCGACCAATGTGAAATCATATCTTAACACTTTTTACCGTTATTCACGTAAATGAAAGCCCAGCGATTCGGACAGTCAAGAACCAACGACTCCACCTCAGCCTCGGAAAAAACGGAGGATTGAACAGAGGATCGTATCTCCTGAATTGGGCACGAGTACGACGCCAGATCCCAACAACGACAACAACGTTTGCGAGGGTAACCCTGTACGAAAATGCGAACGTAAGTTGTTTACTCGGCGTATCCAATACTTCAGCTGTCATCAGTGAAAAACAAATCGGAAGATGTAAAAAAGGTACACAACCCTCGATCCGTAAGAGTAGAAGGTCGCATTGTGCGCCGAATAAACTCGGACGACGATCAGCCGTTTTCATCACCACCTACAAACTCGAAACGACAAGGGATCACGAGTCAGCCCTCCACCCATGTCACTCCGTGAGTGCAACGTTTTTTCATGGTAGAATTACATGGCTAGACCTATTCACAGCCGTGAAAGGCTTGCAAATGAGTGGTCTAGTATTGCAAAGGCTGCCGGGGCGGCTTGTATCACATTTACAAATGACGTGAATAGTGAAATGCTCCCGAAATTGTCCCGGAATTTTCAATACGTAGAAACTGGTTATCATTAGTGAGTTATCGTTTATATTTTATATAATTTCGATTACTTGACTTCTTAGCACCAAAAATGTTCCCCGAGCGAAGGATCTCGAAGACTCTATCTTTCTCAGGTGTGAATGTGAACGCTGCACTGACCCCAGGCAGTGTGAGTGTCAGCTTGTATCCGACTTGCTCGACGAAGATGGAGAAAAGAGAATAGCTTACAATTCAAAGGTTTGTCAGGTCGTCCACATATTTCCCTAATGCGCTTATTTGGTCAGGGTCGTTTTGTGATTGATGTTACGCCTGGCCTTCTTGTCATTGAATGCAATAATGTAAGAAAATTAGATTCGCTTGATTTCCGTCACGTCCACCAATTCGCAGTACTGTGGCTGCAATCTATCTTGTCCAAACCGAGCATCGCAGTGGCCTCGATCAATCCCCATCGACATATTCAAGACGAGAGATAGAGGGTGGGGTGCAAGGCCGCTCCACGATGTTCGTAAAGGAACCATACTAGGAATCTATACTGGGTACATGGGTTTTCTCATTAACATAGTGACGAAAGGCTAACAATCATCACCAGGAATCTCATGTAGGAAATCTTCTACCTGCGCTTGGCCAAGCCTCACGGCTTCTTCAGGAGGCGCTGCGACGCTGAGGGATTGGACAACGAAGAGCGACAGTATTGTTTTGATCTAGATGGTCAAGAAAACCCCTAATGAAGATGATTCTTCTCGTTTACAAGCCTATACCGTCAATGCACATATGTGTGGTAAGTGCCGTCTTTTCTTTTTGTCGAAAATGTAATCTCTAGCATCCAGGAAATTGGACACGTTTTATAAAGTGAGTGTCATGACTATGCCATGTTGAACTTGTTCCTGATGCAATCTCAGCCACTCGTGTTCACCAAACCTACAAGTCTACCAAGTCGTGTATAATACCATTCCGGAAGTAAGTCACGTTTGCATATTACTATTCTTGCACCAACCGAGACATAGATGAACACGCCATTTATTGTTTTTTGTGCTGTGAAAAACATCCCAGCTGAGAGCGAATTAACAGTCGATTACGATCCTTGTGCATCTGACGTTGAGAAACCCCGGAAGAAGAAAAAAGGAAAGGAGAAGGAGTCTGTTCCAGCTGGATCAATTTTGTGCAAGTGTGGTGAAGATAGGTGCCGAAGATGGGTACGAGTATTGAGTTGAGCTACTGATGATATCTGCATTGGTGCCTGTCTTAACACATAGCAAAGTATATTCCGCTGTTGTAGTACATACACATTCGATGACGCTAAAACATAGACAATCCAAGTCGCTCAACAGTATCGTACACTCGGCCGGAAAGCGCAACACCAGCTACAAAGGCCAGCGACATCGCAAGCGCCGTTTGACTCGTGGGTTTGAAACGTTCGACCTTGCTGCTAGCGGCGCTCTCTGCCGTCGCACCAGGCTTAGAACGCTTCGTCGAAGTTTCCTTTTCAACGAACTGTCTCGTGGACTGAAATGCGCTCTGCACTCCAGGAAGACCATCGAGGCTTTTGAGATTCTCTTTCTGCCAGTACTGTTTGAGACCGCCATTGGCCGGCTCAGTTGGGCAGCCCGAGGCTATATCAAATGCTTCAACACTGACAGACATCTCGAGATGTCGGGAACGCTCGGCACGGTAATCAAAGAAAGGTACAGCATAGCCACACGACTGCATTGCTCCTTGAGTAATCCGTATTTAAAAAGCTCGGTATACACTTACAGTGGAGACCTTGTATACGTTTATCATGATAACCGACCTAGATCCTGGTGTGCGTGCATTGTCGGGGAGCATTGCATTGTATTCTGGCGTGCCAAACTCGTGTACAGTGCCTGTCAAATTGGCGCTTAGTTCGAGTGATTTGGCTTGCTCAAAACCTACCTCTTCCAAATAGTCTTAATATCCTGGGTGGGCCCTCAAATGCATTGAAAAGGACGGTTATGCGTCCATTCTCACGGAGGTGTGAGATGGTCTCGACACCTGACATCCACGAGGCATGACTTGTAAGTAACCAACATAAATAAGACGGACAACGGACTTCCTTACCACTTCCTGTGAGATCCTCATACCAAACAGTATTTTTGTCGATGATGTGAAACGTGCCATAGCTGCCCTTTGTCGACAGGTTGACGTGGCCGTCTGCTGTCAGGGGTGCGGTGGCAACCCAAAAGAGCTTTTGTTTCAAAATCCAGTCTCTGAGGCTGTCTGTAATGTGGTCGTAAAACTGAACCATGAGGGCTTGCGTTGAGTCGTGTGTAGAGTGGCCTCACACGAGTGTGACTCACGACCCAGCGGCGCGGATATAGGGAGCCATGTGCCAATATAGTATCCGCCTGATATAGTAATGTAGAATAAATAAAGCGCAAAGCCTCCTTTTGCTTCTAATCGGCCGTGATGCTTCCCATTATCTACAGTCGTCCAGCCAGGCGATCAACTCTATTCGTTGCCTTTATTATCGTCATCATTCTCCTGGCCACATATACAAAGCGAACTCGAACATACATCTATAGACATCCCTACAACACCCGACCACACAGGGCAGCATATACTGTGACCCGGACACAAACGGCATGGATGCGTGCGACTCAGACGGTATATCTTGATCCTGCACTATCAGGGAACGGAAAAGAGGCACAGGCAATCGGCGCAAAAAGGTCTTTGGCGAAACATACGTATAGGCCAGATGGTTTGCTCGAGGTCAACCCGGAGGGACCTCACCCTATATTCAAGCTCATAAAGGACGCAGAAATGGCATGGGAGATAAAAAATCGCAAGGCGAGCAAGACGCTTGAAGAAGCGGTGAGAGAATATAAACGGCGATATAGACGCGATCCGCCACGAGGATTTGACCATTGGTGAAGATCAAAGCCACCTTGTAAAAACTGTCTTTGATGATATATATTCAGGTGGACCTACGTGCAGGAACATCGAGTTCAGTTGCCCGACGAGTATGACCAAATACATCGTGATTTGGAGCCATTTTGGGGAATGGATCCGAGAGATCTGCAACGCATCCAGAGAGATTGGGAAGCTCATGCTGATTCATACACCATTGGAAAGGACACGATGGAAGATTCCATTAAACTTTTGAATTACACTCTACCGGGCAACGATAAAGTGCGATATGATCTTGCCAAAGGCGCGTTTGAAATAATGGAGCTCCTGGAAGAGGTGGACAGATTTTTACCCTCGTTCAGAGCGGTGTTTTCGCCACATGATAACCCAAATTTATTCACCGACTGGGAGTTGAAGCAAATGGCGTTGGAAGCGGCGAGAAACGGCAAATGTGGGTACTTCCAATGTCCCCATTTCAATCGTATCTGAGAAGGTTTCAGTTATTGATACCAACAACCCACCACCTGTCAAGCTCAATGGTTGGATATCCGCATGCGCACCTGATTCTCCTGCATACAAGAGGTCCATTGATTTGAACCCCTCTAGTCCGCCTCCACCACCCCAGACTTCCAAAACATTTATTTATAATCATCGACTAGCAATGGACCCTTGTAATCATCCAGAGCTTCTCCGCCTGTCAGGTCAGTTTCTCTCACACAACAACGGGCCCGTTCCACACCGAATTATGATACCACAATTTTCTTATTGCCCCACGACGTTACACCACGATATTATGCCTGCCATGCCAATCAATTGGGTTCGAGATATCACGCCGCGGAGCGACGACCCCGAATGGGATGACAAGGTGGATGACAGATTGCACTGGCGAGGGCGAAATACGGGCATCTGGCATGCGCACGACACCCAGTGGCGGATGGCACAGCGCATACGACTAGTCGACTTGGCCTTGAAAGGTTACGAGCAAAATGTTAGCGTATTGAGAACAAGAAGCGACGAATTAAGTAGGATAGGCAGACCTGTCAAGATTAAGAAAGGTCGATACGCTCCAGCGCTGTTTGATGTCGCGTTTGTGGACGGACCAATCTCCTGCGAGGACCATATGTGCCATGAGTTGCAGAAGATTTTCGAATTTAGGATGCCGCACGACGCGAGAATGACGGGTAGATATAAATACATTATGGACGTGAGTAGCTGTGTGTCATGCGCTACGCGTCGCTTAATTGCGAGACTAGGTCGACGGGAATGGGTGGTCTAGCAGGTTTAAACGGCTTATTACCACCAATTCGTTGATTTTCAAGTCGACCATCTATCCGGAATGGTAAGTCGTCCACGAAAGGTTGCCTCTGTAATTCCTGAACAACAGGACAGGTTTACAGACCGCATTGAACCCTGGGTTCATTATGTTCCCATTCAATCCGATTTTTCGGATCTGTTCGATGCGCTCCTGTTCTTCAGGGGAGAGTTCCTCAATCCGGAGGATACAGATTTGGGATCAGACTCGGAGTTTGATTTTGAGACAGCGGAATTTAACGCTAGGTGGTCGAACCATGAAAACCTCGCGAAAAAGATTGCAAAGGCCGGGCGTGAGTGGAGCTTGAACTACTGGAGAAGAGAGGATTTGACGGCATATATGTTCCGGCTGTTCTTGGAATACGCCCGGGTGATGAGTACGGACAGAGATAGGAATCGGTTTAAGTTATAGACACTTGACCATCATCATTCTGATGTTCTTGTCAGCGTCAATAGTTGAGTGGCATGCGATCAATCTTCTGTGTAATCTGTAATTCATCCTAATTTGGACTTGTAGAAGTGAAAAGAGAACGTTGACAGAACTGAAATTCCAGAACTGCATATCAACGTATATGCTTGTGCGAGGCCTTGACTGAAAAACATACTGCTGCGCTCACGCGCATTGGCGGTTGAAAGAGAGCATTGATGTGACAGGTGTGACCACGACTGGAGCTTCTGTTTCGCGCAGGTCGCAGGTGATGTCGTCAGACCGCAGCAGCATCATCTGTCCCATGAAGTTTCTCAGTACGTCAGACCGTATAAATCAACCAGATTTCAACGTACACGCTCCAGTGAATGTGACATCCGTCAAGATATCGTCCTCATCCAACTCGTCATGAGCTGAAACTTTGGACCATGTCAACCAGAGATGTATATGAGAACCACGTCCCCAAAGAAAGTAAATTTGTCGCCACGCCAGTCATTATCCGCCCCATGTCAACGATGATGTATATATGCATTCCGCGTGAGCGTGAATTTCATAAACTCAAAAGTTGAACATACCGTCGAGCGCTATGTCCTCGAAAATGTCAGCCTCATCATGCAAATCTAAACTAGAGAGATATACCTGTGCGTGTAAACTGCCTCCAGAGGCTCTAATCTCGCCCGAGAGGTCCTCAACCTGCTTGTAAAACACCACAGCGTCGGCTTGCGATACCAGCGGGAAATAGGATATGGTGTTCGGGGGTGCGGGTAATCGAAAAGCCATGATGTTCGAAACTCCCGACGCCTGATAGAGTGTGCGGGATAATGGACGCCTTAAATGAACTCATTTTCGCACCTATGAAAGGACTCACAAACACCCCACCATAATTGACTAGCGCGCTAGATTAAAGGTAAACGACGAACGTGGCTCAGGTCATTCCCATCGACGCTTTCCGTGGCAAATATCTTTGCCCTCGAGTTATGAAATCACCCGATCGTAAACGCGACCTAGATAACAGGTATCAGAATCCCTTCATCGCCCCAGAAACCACTGACCAGATACGAAATCGTTGACCTTGTAATCAACCCTCGAACTAGTGTAGCATTGATGAGATGCGCACGGCTCTCCTGCCATGACCAAGGGCAGCTTGTCAGAATAGAAGATGCTCCGTTTGTCCATCAATTCTGACGCGGCCTCTGGCGAGTCCAGAAATACTAAACCCTGACCAAAAACATACGACATCACCTTTGGGTGCCATGTTTGGTAGTTACGCAGCACAGACAGACACGAATCCTCACCGTATTGTTTCCCCCATTGAGTGACAAGGAACCACAATTCGTGATCAAGTCCTTGATGTTGCCGACTAGTGGCAGAGGTGTTGAACCAGGAGGTAGAGGTATAACGGAAGCTTTAGGTCTCCGCAACCAGAAGAAAAGAGCAAGGAGGCAAACGAGAGTAAAAATATTCATATTGGACATGTCAAAGTCCTCAACACAAGTGCTTGGTTGAACGAACGGCGGTGATCAGAGCCATAATAAGGCCTACTAGTATTTAAAGCGGCGTGCCTATCTGGTTAGAAAGACAGGTCTATAGTGAGGTTTCACGTTGCATTGATAGTTGTAGGACGGCCGTTACAAGTGGAGTGTTATGCGCTTCCGAAAGAACGAGTTGCATAGGCTGAAAGCGATTTGCACCCACGACCGCGCTCATGTCGCAGGTCCTCTTGCTACGCTCCGCATCTGGCGACGAACCTGATAGATATGAAACAGTCTTTGCCTCCGCAGGATACACCCCCATTTCTCTCTCCGTTCTCGAAACGGCGCTCACGAACATCTCAGATTTGACAGATATTATATTTCGGGAGAGTGGTAGTGCATTCACAGGCGTCATTGTGAACCAGCCCGCGAGCATGCGAAGCTTGGAAAGCTGCTGTGCAGAGCGTCGTCGTCGCATCGTCATCAAGTAACTCACAAACATCGTGGTCCTCTATCCCTTTCTACGTTGTCGGCAATGCTACTGCATCTGCCCTGTCTTCCTTACATGAACTCTTTTCTACTACATCCCAACAGTGTCTTGTACCTTCCCCATCCATGATAAGAGGCCAAGATTGTGGAAACGCAGAAAATTTGGCGAGGTTCATTGCACAGGATTTAGAGGGCAAGAATGATCAGTCAAGGTTGCTGTACTTGACGGGCGACAAGAATAGGGAATCACTACCCTCTATTCTAAATGGGGCGAGTGTGAGATTCGAGCAACTACAGGTTTATGGTACGCAGGGGTCGTCAACGTTTCAGGGCGACTTGGGTAGAATAATGGAGGACCATCCTGAAGCTAAAGGTCTGGCTCTGCTAACCGTCCGATCATGCTGCGCTAACGGTGCATAGTTACAGACTGGTGGATCGTCTTCTTTGCGCCCTCCTCAGCGCAATTCACTATACCTATCTTGGAAACATACTTTGCTCTGCCCCGTATCGCGGAGCCGCCCGGTGATGCCCATCCCTCGGCTAAGATTGCTGCAATTGGACGAACGACCCTCGCCTTTTTGCGAGATACACTCCGCCTCCGGGTCGCCGCAACAGCGTCCAAACCGGACCCAGATAGCCTCTTATCGGCGATCAGGGGAGCAGAATCATCATAATATTATTGACACTCATGCGATGTCATGACATATCCTCGGTTCGTGGACTGTCGCACAACATTATGGTATTTAAATAGAAATCAAAGTATACAGAGCAGATAACTAGGAGATCCGTAACATATAGATACGTTAGTACATTGTTAGACGAAACCATTTTAGTTTCATCTGTACACACACTCAGTTTCTCTTCTTCGAAGGTGTAATGGCCGGTGACGTGTTAAGGAGAGCTTTTGCCAAATCTTGCCCAAGACGGTTGACAATAAGACTGGGTACTACAATCCACAGCCTGCGCGGATGAAATAAAACAAGTTCGTTTAGCCCGGCGAGAGTAAAGGGACCATTATTATCCTGGCGTACCCATTTGGTATAACCCAGTAGAGAATCCAGTCTTCGAGAGAGTTGTGTCCCACCGCGCAATAACCGCAGAAGTATTCCTGGCCCCAATATAAGACGGTCTTGGCCAGCGTCATGACCGCCGAGGTGAAGCCGATCAGCGGCGCACTAGGCCAACCGGAGACGTGGGCGAGGTAGACATAAGCGAGATTCATCAAAGTTTCGACGATGTTCATTACAGCTAACGTTGATTTGTTAAACTTCAGAATTGGGCAATGACCCGACAAAAGACGAACCTTGTGCATTCGTGAATCCATCACCGGACTCAAACGACGGTAGGCCGTATACCTAGCAGTTTACTCAGACACATCATCAGTCATAAAATCAAATAGTAACTTGCATAATCGATCTATTCGATAAACACGTCACTCAAGTAACCGTGAAAATGGGGAGCGCCCTTACCTCCTGGTATAGCGAGTAGGGTTTCCAAATCCAATGCAGGTCACCTCCCTACAGAACATGTAAAACCAGATACATAAGCGACGGTAAGAGAAAGACTGCACCCTCATAGATCGAGGCCTAATAGGAACTCATGAGCAAAGAATTTTCAAGCTTTCAAATCGCAGGAAAAACGAACCGCATAAGACAGTATCCCACATCCCAAAAGATGACAGGCGCAGTGATAAGGAACCATAACGATATCCATGTGTATGTCTTGACCGCCATTTCTCAGTGCAGAATGGGGGCGGAAGTAAGGTGTGGTCAAGGGCTTGGGATGTCGGCGCTTGAACGGAGCGTGCCGGCATAGGCACCGCATTGAACGGCGCAACGTAACATAACAACCACACGCACCAACGGCAGTGACGCGTTTCATCTGCATGCTTGGCGGGGGCTACAGCCTCCAGGCATCTGAAGACTGAAGTGACCAGTGTTGACGACGTTGGTGCATGATGTTTGGTACCAATCGTGGAAGTTCAAGGTTACATCAAGCAGAATGCGCCTTTTTTTCCCGAAACTATTATGGCTGGAGATGGTGAGCAGCTCCCAAAACGTAATTGACCTTATTACGTGGTGGATATAGTCGAATTTGAATTACCCCACAACAGAACGAACACAGGTTCTTAGAGTCTTAGACTATCCACGGCCATAGGACTCTGAAAGCACCGCATCCCGTCCGATCTGCGAAGTCAACCAGAGTGCCGCCCAGTTAGTACCACGGTGGGGGACCACGCGGGAATCCTGGGTGCCGTGGTTTTTTGCTTCTCCATTCACATCTAACAAATATATTTTCTTGGCTAGCAGCAGTATGCCAGTAATGCATTCACTATGTTTACAAATTTGGTAAATTTGACGCCCTTGTTGCAGGTATGTCGTAAAACATCCGATTTAAACCCGACCGTCCATTGTGATGCTGCTCGGATTTAGCGTTGCTTACTGTACTTTGGCCCTTAATATGGCATTGACCCGTATTGCGTTACTAAACGTCAAACTTTCTGTCAACGCTTTGCAGACGCAATCTGCCGTCGTGACCGGGAATGGCACGGCATTGTCCCACAAGCACAACCAATGCGGAGAGATGGTGGAAAGACACTGTCTATTGGTATTTTTGTACTTGTCAGGAAGGCGAACTCGGGGACAAGATCAAACAAGAGTTCCGTAACGATCCAAAAGCGGATTACTAATTTAGGATGTTGATTAAGTTCCCACACGAGAGTGTACATTAGATATAATAATAATAATGGTGTTCAAAAAATCCACATTTATCGCTGCCCGCACACATATTGTCGGTCTGATTTGCCATCTGAGAGCCAGAGCTGTACGGGATGTTGTGCATCAGGACCAGGAACTGCACACTAGGGGACGGGGTGAGAGAAAATGGGTTAGTGCAGGTTCAGCTATTTTTACCGGCCGCATAGTACTGGTTCCTCCTGAATAAAATGGATCAATCATCGGTACTTTGCCCTAGCTCAATCATTCCCACCTCACCAGCACGAATGCGCTGCCTGTCGCTCCTTCTCCCTTTACTCTGTATCCTGTTCTCAGTTTCCGCCGCTCCTGTCACTGTGCGACTTTTTATTTCTTTTTGTAAATTGCTCATTCACCCCCTGCTGTCCAGGAGCGTCAGAACGTAGTCCGTCGTGACGGGGAGGAGGCACGTGAAGCTGGTCTGGTGGTACGTGCATGTTGCATCCATTTAAACATCTTTGATCTCATCCTTGCATCAAGGGCACGAATGGTCGACAGTGGAAGCGCGAAGCGTCACCGTCTACGAACGGTCCGCCCAACCATGATTGGAGGAGGAATCTTAGGCTTCCGCCGCCGACTTGACAATCGCCAGGAATGTTGATTGAATCTTCTCGAGCGCCATCGCCTCTATGGATTCCCACTTGGACTCTAAGTACTAACTAGTCTTGTTACACTCATTTGTCTCTCTCTCTCTCTCTCTAACTTAAAGCGTGATTCGTCGCTCAATATTCAATATCGCTCATTTGTTCAATTGTTCACCACGCATCACAAAATCGTTTACTCTCTTGGATGCTTGTGCATCGTGCATTTATTATATTGCTTGCTGTACTTAATCTTATTATATCTACAATGGCAATGCAATTGGTACTGATCGCCTCGGCGCTGGCCGGTGGTTGAGTCACAATTACGGTGATCAAAAGTTCCCAGCATCGCAACCATCAAAGTTGAAACGTTTGATCACCAGTGTCTACCAGTGTTCAAGCGCTAAACAAGCAGTGCTCTGACGAAGCCTTAAAAGACCAAGGCCTCTTGCTTGAAGGATTCTTTGTCGATCACCATGTCCCAACTCCCACCACGTTCACCAGTGAGTCTAGGTACATTGAATTTTTTTTTGTGTACTGAGGGTTTTGGGCATAGGGCATAGAGTCGGTGTTCTCGCACAGGGGATTCAAAGTGCCAGACCCGTAAGAAAGCCTGCTTTGCGTTCATAACAATAGGCATTAACATTCTGAAATGCATAGTTTCGCGCCCAGAGAAAGGCCCTCTACTTCTTTCTTCCATGCTGTGTTGGCGACTGCCTTGTTCCGCTGCTGGCATATACTTCTGCTACTTTCTGCATGGTCCACTCTCATCACCGTACTGAACCATCAAGGATACCATCTACGCATGCAACCCACTCTTCTCACCGTGTGGGTATATGAGTTACCCCGGTCCAAACATCGTGCTAAACGCGTTATTATACCTCAGCATAGGTACCGTTCTAGGTTTCGTGGTATCCTATAGGACTACGTCATCCTTCGAGAGATATAACGAAGGAAGGCGCCTTTGGTCGGAAATAATTTTGGCCTCTCGAACGTTTGCTCGAACGGTATGGTTCCATGTGCCAGGTATGACTCACAATCATTCATAAAAATTGCGTGGGCTCAATTATGATTATCACAGACCCGGACCCGAGGGAGAGTGATGATGCGGAAAGAGCCAAAATGCGCTCCATATTAGAAAAAAAAACCGTGATCAATTTGCTCGAAGCCTATGCCGTTTCTGTCAAGCATTATCTTAGAGTGGAGGATGGGATCTACTACAAGTTCGTTGTATACCCTACTCGAATCGACTTCCATTTGACCATGCCACGACTGCAGAGATCTGTATTACATCGTCAAGTACTTGCCCGCTTATGCGCTCCCTGCCGGGAGACCGTCCTTCAACAGTGATTACGCCGCCGCCACCACAGGTATCGACTTGCAACCACCGAGTCCCAAAAACGGTTCGGCATCTACCACGGCCTACTCCACGACCAGAACTTTGCTCCCGTTGCCCGTGACGTCCCCCTCATCCTCTCATCCCGAGGGATCGACAGCAGGACATCGGGACACACATCGGCGCTCGTTCGATGGAAGAGATGAATTTGTTCTCTCGAGGGAGGAGGAAAGCACTTTGCAGCCAGGTTACCTGCCACCAAAGTACCACTTGTTTGACGTCTTCCCCTTCTCGTTGATCGTGCAGTGGCTTACCGTGAAAGGGAGAAATATGAAGGGGAAAAAAGCGGCGAGACTGCGGGCAAAACTAAGGTCAACCGCATCCCGTAACATTCCTTTAGAGATCTCGCTCTACTTGGTGAGCTTCAACTTTTTGACCATGTTTAGAAACGGGGTTTTTTTTTTTACCGATCCGGCAGAGTTCCTATATCAGTGCATTACAACGGCGTAAACTGCTGGACGTTCCCACAACGAGTATGATTTCCACTTGTCCTAATTTGGACAAAGTTTTGTTGACGCGTCGACCAAGATACTTTGTTCCAGGCCCTGAATGAACTTGTGGGTAGCCTTACTGGTTTGGAGAGGATTCTTACTACCCCTATACCCTTTTCGTACGTGTTTGGAGTGTTGGAATGTTCGAGATGTACTCAACTGGGAAATAAAAGGTACTCGGTGCATCTATGGGTAGTGACTACCTTATACTGTTGGGCGATGGTGAGTTATATTTCACATCTGTCGAGTCTATAACTGATTGACTCATTTGCAACACAGCCTTTCCAGTTATGGTTGACGTTTGGTTGGTTGACTATTCCAGGGACAATCGCCGCAGTACGTTGCTCAAGTCATGTGGTATAGAACTTTCATCATTGATTCGACATGTCAGAGCTTCATCTATTTCGGATTTCTGGTAGCAGGCGAAGAGATCGAAAGTAAGCGGCGCCACTCTAGAGACATGAGGTGCCCTAAATTTTTTGCTTCTTTTTTTTTTTCCCCCTTCTCTAGATCCGTTTGGTTATGACAAGAATGATCTCGTGAGTGAACGGTTACTTGAAAGTGCTCCCTGCCAGGCTAACATCGGCGAAAAAAGAATCTCGATCATTTCACCCATAACATCATACGTGAGCTCATGTAAAAACCTTGGTCACACGACCAACAACTGACGCTTGTGCCGGCAGGAAATGAATTGCGGGCAGTTACTTCTGCTCCTCCCCCTGATCCGGCGGACTGGGCCTTCTCACCAGAAAACAATTTGATATTCTCCAGCGATTATGAGAAGGACGAAAGGGTTGCACCAGAGGACTGGATGAAGCGGGATTATGCTTCTCTTTTGGCAGCGCTGCAAGCGGATGAGCCGACGAATCTAACTCATTGATCCGTTTCAAAAGCCCTCGTATGATTGTGGGCATTTTGCTCATATATGATCATGGGACTCTTAATTATCTACTTATGCTGTGTATCACACTTGAAAAGAAAAAAGAGGCTTTGGTCCTCATTTCATGAAGCTAGATCAGACTCGGTAGCTGTAAGTGTAAGGGTGTGATGTGCGTGCCTAAAAACAGATGACCGAGGGTGACCGACGGTCTCAAGAGGCGTAGGGTACTGAATGTTTTAGAGCGAAACGATAAATTGGCGGGAACACAGAACGACACATTTTGTTGCGCGATGCAAGCGGCATGGCTAGGGACGCAGTTGGTTTGGAGTGAGTGAGAGCGACTTGGCGATCATTAATCATGGCAAAAGCAACATGGGAGAATCCATCGCATGCCCAAGTCATCGTGGGTGGGTTTCTAGAACACATTAAAATCAAATTGCCGATGCAGCAAAGGCAAATCGACTGCCCCAAAGGAAAAATGAATCGGCAAGCGTCGGACGCCTATATCATTTGACGTTGCGGGGGGCCACATGGGCGAGATGAGTGTCAGGCAAGTGTGGTGGCGTGGAGGGACCTCGGCAAGTGTGACTCCGCCAAAGGCATGCGAGACAGATTCGGCCGCTGCCTTTTCCACCAGCTGATCAGCCGGTCTCCTTATCACTTTCCCCATCGCCGCTCCTCGTCACACATGACTGCCGTGTTGAACAAGTCTTCGCATCCGTTTGACAAGACCCGTTTCGAGGCGCTTCTCAACCGTCGCTTTTTTTACGCTCCCGCGTTCGAAATATACGGAGGTCTGTTTTTTTTGTTCCTATTATCACACTATGGCCGATCCCTGATGCAACACTGTGTGCAAAAGGTGTTGCTGGGCTCTACGACTACGGCCCACCAGGCTCGTCGCTGCAGGCGAACATCATCGCAGAATGGCGTAGACACTTTATCGTGCAAGAACACATGCTCGAGCTGGATACGACCATTATAACTCCCGCTCCCGTATTCGAGACCTCTGGCCATGTAGCCAGATTTGCAGATTGGATGGTCAAGGATGCGAAAACGGGTGACGTGTTGCGCGCCGATCACCTGGTGAAAACCGTCCTCGAGGCAAGGATCGCGGGCGACATGGAAGCCCGCGGATTAGCAGCGCAAAAGCAGCAGCAGCAGCAGGACGACAAGAAAAAGAAAAAGAAGATGGGAAAGGCGGTGGCAGTTCGTTTACCCGATGAGACAGTGCGGGAGTACGAGATTATTCTTGCTAAGGTGTGTATACGTCTGCGCGTCAATGGGCTGCCCATCGACTTGACACAACAATAAAATGGTGTAGATTGATAACTATACTGGGCCAGAACTCGGCCAGTTATGTAGGGACCACAAGATCACCAACCCTGATACAGACAACGAAGTTACCGAACCTCAACAATTCAACCTCATGTTCCAGAGCAGCATCGGTCCCACTGGTCAACATCCAGGGTGGGTCACTCTTACTGTTCCCGTCCCGCGGCCGACGTTCTTACGCTTCGTTGCCTTACCCTTATAAAATTAGTTATCTCCGTCCCGAGACAGCCCAGGGGCACTTCCTCAACTTCTCGCGTCTACTAGAATTCAACAATGGCAGGATACCCTTCGCGTCTGCCCAAATTGGGCGGGCGTTCCGAAACGAGATATCACCCCGTGCTGGGCTGCTGCGGGTGCGAGAGTTCACGATGGCAGAGATTGAGCACTACGTGGACCCAGAAGACAAGAAACATGTCAAATTTGGCGAGCCGCCGAACGTCGTGGTGTCCCTTTTGGACAGGCACGTGCAAGAAGCTGGGATAACGACGCCCGTCCAGATGAGCATCGGTGAGGCGGTCGATCGGGGCATGATTGCGAATGAGACGCTCGGTTACTTTGTCGCGCGCATATTCCAGTTCCTTATTAGAATCGGCATCAATCCCGATCGGCTGCGGTTCAGACAGCATATGGCCAATGAGATGGCGCACTACGCGACGGACTGCTGGGATGCGGAAATTCACAACTCGTATGGCTGGGTGGAGTGCGTTGGGTGCGCGGATCGCGCTGCGTACGATCTTTCTGTCCACTCTGCCAAGACTGGTCAGCCGCAGGTCGTGCGACAAGCACTCAAGGAGCCGATCGTGACAGAGAAGCTAGTGGTGGAGTTCAATAAAAAGATACTGGGTCAAAGGTTCAAGGGTGATGCGGGCGTTATCCATAAGGTTGTAGAGGCCATGGGCGAGTCAGACTTGCTGAGGTTGAAGGGTGAACTCGGCCAAGGGTAAGAACCTTGTTGGCCCTTTGGCCGATCATTCCCGGGGCGTCTGACTTTGGCCGTTTTTAGGAGTACCAGGATTAAAACCGAGGAGGGTAGAGAGTTCCACCTTACCCCGGAGTTGATTTCTATTGAGAAGAAGACCTTGAAGCAGTCAAGTGTGTAACTTTGGCATTTGATACCCCATGACTGATGGGTCCATCCAGTACGGGAGTTTACGCCGAATGTAATCGAACCATCTTTTGGATTGGGTCGCATTTTGTACGTGCTGTTGGAGCATAGCTATTGGTGCAGGGAACAGGACGTTGAGCGCGGTGTACGTCATCCGCATCCGGGCTCTTCTTGTTGTTGTTGCAACCCATGCATCGCTGTTTAGGTTCTGTCACTTCCGCCGGTGGTTGCGCCGACCAAAGTGCTGATCGTGCCTCTGAGTGCCAGGGAAGAGTTCGATCCTCTGGTGCAGGAAGTCTGTGGGTGGCGGCGTTGGTCAGTGACGTGAATGAAGCCGGCTGATGAGCTATTTATAGCGACGAAGCTACGCAAAGCGGGAGTCTTTTCTCGTGTGGATGACTCTAATACTTCAATTGGTAAGCGGTATGCTAGGAACGACGAATTGGGGACGCCGTTTGGGGTAACGCTAGACTTTGCGTGTAAGTGGTTCCCTTGAAATGGATATAACCTTTAACTTTTTGCTTTTTGAGTATAGCCATCCAAAACCACACGATGACTCTACGGTGCGTGTGTTACGAACGTGTACGGAGGCAGATGAGATGATGACGAGAGCAGCGAACGGGATACGATGAACCAACGGATCGGGCCGATCGATGAGGTAATCGCGGTAGTAACAGAACTGGTGGAGGGAAGGATTGAGTGGGAAGAGGCTTGCGTGCGCCTCCCAGCGTACGAAGGGGTTCAGAGGGTAGAAAGTATAGAAATTGACTAAAAGCGCAATTGACGAAAGCGGTGTTTCCCAAGATAGAAGTGAAATGAGATTGTCGACGTTGAAACGCCACGGTTCGGGTTGAAAGGCAAAGAAGATAAGGCCGATCGAGCTGTCACACGTGTACCTCGTGGAGGACAGATGGGGAGTGGCTGGGAAAGGCATCCCTCGGCAGCACCCCAGAAAAACTTGAACTTTGGGCGGCAGAGCCCTGATTTTCCACTGAGGCCGGTCCATGTAAGATCGGCAAGATCCATGCGACCCTAGTCGTCCGTATGCTATCCACCTATAAATCCCCCTCCACATTCCCTGCTTATCCATCCTCATGTCTGCAAACCAATCCACCCCACCCAGTCTTGTCGCTTTCCCAAGCGTATCCGCTTCTCTCTGCACTCTTCCAAGCGCTACTAGTTTGCAGGGCGTCGCTCTTCATCCTAGTATGTACGCTGCTCGTGCTGCTGAGAGCGAAGCAAAGGTGCTCTTTCTTCCCACTCCTCCCCCCATTTCTTCCTCTGACCTTACTCGCTCCTCCAGCTCCAAAAGGCTTTGTCTTCAAAGGCCAACTCGTCTGCAAAAAGCCACCCAATCCAGATCCCCACCTATGTCCAAGTAAGTCCCTCCCACTCTTCTCTCCTTACCATCCCAGTCAGTCCCTGACCGTCGTTCAAAAATAGCCTTTGGACTCCGCAACATCTTCATCACCGCCTCTGATGATGAGGAAACCTGTGCGTCCCTTCTTTCATTCTGGGGTGCTTTATGTATTCATGAATTCGCGTTTCTATTAGAAACCCAAATTCCAGACATGAAACAATCTGGCACTACCTTCCATTTCCGCTCCCAGGGACTTTTTGTAGACCGGCATCATCTCGCATTCTCATATGGATCCATCTCAACATTGCTCTCTTTGCTCTCGTTGCATGCATCTTTTCTCTCTCTCTCTCTCTATCTCTCTCTCCCTCTTATATCATTTTCCTCTCTCTCGCTCTGGCATATCTTTAGCATCTCTCTCTCTCTATTTCTATGGTTTATTGGGATATGGTTTCAATCTAATGGGTATTTTGGCATTTTACTCATAGACGCGTTTGTTGTACGGTACAACAATTGCAATTGGTTAGCTCCATCTCGCAACAGCCGACTTGATCTGATCATGTCCCGCGATGATACTGTCAAGGTTCGTACCATTTTTCCGCGTTCCATCTCGGTACCTGCGGCTTTGTTCAATGCTGTTCCGCACAATCAGCGGTTGTGAGTTCAACTGATGCTTGTCATCCATCTGTTCTACACGCGACTCGTTCGGAAACAGGCACGTAAAATGTTTCAAACTGCTAACAGGGTAAGAAAATTATATCAATCTGCGGGGAAAAACAGTTTTGAAATTCATCAATAATCAACATATTTTAGTGTCTCCACTCCTTTGGGTCCTTCCTTCCAAACCCGACAAAGAAGTTATCTCGCTCCGTCCTGTGTCCCGTATTCCGCGACCATCGATGTGCCTTTGCTGTCCTTGCTCATCGGGCGTCTGCTATCGATCTACTACTTGCTCAATTCGCCTCGCTTATTCTCTCTCTCTCTCTCACCCTAGTTACCGAGGGGCTTTGGCCCAACCTCCCCAACACTTGACCTCCATATCCCAAACTCCATGGTAACTCCCACTGCTCGACGGAACCGCGCTAGAACAGGGCTGCTTAACCGACGCTTGTCGCTGTCAGCCTCCGCTTTCCCTCATGTACAGCAAATGGCTTGAATTGGTTTAGATCATTCAGCCGCCATCGGAGGATTCTATCATGCCGGCACCAGATTGGTTGCTACTGTCATGGGCTTGAAGGTACGTGGGAATACATGGGGTGACATGTAATAACGTTACCCACCGACCTTGCAGGATTGCTGGTGAGTGACTAATCGTGTAACGATAAGTGGATGGATAATGCCGATAAATACTCCAATGATCACGGAGTACAGATGACATTATATTCTTTTTTTCACAGGATGTAACACGTTCTTTCAACTCTTCTCAGAGCTGCTTGATCGCGCCCAAACATAAAACTATAGTGCAACGTGTTTCGGTAACACATACACATGTCTGGGTTTTTTTTTTTTTTTTCAGAATCAAGCCTGCCCGAGTCACCCATCTGATGATGATATGATGATGATGACTCGAACCTGGCGACAACACCTCGGTGCGAGACATGGACATGACGTGCGTGGCGATTTCAGGGCAGCGACGGAACGATGGCGGAATGGGTCCCCGTAGTCCCACGGAATCCCAATCAACTCCTTAAGTTTGCTGACATCACGAGAGCATCACCCAGGTAACACCGCCCATGACGCGGTGTTTGGAACTCGAACCTTGTTCAACCGCACGGGAGTCATCCTCTTCCGACTCATCTCATTTCAGGGATATTATCCTCCCATGCCAACTTTCCTCTTTCAGCGACCTCTGCCACTGTAGCTATTGTTGGAAATAACCGACCCACCGCCACACAGAACTGGTGGGTCTCTCTTCCTTGTATAATGTCACATCCGCACCGGTGTGAATTTTTTTTTTTTACGGAATGACTTCTGACACTTGAGCCGCACTTCAATCTCAACTCTGATTCAATGAAATGTTCTCTCTTTCGGCATTTCCGACAATCGCAACATGGCACACTTTGGACACAAGCCCGTACTCGTTGCTCGGCCTCCGTGCAGCTTATCGGACCGTTCAAGAACTTACTAGCCTTCTTCCCATGGAAAACTCAAATCCTTTCCGTCATCAGCCCTTTAATAAACAAAACCTTGCACTTGCGTTTTTCTTTTCTTTCCAGCCCTGGACCGAGCGTGGTAGATTGGCTTCTTATCCGGCGCCAGCCTTGCTCTTCCGGGGTATCGCTATCATTGGGTCGTTCCTCGGACCTACGGATAGAACCCACGAAGCCTTACCACGCTCGCTACCCGTGGAGAAGGCGCGAGGCCCTGGCCGTGTCCACTAAAAACGAAGCGATGCTAATGCCGCGTACATGCATGGAGTCTTCTTAATCGCAGAAGAATACGATAGACGATAAGGAGGGATCGTCGGCTAGTTCATTTACGCACACACTCCATTCTGTTCCATTCCAGCCCCTGATTCAGTTCTCGTCCAGCCAACTAGCTTGCGGAATTGGAACGGGCGTCCGCATTCGTACTCGGAATCGTACACGCGTTCACGCACGCCAACTTTTTGGGGCAAATCGATGGTCTTTACCCATTTATACACAAGTCGAGCGCTACACGGTGACGTGTCTTAATTTGCCGCCGACCATACCTTGATAGCGGGCTGCGTAATTCCGCGTCGTTGACGTATCATAGCTCTGCTTTACTTCTCCGGTTAGACTGACGCAACTACGAGTCACTTTGGCAAGTCGTACGTAACGTATTAGAATGCCAAGGCACGCGGCGTCGACGGTGCATTTATAAGCACGAGGCTGTGCACGGCTTTTCCCGATTCCCAGCATACGATACGATAGCTATCGTTCGTGGAAATGAATTGATACTCCTTAGGTCAGGTAGCACTGAGTCAAATGCTCCTGCGTCACCGCGAAATCCACGCTTTCACCGGGCCTCCATACCATCTCGTACAACGTTCCGACTGCCATGGAAGGCGCGTAAGGTGTTTTTTTTTCTTTTCTGTGCCGAGAACTTCGGGACCTGTTTGCCGAACTAGTGCTCGTGGCTTGTCGAGCTTGTCGAGACAACAAGATAGCGATACTCGGTATGGTTAAAGACGCCCCTGGCGCATGCGCGAAACGGCAGGAACAGGCCTAGGCCACGCGTTGCAACAGTACACGATGCCTTGAGCCTTATTGAGTCCTTTATGTCGTCATTTCAGGAAATAGCATGTTTCGGATGAACGGGATGAGCTATGCCTTGATTGGCTACTTGGGCAGTCTGACGCAACGGCAATGTTTGATAACGACACAGACTTGGACCAATCGGGTAACGATATGCCATCAAACATGCTTGGACAGCGTCATTTCTCACATAAGTGACCGTTGAGAATGACAATTAGAGTTGGTTCCGCGCATCCTTATCGCCGCGATATCAGATGATCGTGATCTCGCAGCGGTAGAAACATTTCACATTCATATTGATATACTACTACCGCTGTTAGAAAAAGGCGCTTTAGGAAATAACATGACGGATGCACATGGCAGACTCATACCAATAGCGGATTCATCTATGCACTCCCTGTAACGTGAAGCCATGAAACCTGAAGAGGCTTTAACAAGATGGTGCAGCGATTAATGACCGACCCTGATGTATAGGTTTCTCATGTATGTGTAATGAATTAAAATTGCGAAAGAAGATTGCTGGGATATCTCTGTGCCAAAAAAGACCGTTGCGGGTTGCAATGAGGGTGATGTGGTAATTTCATTCATTCATTCATCGTTCACGGCGTATCGATATGGGGTTGCGCCGCTAGCCCCAAGCCTGTGTCGTGCTGCACAAGAGACGTTAGATCGAAAAGTGCAATGTTCGGGAGAGGAAGAAAATTACCTGTAATTGACTATGAGATGCCCATCAGTTGCAAACGACTGGCATTTCAGGGGTTAGGCTACTGAGGTAATCCATCGTGGGTCGAAAGCTTACCTTGTAAAGGTTTGCGACCGTGTCATCAGGTGCTGGTGAGAACGCGAGGTTGATATACGTGAACTAGTTGAACCAAAATATCGGCACGATGATTCGTAGAAACGACCTGTCCCTCACGCACCAACGGTTCGTTGGCCCAGCCTAGCTCTTTCCTGAGAAACTGTATCACGGCTTGAAAGCGGTTGGAAGAGGTTATTTTGTAAAAATTTTGCTTCATGATTGGCGCATTTCCGACGGCTTTGAAGCGGACGACCACTGTGCGGGCGAGCTAAGACTCTCTAGGGAGAAGGGGAAAAAATGTGCATTACCCTTTGTCGTGTCCTTTTGCTTGTATAGTTCTAGAGCCTTGAGAACTTCGCTGATCTGCACCTGGGTTGCTTTCTGCGGTGTAGCAGGATCCCCCGTCTCTGCGTTGTCCGCCGCCATGGCTAAGCGCTAGAGTGTGACACGTGTGACAGCCAAGTCAAGAGATTAGTACCAGTGGCCTCGCGCATAGGCAATGCGCGAAAACCGTCGGTTTGGATCTAGGGACATCCCTTTGAAGAGTCTTCTGTGAAGAAGTGAAGTGGTGAGCCTGTTATCTAGACTCCACCAGAAGGAGTAGTGTGAGAGATACCACCCATTTATTCACATTTCAGGTACTCAATCCGAACCTCTCATTCAACAGTTCCAGCAGATTGAAAACATGAACGCTGATATTTTCTAGGAACGCATCGTAGCCCTTCTTCTCTTCAAACAGCGGTTCGTTCAGAACTTTGTATGGTTAGTTCTGAGCGACTGATTTAGATTCCAATTCTCACGTTATCTTCGTCTCCTAAGCTCCTCTACCATGATACAGATAAACAGGGAATAGCCTATTTCATGGCCGTAGCACCAATTCAAACACCGACGTCGACGGAATCTTCGAATTTACACCTTTACAGCAGAGGTGGCGGCGTTGAATTACCGTTACAGGAAAAGTAGTACGACATCAGCCTTATCGCATGGACAATACACGAACGTTTTTTTTTTCCTTTCTTTCAGTATCGAAGAACGTTCCAGGTTAGAACACAAATATCCGTGCATGACAACCACGATGCAAAAGACCTGGCTAGGAATGCAATTTCCTGGGATCCTGCCGTGTGATATTGCAGGTGCATCAACACGTTACTGGCGCGAGATATTCAGCTTCATTATTCAACCCCAGCCATGTTCAAATGCTATGCACTGGAGATGTGGCAACAACGGGGGCTTTTCATCCCAAGGAATACGTAAATCCGCCTTCTTCGTTGGGAAGAGCAATGTGACCAGACACCGGAAATGCGGAGCAATCTCGCGTTATGTGGAGAATCCAATTGCCGTAAGCAACCACATCTCATATCCGATAATTTGGGATCATCGTAGATCTTTATTAGGACTCATCCGTCTAACTGCCATCCAAAATATAGACAGCGCAATGTCATTTCTTGGTATAACGGAAATTGCTTTAAAATGACCCAGTTGGGAATGGACTGCGTTTGCGGACCGAGTTGATGGACATACTGCGCGGTCTTCGGCAATGACGTTGGTCCCCGTGATGTGCGTTATTATTTACATTTTAGGGATCCAGATGGTCGTAACGCATGGTAGCGCCTCCATCGAGATTAACGTCGCAGTTGGTAAAATCCCCCAAAAATGATAATCGATAAGAATGAATCAGCGCGAATATATGCGGGTGATTTCATAACTTGAAGGCAAAGATATTTGCCGTGGAAAGCATCGATGGGAATGACGTGAGCCACGTTCGTCATTTATCTTTAATCTACCATGCTAGTCGATTATGGTGGTGTGTTTGTGAGCTCTTTCATAGGTGCGAAAGCGGACGAATTGCTTGAGGCGTCGGCAGTTTCGAACATCATGGCTTTTCGATATCCCATAACGCTATCATTATCAATCCTAATAACCCTGTTGCCCGCACCCCCAAACACCATATCCTGTTTCCCGCTGATATCGCAGGCGACGCCGTGGTGTGTTGACGGTTTAAGAGGTAGGTCTTCACCCCAGCGACGAAATCGCGGAAGGGCTTGAGGAGACCGGGCCGAGGAGCACGAAGAGTCTCTGGGAAATTTTGCGATTCAAGGCGACCAGGTCGAGGGCCTCGTCGGCGATATTAAAGCCTCTGGAGGCAGTTTACACGAATAGGTATGTCTCTCCAATTTTGATTTGCACGCTTCTTGATGCATCGGTACAAACATATGCCGCGTTTGAATTGAACAAAGTGAGCACAGTAATGACGGGGTCGACATTGTCGAGGGCATAGCACTCAACGGTATGTTCAGTTTTTGAGTTTATATCTTTCACGCTCACGCAGAATGCATATATACATTATCGTTGACAATAATAAAACAGGCGTGGCAATTTCTTTGAGGACTTGATTCTCATCGACGAATGTACCGCTGATAACGATGACGAACAAGCTGAGTTGGATGAACGCGATACCTTGACGGGTGTCACATTCACTGGAGCGGGTGCGTCGAAATCTGGTTGATTTATACGGCCTTCCGTACCGAGAAACTTCATGGGACAGGTGCTGTTGTGGTTTGACAACATCACCTGCGTGAAACAGACCAGCACGAACCTGGGCATTGGTAGCTATAAATGAGGCCTGGTTTTTACGTAAAGCAAGAGAGTGGAATGAGCAATGCTAGCGAACAGGGAGGAACGCATGATTGCTGCCCATGGGAATGTTGACTTCGTTGAATTTATCGTTCTCTCTTGTGTCGGTGCTCAGCCTATCCACTCATTGTCACTGTAGGCCTCGCCATCAAACACCTCGTCCACCACCATCGTCAAGACCGCTTTCTCGCCACTCCTCAACGCCCTCGCTCTTGCCATCCCACCGGCCCTCGCCCTCATTGCCCATGAGCTGTGACTGGTGGCCCAAATAGAATGTTAAAGACTACGCTTCCTCGGTGTTCTGTTCCCTGCACGAAGACATCTTCCACCTAGATCTCATTCACTATCTTCTTTCGGTAACCGAAAAATACATCCTTTCCGAATTAGGTTCTCCAAGCAAATCTGGCTCCTTTTCCACTTTTCATGGTGGCTCGTACGTTGCATTGTCTTTGTTTTTTGTTTATTTTGCGATTTAATTTAGTCTCTCTGTGCTGTCTCTCTCCACCCGCTGCCCATCTCTCTCCCTGCTCACCCACTGCCCTTGCCCCGTCCAAATGTCTCGGGTGACCACACGTCAACTCGACCATCACTACCACCAAGCTGCGTCATGCTTCATTCAGGCCCCCGGTATGTTTTTATATTTCTCTCTATTTAACCGTCCATTTTGCGGTATATCCTGATGACATGGTCTGTAGTCAAAGCACGATAGGATATGTTTGAGGGAACTTGTGCACAAGATGAAATATTGGTAAACTAGCAGCGAATCTGAACCATCAAGAACTTCCATAATTCGAACCATCGGATAGTTTGTACGTGCCAGATGCCATTTCAATGCGGATCGTACTTGCACATCTTTTTCCATGCACGAGCCGCCTTACCGCTGGAGCCTGGCATTCGCGGGCTCCGCCGTCTGCGTTGTCCGCCGCCATGGCTAAGTGCTAGAGTGTGACACGTGTGACAGCCAATAGTACCAGTGGCTTCGCGCAGTCAATAGGCAGCGAAAACCGTCGGTTAGGATCTAGGGACATCCCTTGGAAGAGCCTTCTGTGAAGAAGTGAAGTGATGAGCCTGTTATCTAGACTCCACCAGAAGGAGTAGTGTTGGAGATACCACCCATTTATTCACATTTCAGGTACTCAATCCGAACCTCTCGTTCAACAGTTCCAGCAAATTGAAAACATGAACGCTGATATTTTCTAAAAAAAAACTCATCGTAGCCCATTTTCTCTTCAAGCAGCGGTTCGTTCACAACTTTGTATGGTTAATTCTGAGCGACATCTCGAACGGACTGAGGTGCGATGCGACCAAAGTCGACCGCGATGACGTCATGACATTGCGATTCAGGTTCATGTTATTTTTTTCGGTTCACGTCCACTCTCAGCAAAATTCAACACCTTCCTCATCCCAAGAGCGCATCAGATCAATATCCTTTCTATGAGAAGTAGGAATGGCGGCAAGGCTAAACAAAATCGACTAATGAGTTCTACAATCCAAAATGAAAACACGAGCCTAACCTTTCCTGTAGGCACCTAAGAGCTTCCTCGGTTTTTTCATTTGCAGATTTATCACGATTCGCTGCTTTCGCTCCAGCGTCCACTGCGAGGTTCAAGGCATTACATGCAAGCGCATGAGCCTCCTTCCAACCAGGCGTACTCTCTCGAGGTCGATTTTCCCTGGAACCACGTGCTACAGAGCGTTCCATATATGCCTCAATCCCAGTCGTATAGGCGAGAAGGAGAAAATAGAAGAAGGTCTCGCAGATAGGACGCAGGCTGTAAATGAACTCAGTGTTCGTTTGAGTGCGATATGACCCGACGGCAAGTACTTCAATCGATTCGGCGTTAGGGAGCCGGAAAACACCACGGGAAAAGGTTGGTTGCGGAGTTTTCCCATTGAAGGAGAAGAACTCAAAATTTATTCCGTCGCATAGAATGGCGTAAATCGGGAAAGGCTGAAAACCAGCACGATCATTAGAATAATCGCACGCTAAAGCGTATGAGTGCGAAACAGTGAGATTGCGAATGCGAAATGCATACCATCGCATTCGGCAATGACCTGTGCAATAGCGTCCAGCCACTCATTAGCGTCCCCCACTTTAAATTTTACTTCAATCATGAGGATGGAAACTCCACCAAATACGAGGAACTGATATTCGATCCGTCCTTTTGTCGCTATACGACCATATATAATAGATTCCGGGGTATTCACAATTGTTAATTTGAAAAGGGCGACGGTACGATTGAAAAGCTAGAGAAGTGCGAGTTCAAAAATCCGCAAAAGAGGTACTTTGAGCACTCACCGGAGCAAGAAACCTCGACCTGGCTTCTTCGTTCTGATGATCACGAGGTTCTCCATACTGATTCATAACAATGCCAAGATCTTCTACAATTGCCTTAAACAGGGCGGTTGGAATACGAGCGCGGTGAATGTCGAATGTTTGCATGTCGTTGCCCTTTAACAAAGGGTCTAGACCAACTCTAGGGGCGATGTCACGATAAGTGACTTTAGAAAAGACGTCGAGTCCTTTTTCTAGAAGTACCATGCCAAAATTGGCTTACTGTATGTACATTAAGTTCGAAGATGAGTACGAACCTTGAAGAAGTTGCAGGTCGGCCAAGTGAAAGTCATAGGTATTGAGCAAGTGAAGTATGGCAAGTTCTGCACTGCCCTGGGAGGATATCGCAGATTCAAGGGTAGCGATTAGCTTGTCATCAGTTATCTTGGCCGTTCCACGTCGTCGCTTTTTACTAGTCATCGTGTGGATGTCCTCAAAGCCAAAGTCGACGGATGTCGACATGTTGGATGTTGGTAAAGATGCGTGGCGATAGTAATAGACAGGTTGTTGTTGCTGGGTTCAGATAACGATCGAACCACCAAGGGCAGACCACTGTAAAACCTCGACAAGCGCCGAGACAAAATCACTTAGCCAACGGATCGGAAAGCAAGATCAAGCCGTGTTATTTATAGCGTAATATCCGAGGTAGAGAAAACGTAGAAAAGAAGAAAGAAAAGAACTACAGAAACGTCGATTGCTCTTATCTTATATATGTAAATGCTGTTGTACTTGTTTTGGTTCCGCAGTGTATGACGTGCGTCGATGTATGACGTGTTATCCGATTGTCCTATTACAACCACGCTTTTATACTACTAGTAGTGCTTCAAGAAAAACAAGTTAGTAGGACCAAGTAGTCCTTGTGGCCACGCATACGAAGACAGTAGTCCTCAAGCAGGTCATACGTGTTGACAGGGCCAGCCTAGGCAGCTATTTTTACTCTGAAAGATTTCAGGCTACAAGATTGGGCTGCAAGGCAGGAAGTACGGGCAGCACACTGAGGCTGAAAAGCACATGTCTCAACTCAGATGAGATGACACGGGCGAGCACGGCCAAGGCAGACTCTAAACGCGCGTAGAATGGCATGAAATGTCCATGACGGTAATAAGGAGAAACAGGTAGAATACAGTCTATGCTCTAGTTATCGAAACGAATAAATCACATTCAATCTCTGGCGACATCGCTAACGAGGTGCATGAGACTGATACCGCACAAGGGGTAAACAGGACACGCACCGCCCGAATATTTTGACCTTTAACCAGTCTGTCGCAACCAGGGTCCGGTTACGCAAGGAGAAGAGGGTACTCAAGTACGCGCTTCGCCAGAACAAGTACGTGGCTACGCCACCGCTCGCAATCTGGCATGTCGGGGATCAGCGTTGTTCGACGATGGCAGCGGACGCATCGCCAAAGACTCACCGTGCCATTCATAAAAGGCAGCTCCGCGATTGCCTTTTCCGAACCAATGTACCTTTTCCCGGAAAGCGTGAGCACCATTTTTTTTTCGGCATACCATCCTGTCCTGTAACTTACGCCAACGATCCTTGGTGCGAATAATGGAACGGCCTGAGCTTGATCTTTGCCAGGTGTTTCCTGACAGAGGCGATCTCCCCAGCCACTCTTGTCTTGTCCTCTTCGCTGGAAACTCTTACTTCCTCATATTCCAGATCGTCCAGCCTGGTCTGCAGCACGCGTCTCTCTTCGCCATCTTATTGAACAGACGCGCGAGGTAAGCTCCCTGCTGGCTGGCGACTTGGGCCGTCGGAGCGTAGGACGTCGCTGTGCAGTCGCCAATGGCGAACAGGCCGTCTTCAACGCCTTTCATGTGGAGGAAGTCTGTAAGCGGCAGGACTAAGATGGGTAAAGGATCAATCTAGGACGAGGCGTACCGTCAACAATGATGCCGCGCTTGTTGGTCTGAAGCTGAGGAATGTTGGATATAAGATCTTGCGTGAGCTTCCTGGGCTTGTTGCCCTGAAAATGACTCGAGTCAGCCATACAATGGACGAAAAAGGGGAAAAAATCAATGTACGGCTGCCCATACTAACAATCCGCAAGGAACATCTTGGATGCTGCCATCCGGCATCTTGAGGACGACGCTGTTTTCCTTCACCTTCGGAGACGTAAGAAACTCGCTTGATGCACGTATCGTAATGACAAACCTCTTTGACCATGGTCTTGGTCAAAACATTGATTTTACTTTCTTTGAAGGTAGACTCGGTGTATTCGATCAATTGCTTGCTGAACATGGGCAGCACCGATGGAAGCGCCTCGACCAGTGTTATCCGAACTCTGCCAGCTAGTTCTGGGTACCATGCCCTCAAATCCTGCTCCAGGAAATCGTGAAGTTCGCCGCTTGGGAACAACTTAGCTTTACTTAGTGTGACTTGCTAACGTCTTACCTGACTTCAACACCCGTTGGTCCGCCACCGACGACCACCTAGATTATCTCAGCATATAACAAATGGTATCCTACTGCGTTTGAAAACTTACCAAATGGAGCAAACGATCAATTTCCTTGTCAGACTGTCCGGGGAAAGTCGCCGTTTCCACACCTGAAGTTGTTATGCGCGGTCAATGTCAACGTAAATCAACTCACAATCTAGGAAATGCCGTTGCATCTATAAACAGAAACTCAGTCAACGGTGACCTAATATCGATCGCGATTACAGACTTTTTCGGCGTCTGCGAGTTCCTTCATGAAGCAAGCATGATCCTTGACGCCAGGGATGTTGAAGGTCTGGACTTCCGCGCCGACTGCAAAGACAAGGTGGTCGTAGGGAATCGTCTTGCGCGACACTTCGCCTTTGATTTCTGAGTTGTCTATACAAACCATGTCACGTGATGTTGTGTCATTGAGATGAATTGGCGCACCGATGAAAGTGACTGTCTTGTTAACAGGCTTTCCGGGTCGGGTGAGATGATAACGATCAAAATAAAAGAAAGTGAACACTCACGTCGACTTGTTGCGCTTCGGCCTCAATCACGGTTACGGCGCGCGTTTTATGGCGCGTGATATACCGGGTGGGCTGGATGATGGAGCGGGGATTAAGCGTACCAACAGCAACGCTAGGTAAGAGCGGTGTGAAAAGGAAGAAATTTTTAGGGCTGATGACGACCTGCGTTGTATTATTGAACGAGAGTACGTGACTGCAAAAAAAGGCACTTACGACATTGTATTCGGACGTGTCTAACGTGTTGAGGAGACTTGTGGCGCCCCATCCACTTCCAAGGACGACGATAGTCTTTTTGGTAGGATCCGGAGGCAACTGAGGACCAGGGTTACGTTCGCGGTATGTGACATAGTAAAATGTCCCAGCCCCGCCTAGGAGGGTGATCAACGTGGCGCGGCCCAAGAGCTGGAGGAAGCTCCTCCATTTTGATGTCGTTGCTGTAGTCTAAAATTTTACGCCATGAGAGACTGAAAGGGGAGTAGATGGCGAGACGAACAAGAGTACTGGATGGGGCGTTGAGCCTGGGCACCTTGAATAATGGAGCTTGTGGATGCCTGGAAAGCAGGCGGGTTGAGAGAGACCTGGGTGATGAGAAGACTACAAAAGTCAGGAGGAGCAAAGACGAGATAAAAGAAAACAGACAGACCTGCGGTGCGAGCGCAGGTCAGGATCATGAGTGTCGAGAGGATGAGAGCAAAGCGGTGCGAGATTAAGCCATTGTTGGCGCCTTGGACAGGCGTCGGCTGATGGATCCATACACACCCCGTTCCCGCACTGTGTCCCGCAAGAAAAATCTCAGCTTGTCCACTAAAGAGTATACAAAGGCCAGCCCAGTCTTCATTCCACAACCGTCGCTCATTTATCTTGTCCAGATCACAGGCACAATCGCCTCTGTGCGTCGGGGCAGACTCAAAGATGACCCGTACGACGAGCCTTCCTTCATCGCAGAGACCTCCTTCGTGCGCGCCCCACTCAACTCACGCGTCGGCGCCTCCAATGCTCTCCCAAAATCGAAAGGAAAGGCAAAACAGGAGTCTCTGGACCGTATCCCACTCGATATCCAGGAAGCCCTCGTCCTAGAAGACCTATTATACGTATTGATCGTACGTTCGCCACATGCATTTACATCAGACACTCACCATCTGTACAAGGGCATCGAAGGGACCTATATCACGTTCCATCCTGACTATTCGCTTGAAGACGATGATCCACTACAAGGCATTCAATTCGTCTCCTCCACTTCGCTAGGTCAGTATCGCTCCTCCCCCGCTCCAGCTGCACGAACCTTTCCCCAGACACCTCTCTCTGCGACTTGGTTGAACGCATACTCCCACTCGGCACGTACTACACCGCCATCACCGCCTTTGTCGAACAACGAAGCCACCTCGACTTTGGCCTCGTCAACCACGCCCTATGCGCCGCCATCCGCGACATGCTCAAGGTACTTGTCCTTCTTTACCTGTTAGAGTCGTTCTCTCTAAACACCACACAGGACTACCAAACCCTCCTCTCCCAACTGGAGCACGCATTCAACACTTCCCCAACCTTTTCTCTCCAGAAGCTCTGGTTCTACGTCCACCCGACCATTCACACACTTTCTCTAATCTATCAGCTCATCCTCGAACTCGCCACGGCGGATGAAGACCCGTCCAACTCTCTCGCATCGTCTTCCTCCTCCGAGATCGACCCGGAAGAAGAAGCGAGGAACGAAGCGTTAGGTCTCGGCGGGGCCAAACTCAAAGCCGTCTTATCCGAGATCAACAGTAACCACCTCGGCGTTGCGGGCGGGAGCGGGATCGCAGTCAAAGGAGGGGAAGTGCTCACCATCATTCATGAAAGGATGCAAAACATGTCGGGTGATCCGACCGCGAACAAGCTCTACGGCGTCTTGTTGAGAGCGGCAAGCAAACCATACGTGAAGATGCTCCGGCAGTGGATCACGACCGGAAAGCTCGTGGATCCGTACGAGGAGCTGTTGGTGAAGGAAAGTAAATTTATCAATCGAGGGATATTGGAGGTGGATTATACGGACGAGTATTGGGAGAGGCGGTATACGGTGCGTCGGACAAGGCAACACGCCCGTCATTTTTCCTTATCCGTCCTACAGCTGAGAGACGGATCGACCCTTTCAGCTCCGTCAAAGCGACAAGCCGGTGTCTCTGTACCGCGAAGCATAGGGGGGAGGTTACCGGGAGGAGCATGCGTACCGCCTGTCCTCGAAGGCTGGAAACACAAAATACTCCTAGCAGGAAAATACCTCAACGTCATTCGAGAGTGTGGAATTGAAGTCAACCGGAATCAAAACTATCCAGATGATGAAGAATTGTCGATGGACGATGCCAGGTATGCAACATGTTTTCGCGAATATGAAGCCAAATAGACGAGTTTGGGACTAGATTCTACAAGTTCCTCGAAGACGCGTATTCTCATGCCAACCATACACTGCTCGACCTTCTTCTCAAGGACCAACAGCTCGTCCCGCGATTACGCTCGCTCAAGCGGTTTTTCTTCCTCTCCCGGTCTTTCTTCTTTACCCATTTCCTTGATTTGTCGCACAACGAGTTGCGAAGACCGTCCAAGTCTGCATCTGTGGTGAAACTGCAGAGTCTGCTAGAACTGGCGCTGAACACGGATACCCATGGAGAAGACCTTTTGTTCCGCGAGGATGTTAAAATCAGTCTTGCTGATACTGGACTGTACGACTTTTTGATGAAAGTGGTCAGCGTGAGTGGAGTCACTGGGGGCGTGCTCAACGGTGAGGACGCAGGCGAGGGAGAGGTGAACGGACATCGGGGACACCAGGATGACCATCGAAAGGAAAAAGAAGAAAAGAAGGGACTGATAGGTGAGTTGTTCACGTGTAAAGGACAAGAGAGAGAGAGAGAGAGAGGATTGATTGTGTATTTCACTTAGCGATTGATGCTCTGACGCTCGACTACCATGTGCTGTTTCCCCTGTCTCTCGTGATTTCGCGAAAGACGGTGTTGCGGTACCAGCTGCTGTTCCGGTTCCTCTTGCACCTCAAGCACGTTGAACAATCGCTCTCTGCGATGTGGATCGAGCAAAAGACGGGGCCGTGGCGAAAGCGTGTGCCGGGAAACGAGGAGTTTGAACGATGGAGGCTCCGGGTGTGCGTGCTGAGAGCGCGGATGCTTTCGTTCGTTCAGCAGATTCTTGCGTTTGCGACGTTTGAGGTGCTGGAGCCCAACTGGCGTGCGCTGGAGAGCAAGTTGGAAAAGGTGACGACGGTGGACCAGTTGCTGCGCGACCATGTGGATTTTTTGGATACGTGTCTGAAGGAGTGCATGTTGACGAGTTCAAAATTGCTCAAGGTGTGTGTCTGTGTGTGATTTCCTATTGGTTGGGGATAAAAGGTTGATCGAGTCTTGTAAAGGCGTATTCAAAGTTGATAGTAACGTGTTCAACGTTCGCGTTGTATTCGTCGTCGTTTACCAAGTCGGCGTACCAAGCCATGGCATCGTTGAATGAGGATAACAAGACGATGGCAAAGAGATGGGAGTTTTTGAACAAGTTTGAGACAAATTTCAGCCACTGGTGCGTTTTGTGATGTGTGTGTGTGAGAGAAAGCTCTGGGCTGAAGTGTGGGTACAGGTTCCGGGTGCATCTGGACTGTGTGCAGTACTATGCGTCGAGTGAGAATGTGTCGCTGCTGCCGCTGGTTGTGCGGCTGAACAGCGTGAAGATGGGGACGTAAAGTTAGGGGGACTAGTAAGACTCGGAGTAGCACTACATGTCCAAATGTGGCATGTCCCAATCTGGCATCTACCTGTACTCCTTCTCACCAGCTCATGAGCGAACTCGTCAACGTCGTCGTCGCCTTTGCGGTCATCGTCTTTCTCGTCCGCTGGGCCACCTCGGGTCTGAATGCTCTCTGCCTCTCCGTCCACATCAGGCTGACGACCACGGCCAGGTACCGCATCGGCAGAGCGGTCGGCTGCTGACACGTTAGGATTCAGACCGAAAAATGTTACCCCAGAAATGGCGAGTTGGTCCCTTTGTCTGTGCAAGCAAGTGGATGATGACTCTTGGGCAGGTGGATACGATATCTAATATGTTCCCTGATATTCCAAAGTGGGTTTGTCATCCGAGTGCGCTGGTGATTCTAAATAAGATATTTTTCAGGGATAACATACGTTACGATCTAATGAGGACGGGGAACGTGGAGGTGACGAGCAACAAGATACTGGAGCGGGGTTACCTGGATGCTGTGAGAGCCTGCTGTGTGTTATTGCCCTTCGGCCGTCCTGCTGACACGGAGATTTTTTTTTTTTTTTGCTAGCCACCGCCCGCATACTGGACCCTGTTTCCGAGAGAGAACAATAGCACGCCGGCACAACGGGCCCCCGCCGCCGCCGGATCATCGAGCGCACTGCCACCCAAACCAAAGGACTCGCTCATCACGCGGTACAATTTGCAGGAGCGGGTTGCGAGCGGTGAGGAGGTGAGGGCAGAGGGGGTGGGAGGCAAGGCTGTGTGGGAGGAGAACACAGAGAAGCGGGAGGCCAGTTTACGGGAGCGCAAGGCGCAGATGATTCTTGCGGCACGACAGTAAGCTTTTTGTCATTTTCTATGGGCGCAAACCAGGAATTGAAAATTCAATCAACAGGCGCTTGCAAGCCAAAGGGTCGCTTCATCAGTAACCTAGTCCTTACTAATGTCCCCTTTAAATACCTTGGGGTCTTGCCCTCACACTCCATGCTTTCTCTTCTGCCTGCTTTCTGCCGCTCTTTTGTCCCCAGGAAGCGCCATCTCACCCTGATGTCGCCCATATACCGCCTACCGCCCGAGCTGCTAGGCCTGATATTTTTGGAGTGTGCACCTCCTGCTGACCTCGAACGATCAAACATCCTCAGCCCCTTTGTCCTTGCCCAGGTGTGCAGACAATGGCGCGCCGTCGCACATGCCATGCCAATGCTCTGGTCCACGTTTCGTTTCCTGCAATGCGGATGGAGCACAGAGGAGGACAGGCTGGCGGAAATTCGGTTCCAGTGGCTCCTCGATAGGTCGGGTGAACTGCTCCTTGTCCTTTCGTTTCTTCTCTTACTTGACAGGCCTCATCGAGCACAAAGCCTGCGATCACCCCATCCTCTCCAGGTTATTTCTCTTGTCCCACAGATGGAGGAGCGTCTGGCTTTGTCTGCCATACAGAGCTTACGCAGAGGAAAAGATCAAGGACGCGCTGTCGCTCCCAGAGCTGGAATCCCTCATTCTCGAAAGCCCGCACATCGCCATCGGCGAGTTACTACCAGAGGGCACTCGGCCCCCTGAGACGTTCAAACACTCTCCCCGTCTCACCCGTCTGTCTCTTCAAAAATATCTGTTACCGACGCTTGCCTTTGCCTTTCCCTGGTCGCAGATTAGACAGCTTCATCTGAAAGAGAACCTGATCGACGGGAACGACTATGCCACCCTTCTCAGGGAAGCCATCAACCTTGAATCTTTTTCTACAGAGAATAATTACTTTGTCCAACCCCTCTCCACCTCCATCGTCTCCGCCAGCATCAACTCACTCACCATCGCGAACACATCCTATACAGGTGGCGTCGAACTATTCCTGGCGCCCCTCGTTTTGCCCAACCTCACCCATCTCAACCTGCGGCTTCGGAAACCATCACAACGAGACATCAACGCCGCCGTCGACTTTCTCGAACGATCCGGCTCGTCTATCACCCACTTCACTTGCCGATCGTTGGACGATGAACAGCTTGTCCGGCTACTCGAAAAGTTACCCCAACTCGTTCACGTGGGTCTATGCGGGTCGCTAATCAGACCGTCCTTTGTCAGACGGCTGAAGCACCGTCCAAATATGCGACTTCAAGCGGCAGAGTTGGATCCGGCTTTGGCCGATGAGGCTGCCTCCTCGTGGTCGTTGCCTTTAGCTTCTTCCCCTTCCCCTTCCTCTTCCTCGCCTCCACCTCCTGCCCTCCCTTCGCCACCTTGTCTCCTGCCCAACCTCGAGAGCATGCTGTTATCCGATGACAGCTTGACGCCCGACCTCGCCGGCCTCACTGACGCGATCAGCTCGCGCATCCATATCTCGCGCGAGTCCGAGAGAGCGGGTGCGGTACCTCCTGTCGCGACGCTGAAATGGGTCAAGGTCCTTCTAAGGAAGGAGGTGGAGTCGACGGCTGTGAACCAGTTCAGCACGCTGTCCGAGTCGGAGTGGGGGAGGCGCGTTGTGGTTGCGTTGAGCGACCGGGATATATTGGCCCGTGCGGATTGCCTTTGATTCCAGGTCCGTCCGCCTGTGTGCTTTGATTGCATATATTGCAAGGGCCACGATTGCGAGAAGGACTATGCGACTGTCAATTGGCGTTTGGAAACATTAACGACAATGGTAACAACAGAAATTTGCCTTGTATAATACTCCCCCCCATTTTTTTTATTACCCCCGTCGAGGAAACACTGGCTAGTCTCCATAGTGGAAACAACACTGGATTTGTTTTCAAAGTCAACATTCTCAGGCATGGACAAACGAATCGGCGATATACGCCACCGCTACTTGCCAACCACGTCACAATGCACCCCCCATGACATTATACGACTCATTCTCTTCACAGACACTCAACGAGGGCGCCTCACTCGAAAAGACGGTACCGTTACGTCATTTTCTAACACAAGAAAAAAAAACTCAATTTGATTCTGATTGTTTCCGCTGCAAGTATAGGGCCAAGAGTGTCAATGCCCCCTCCCCTCATTATGCTAAAATGCACTCGGTCCGCCTCGGTCTCTCTCTCTCTGCCCTATTTTGACTGCTATGACTGACATTTGCTGCGATCGCCGCTAAGAATCGGTGAGTTACGTCGCTTCAATCTCGAAAAACCGGGGTTCAATTTTGTCATTAGGTGCTACTGCGGCACACGGGCTTGACGTCGAGGTTGATGTTATCGTTTGGACTCGTGAATGAAAATAGTGGGCTGGGTGTCGCCGTCGAGCTCTCCGCCAGGGTCATTCTCGATGGCCAAGCCAACTCATCGCGAGACTTCTTCCCCCGACTCTGTTGTCCGTGCGATTCTGAGCAATGCTGGATTGTTCAGGTTTATTTCCAGTACCGACCTCGGTCTTGTCCTTTGCTATGTTGCTGCCCAAGAGACTACTGGTTGCATTGCTGACATTGTGAACAATTTGTCTTAGATACAGTATAATAAACAATTGTAACTGAGATATGCTGTGGATGCTCTTGTAAATCTAACTTGGGAGGAAGGAAGTGCTGAGTGGAGGTTGATCGGAGATATACCAACCCAGCCTCCTTCATGGCTGACTCCAAAAAGCCTACCATCCTCGAAACCATCTATGCCCAGCGCGCAAAAGATGTTGAGCTGGCCAAATCTACCCCAGGCACCACACCTGCCGATCTTCAGACATATCTGTCCATGGGTCTCCCTCCCAGCCTCATCGATTTCGTCGAGCGTCTGAAACACAATCCATCCGCGAGTGCATCGTCCCCAGGACCTTCGCTCATGGCAGAAGTCAAGCGTGCCAGTCCATCCAAAGGCGCCATCGCACTCTCGACCAATGCGCCCGAACAGGGGCTCAAATATGCGTTGGCGGGCGCATCTGTGATATCGGTCCTAACGGAGCCGACCTGGTTCAAGGGCCATCTCCTCGACATGCGCCTCGTGCGCGACGCCGTAGCGTCTCTGCCTAACCGGCCCGCCATCCTGCGCAAAGACTTTATTCTAGACGAGTACCAGATCACCGAGGCGAGACTTTACGGCGCGGATACTGTCCTGTTGATTGTGGCCATGCTGTCGCAGGAAAGGCTGAAAGCGCTGTATGACTATGCACGCAGTCTGGGCATCGAGCCCTTAGTCGAGGTGAATAACGCAGACGAAATGACGCGCGCGTTGGAGCTAGGCGCGCGGGTCGTCGGGGTGAACAACAGGAACCTGCATGATTTTCGCGTGGACATGGGAACCACGAGCAGGCTGGTCGAGATGGTGAAGGAACGGGATGTTGTGTTATGTGCGCTGAGTGGAATTTCGAGTCCGGAGGATGTCCGGGTGTATAAGGAGCAGGGAGTGCGTGCGGTGCTGGTCGGAGAGGCGCTCATGCGAGCGAAAAACACAGAGGCTTTCATTAGAGACTTGCTTGGATGGCAGTGTTGACCGAGTTCAGGTCATTAGCGATGGAATCAAGTACTACAACTTTTGTCTTTACAAACTCTGATCTAGTAAACTACAACCATGATGCAGATCTTGTCTGACGCGTATATCGTTTCTAGGAGATTCCAGCAGATACACACTGTGGGAAGTAAATAGTTTGAAATTCAACCTCCAGGGCATTGATCCATCAACAAAACCTCCCGCGCCTGGTAACGGCTGGTAACGTGGCTGTGCTCATTGCAAGGCGGCTGCCAGCTTCGTAGCTTCCGCTGCTATCCTCGTAGCGGCTGCCGCTATCCTTGTTAAACGACCATGACAAGAATTTTATAGGGTATAGCGATGTGTATACATCAATAGCCTGCATCTTGATCAAGCTCAACATCTCTGTCTTCTATAACTCCCTCGTCGTCATCGTCAACGTCGCTGTCATCTATAACTCCCTCGTCGTCATCGTCATCATCGCTGTCATCGTCACCATCGTCGTCGTCGTCATCATCGTCACCATCGTCGTCGTCATCCTCCGAGTCTGACGAGTCCTCTTCAGAATCTTCAAAACATTTTTCTGCATCTTCTCCAACTTCACCCTCGCACGATGTCTCTTCTGCGAGATCAAGAACATGGCGGTCACTTAAAAATTGATCCGTTTCTTTGCGAGTTGATTTATGACCTACGCCTCCTCCTCGAAATCTCATAAACATGTCTCGGTCGACGAACCTGATTGATACAAATAAGTTAGAACTCGGAAGAAGGCAACTTCGATAATGTGACGTACGTATTAACGTAGTACTGTTGCCAATCCATATCATCACGGGAAGGGTCCACATCTGCCTCCGTTTTTCCAACGCTGAAGGCAGGAATAAGATGAACTGCCCGGATGACTGATGCAGGGTCTAGGAAACTGAACGCAGTAGGATCTCGGCTTTCAACAAAGCCAATACGGTGTAGTCGCCGCGCTCGCCAACCGCCTTTATGAGCTAAGTCACGCCCAAACCAGCGCACCCATAGGAAGTCCATGCGTTTCGGGGGAATATTGATTCCACATTGACTCACATTTGTGTGGAAGATCCCAATGACCCTTGCGTACCAGTAGGGATGGGGAACGTTGTCAGATTCATCCTCGTGTGCAGCAACCATGATGTCGGCATGGGTCCTTGGATTAATTGAGTCCTGAGCACGCCGAAGGTCATATGTTGTGTAATTGACACGAAAAACCTTGTGCTGATAAATAGTATCGTCGTCCAGGACAATAGAACATCGCTCCGCATCGGAGAAGGTGGGCTCATCGCTATCGTATAGATCAACATCCTTTAAGCGTGCAAGAAGATGGTTAAGAAGTTTTGGATACCAATTCTGAGAATTATCAAGTTCAGTCGATTATTGAACAAACTACAATTGCATGACATACTTTATAAGCCCTATTTCTGTCCAACAATTCTTTACCTGGCCACTGATATACATTTAGCTTCATCTTTTCGTCGCCTGCGATGTGATAATGGCCATTGGGATTTGCAAAAGGCAGCTTGTCTTCGTCTTCAAAGAGAAGCATGGGATCCTTCTGAATCTTGCGGCGCTTGCGTGGGCGCTGGTCGTCCAAATCCAGATTTTCTGATACAGCTTTATTGCATTGGGCCATCTTGCGGAGAGCACGTCCACGGCCTTGGTGCTTAGTTATACTCTTCGCTGCGTTAGCCTTAGAAGCACGCGAATACAATTGTTTGACCATCTTGTGTTCGGTTTCGCCCTGGAGCATCATTAGTACATCCTTGAAGATCCAATGTGCGACCTGATGTTTCATAGAAACTTACTACTTGTGTTGTATACCCATCTGTAGTTCCGAACATCCGTATTGCTGTAGCATAGTCGCCAACTATGGGAGTCACGCCCACAATCTGCTTCTTCTAGTCACGTGTAAGCTTCCCTTGCTTCTTTTGCTCACATGATAGCATATACTGACCGTATGTATAAATTGTCGAAAATGGCGCACCAGTTTTCCCCCAACAATGTCTTCTGCCACTGCAAGTCCAGATCCCCCCTCAATTACTCCTCGTGTACGAGCAATAATTCAAGCACTTGCACAACCATCAGCAACTGAATCCCAGTACGCATTGCAGATTAGGCTCACATCTGATCAATTTCGTAATAGAGAAGTCAGACCCATTCTCGAGCCTTTCAAACGGGCTGCGTGTTGGTTCGCACTTGGAATTGATCCCTTTACAAAACTTGGGGATGTACTGTTCACAGGTGTTAGCATGAAGATTGCTCCATCTTCAGACTTGGACGAAGTGAATGCATCCATGCTTGTGTCCGCTGAGCTGGATGATCCCAAAAGCAGACCGTGAGTAAATGAAACCACATCCGATCGATTACTTAACTTTCCCAGCGCACTCCGTGAATACAGCCTACAGCTGTTTGACTGTGTTACAGCACTGATACCTGGGTTTGAAGACATCTTGCACAAATTTCTCCATGATGCACCCCAACTACTGGCCCTCTTTTCATTTGTAAGCTCGCTTTCCTAGTTTTCACATTGCTTCTTACTATGCCCCACTGAGATGACTCGCAAAGCTCGCAATCAGCGCTCATCTGACACAGGTGAGCTAAAAGAAGATAGTATCATATTTCGCCCAGCCTCCTCCTCGTACAATGGATGGGACCTCACCTTTACGTGGTTTCAATTGCATGACTCATGCCCGACTTCTCTGTCCTCGTCGCCATTTGGAAAATTTTGATAGAGATCCTATGTGCGTTGACTCTCAATGCTATTCTCCTATTTTTTAACACATCTGTCAGAGATTTCATGAACAAAGTCAGGACCAGGGCTATCGAGATAACTGCCGATGAATTCCCAACATTTTTATATGACAAAAATATGTATTGCGAGGAAGATCCAGATGTTGGGTTGCTATGAGGCCAACTTCTCTTAAAGGTAAGGAATAATATCAGTGACTTTTCTTGATTCTAATGGTATTATCAAGGTATACCGTCATCTATTCACCGGCCCACGAACAGCATTGTCCGGCACTTCTGAAGCCAATGCACGCCCATCAAAAGCAACCATCTATCGACGCAAGAAATGCGATGCACACACCATCGCTTATGCAGCTGTCCAGGTACTCATTGCTTGCTACGGAGTATAGTATTAGCTGAAAAACTTTTAGACATATTTCTTGCTAAGTTCTTCTTCCACATGGCGACCCAGGATCGGAAACTTTGACCTTCAAGACCTGTACTCTGGCATAGTCCTGTTGTTTGAGGACGATACAGACGAATGGGTCAAGGAGACATTGGAATGGTGGGATAGGTATGTGACATGTCCTAGTATTGGGGCAGCGGCTAATGGAACAGTATTGATAGTAATGTTGTATTTGTTGGGCCCACGCTGCAACGTGACCAGACCAGGCAGGCAGGCGAAAATGAATCAAACACAGGAGGAGCCTTGAATGAGATTCAACTCATTCAAGAGCGGCGTCGCCTTCGTCGCCTAGCACGTGAAAATGGTGAGCAACACAAAAATGGTGTGTCGAAAAGCAACGCACATGGTGGAGATGCTGACGGCACTGGAAACAACAATGACGCCAACCCAAGTGACGAAGAAAACACAGCCGCAAGCGGGAACAAGTCCACTGGGAGAACGAGTCCAACAGCTAATGGTGGCGAGGTGGATGATCATCCCAATGATGACTTGGAGACCAGCAATGGCAACAGTCAACGGGGACGACGTACTAAATCCAAGCGTAAACAGCTGGCAAGTGGGACCTCCGAGAAACCGTCTAAATGTCAACATACGCAAAGAGCGTGAATAGGTACGTGCCACATTATACTCATGGTTACAAAGGTACTAATGACATTCTCTGGGTAGATGCATTTGTCTCGTTATTGCAATTGTATGTTACATTAATTGTAGGAATAAAAATGTATTAGCATACAAATTATATTTTTTTATCACACAATTTTTGAATATCATATCGGAAACAATGGATAGCAACCAAGGAGAACATTGGAAGCTGTTCCACAGCTTGGAGGAACGTTGCAATGGGCTGCAAGGTGCTACGAGGCACGGAAAGGTCACACTCCGTTGCAAACTGTTGACGTGGGCGAGCGTCGGATACGTCCGAGCGCGCTTACATAAACAATAGAAGTGGAGGTTCAAATAGAACACGCGTGTATATTAGGTTCGAGTGCCTTGTTCTAATTTAAGACACGGCTCCGCACTACTTCCATCTGCGTCAGTCTAACCACACCGTCCTCCCGTCATTGTTTATCGCTTTCACGTTCACCGGCTACTTCCGTATTCGTTCACGCGAAAGCTAATAGGTTATGGGCCCCGAGCCTGCGCTCTAAAACAACCTCACAAGCACTTCAACTATTTATAGCAAAAGTGACATCACAACGTGATGTCTGACATCGGTAATCAAGCCGACGTTCCCATGGACCCTGCTCCTGCTCCTGCTGTTCCTCCGTCTGCCGTTTCGACTACTGCCACGTCCGTGCCCTCAGCGCCTGCCCCTTTGCCGAATGACGAGAATCACTCGCTTTACGATGAATATGATCCAAAGATCATAGCACAGTACACTTCAGCTGTACAGAAAATGGTAAAGCTAGACGCCAACAATTGGTTGACGTGGAAAGAGCGAATGCTCTTTATTCTGGATGCCTGCAACACATATAGTTTTGTTACAGGTACTGTCGAGAAACCCGATCCATCCCTCAACCCGGTCGAGGCACGCGCTTGGCGAAAAATTGATAGAGCCGTCGCTACGATGATAGTCACTGCTATAGGTGATGAACAAATCATGCACGTACCTAAGAGAGGTACCGATGGGGTTGCGGCGACATCTGCCGAGATTTGGCAAGCTTTACGAGAAGCCAATCAACCACACGGCATCGTCGCACTCATACTCACTTTACGTGAATTCTGGATTAAGCGCGCCCAGGAAGATGAAAATTTGGTCTCGCATATGAACAAATTGAAGGAGTATCGAGTCGAGTTGCAGATGCTAGGATGGGAAATGACGGATGATCTGTTTAAACTTCACATTTTAGGTTCTCTACCGTCGTCGTGGAATAATTGGATCAACACGACAGTCGGTACAGTCACGGAACTCGTCAGAATCCCTTTCACTGTTGGTCAACTTATTATGGAGATTCGGAACGAAGATCGACGCCGTCAATCTCAAGGCGCTACCGAGGTTGTATGTCAGACTTCGAAGCCCTCTATTCCGAAGAAACGAAAATTCAACGAGTTATCGCGATCGTCATGCGCTACATGCGGTCGCAATAATCACGACACTAGCAAGTGTCGATTTAAAGATAAACCCAAGTGTGGGTATTGCAATAAATTCGGCCATAAAGTCGAAGATTGTTGGACGAAAAAGGGAAAAGAGGCAGATATAAAACGCGGTAAAAGGAGACCGCACGTATTATGACAGATATTGACGTCGCTGAAACGTCTAAAATTACGGAGATATTTGGCGACGATGTAAATGTAGTCGAGAATGATGCAAACAGCACCGATTCCTTTTATTATTGGTATTCGGATTCTGCGACAACATCTCATATAACGAATCAACGAAATATATTAACTAATTACCGAGCACACTTACAAATGATAAATGGTGTAGGCAGTTTACGAGTCCAAGCTTATGGACGTGGAACTGTACACCTAATCTCCCACATTGGGAAAATTAATAGGGAAATATATTTGACGGACGTATTGTACGTACCATCAGCAACCAGTAATCTTGTTTCCACAACACGCCTTGATATACAAGGTGGCTCGACCAGGACAAGCAATCAACGCATATATCTTTATAATAAAGATAATGTTTTGATTGCAACCGGAGAGCTACATAATCGACTATATAAGTTAAATGTCGTACCAAAATTTTCGGAAAATACCTATGTTGTTTTGAATAAAGAACCGTCCTCATGGGACGATTGGCATCGGAGATATGGACACATTAGTGTCTCTTCGATAAAGTATTTATACGAAAAAGGATTAGTAAACGATTTAAACATAAATACACGCACTAAAATTTCTGATTGCGGCGCATGTTCAGCCGCAAAATTAATGAGAATTGCATTTCCTAAAACTCATAAGGTCAATGCTAAATTTCCTGGCGAATTGACGCACAGTGACCTTTGGGGACCGAGTACGACAACCTCCATTGGAGGAAATCGTTATTTACTCGTATGTGTCGACGATTATAGCAGACACATTACTGTACAACCTATAAAAGATAAATCTTTAACATCAGAGTATCTGATTGGATATTTAGTAAATGTTGAAAAACAACATGATACAAATGTCAAACGCATTCGTTGTGACAATGGAAAAGAATATATTAATGAAAAATTACTCACTTGGTGTCGAGAACAAGGAATTATAATAGAAACTACAGCTCCACATTCACCGCAACAAAATGGTGTTGCGGAGCGCATGAACCGTACATTAATAGAATTAATGCGTGCTATGCTATTTGCGCGTCAATTACCTCAATTTTTATGGACAGCAGCTGTAAAGCATGCTGCGTACCTTCGCAATCGTGCTTATACTAAAGCGCGTCCATTTAATACGCCATACGAACTATGGCTGCATAAAAAACCAAATGTTGCTCATTTTTATGAATTGGCGCCCGGTATGGGTACTACGAGATCCGCCAACACAATCAAAGCTAGCGCCAAAAGCCCTAAAACATATTTTTATGGTTTTAATGATGAAATTCTAGTATATATTATTACGACACTCAACGCGTCAAGTAAAACTCACGCATAATTATTCCTTCATCGCTCGTAGCGAAGGGGAGGAATGGGATCATGACGCAACAAGTGTTGAAAAAAATGATGCAACAAGTATTGAAAAAGATGCGACGAGCTTTGAGAAACATGTTAAAAGAAAACTTTCTCAATTAGACGAAATACCTCGTCGTACCAAACATCCACATATTATTCAGGATTATTATAAATTAAATGATCCGGATATTGGACCGGAATTAGCTGCTATTTTTCAAGAAGAGGAAGACATGTTTATTCCTGTTGATGAATTGATAAATATGGCATGCATTGACACAGAAGGTTCTAACGAGAACCCGAAATCACTTGCCGAAGCTAAAATGTCAGATGAATGGCCTGAATGGCGTAAAGCTATCGAGGCTGAATTGAAACAATTAAAAGATATGGGAACTTGGGAATTAGTTGAACCGCCGCGCGACCGAAAGCCTATTGGCAATAAATGGGTGTTCATGAAGAAATATAATAAGGAAGGAATACTCATTAAATATAAGGCGCGCTTAGTGGCAAAAGGTTACTCACAGATCCCAGGTACCGATTATAACCAGACCTATGCACCTGTTGTTTGTCTCGAAACGATCCGCGTTAATAGCCGAAGGGGTACAAAATCCTGGAGAATGCGTCAAATGGACGTCAAGGCGCGTACCTTAACGTCATATACACGAACAGTTGTTTATGGAACAACCGGACGGATTCGAAGATGGCACACATAGGATCTGTAAATTAATTAAGAGCTTATACGGATTAAAACAAGCCAGACGTGAATGGAATATGAATTCAACGGAAAACTTCTGAAGTGGAGTTCCGGATTTATATCAATCCATGCATCTATATGCGTGACGAACAAGGTTGCGTTGGCGTAATTACCGTATGGGTAGACGATCTTATATTGTTTGCATCTGATAATGAGATGATGGATCTCATGATAAAATTATTAAATGAAATGTTCGAGGTGACGGACCTCGGTGAACCTAGTAAAATCGTTGGTATTGAAATAAATATCGATCATGAGAAAGGAGAGGTGAAACTCACCCAAACGCAATATATAGAATCACTTCTCCAAAAATATGGTCTTCAGAACGCAAACGGCGTTCAAATACCTATGGATACTAACTTTAAAATTGATAAAGTATCCGGATCCTCGAAACCCGAGGATAAAAGCAATGCGTACGCGTCATTGATAGGTTCATTAATGTTCATTGCTGTGGCTACGCGCCCAGATATAGCATTTGCTGTTAACCGTCTTGCGTCGTACACATCGAATCCAGATTTAGCGCATTGGTCGGCCGCTAAAAAAGTTTTAAGATATCTCTCAAGTACAAAACGTGAGGGAATTACCTACCAGCCTATCCAAAATAACGAGAATAATCCGTTTGTTGGATATTCAGACGCAAACTATGCGTCAAGTGATGATACTATATCCATTTCTGGATATGCATTCATTGCATCTGGAGGGGCGGTAACATGGGCGTTGAAGAAACAAACTTCTACATCCCTTTCGATGACCGAAGCTGAATATATATGCCTCTCGGATGCGGCCCGAGAAGCCTCATGGCTTCATAATCTCCATAAAGAATTGAGAACGGAGATTAACTCACCTATAACCATATATGGAGACAATAAGGGGGCTTTAGCGATTGCGGAAAACCTGCAATATCATAAACAAACGAAACACTTTGATATAAAAAATCATTATATCAGAGAAAAAATAAAAGAGCAGTCAATAAAGACCACTTACCTTTCAACTGCTGATATGACAGCAGACATATTTACGAAACCCCTTCCTCGTGACAAGTTCATAAAGCATAAACGCGAGCTAGGAGTATCCTAAGCTCGAAGGGGAGTGTTGACGTGGGCGAGCGTCGGATACGTCCGAGCGCGCTTACATAAACAATAGAAGCGGAGGTTCAAATAGAACACGTGTGTATATTAGGTTCGAGTGCCTTGTTCTACTTCCGTATTCGTTCACGCGAAAGCTAATACAAACTCCCCAGAGTTAACATGGATTAGGAGCCGTTGCGAGGCTGGCAGCACATTGCAACGGCTAGTACTAGATTACAAGCTGCGTGACATTTTGTTGATGTCACTTTAAATTCAATGCCCAAGAGTGTTAATCCCATGATTGTGATTTTCAACCCCCAACTCCTGGGCATTGAAAATGAATACCTTAATTTTGGAAGTTGAATTTCATCCTCCTAGTTCTGGAAATCAGTGCCGTAGAAATGAAAAACAACCCCTTTGGAATTTTAAGTTTTAGTGGCATGTGCATGAAAATTCTTCAAGTTCACTTGACCTCCCTCATGCATTGGGCTTAGTTCACGCGTCACGCGTCACGTTCACCCATCTGGCCCTCTCTCCGTCCGCCCGTCTGCTCGCCCGTCAGCTGCATCCACCGCTGTCTGCATCCACCCATCCGCTGCTCGCCGTCCTCGTCTGCCTGTCTGCTCGCCCATCTCCGTCCGCCCGCTGCGCCCGCCCATCTCCATCTGCCTGTCTGCTCGCCCGCCTGTCTGCTCGCCCATCTCCGTCCGCCCGTCTGCGTCTGCCTATCTGCTCGCCCATCTCCGTCCGCCCGTCCGCTGCTCGCCCGTCTGCTCCCTTCTCATCGCGCTCGTTTCCCTTTTCGCTGTGCTCGTCTCCCTGCGCCCCTACGCCCATCTGTTGCCCGCTCGTCTAATCCCTTTCGCCATACTCTACGCGCTCGCTCCCAGCCATCACCCTCCACCCATCTCCCTCCTGTGCATCCTACATGTCTCCCTCAGGCAAACTTGTATGTTTTTCTTTCTTTTTTTTTACCAACTAAATGCTTTTTTGATGTAGGTATAACTACTGAAAATTGTCTAGCACATGTATAAGATGAGAAAGTAATTAACTTATAGTGTACCATTTGTTATTTCAATTATAAATAATAATAATAACTGTGTTTGTGACAATTGGAATGTGGAATTTCAACTCCCAAGAGTATATGTCCATCTGACCTGAAACTCACACCCTTGGATGTTTCATTTCACACACCATGGTGTCTGAAATTCATGTGAAAATGAGATGTTCAACTTCCATGTTTCAAGCTCCAGGGAGTTGAATTGCAACTGCTCAGAAATTGAATTTCACCTACTCAGTACTTGGTTTCCATGATCTCAAGAAGGTGCTAATAAAGCACTGACTACATTGAAAAGGAAACTTTCTCCACTTTTTTTTCACCTCCTCAAGGACTTTTTTTTCACATGCTTTAATTCCCACAGTGTACAGTGTGGTAATTGCGGACGGATCTGTTACTGGCGAATCTCAAAACAATACTTGGAGAGGTAATCAAGAAGCTAGGGGGAAGGGGAAGGAAAAGGACCAAGGGCCAGGACCCCTAAAAATTGTAGTCATGAGCGCTACATTGGATGCTAAAAAGTTCAGCAAGTTCGTTCCGGATGTAATCTGCTTGACTGGTGCCAGGCCTAACAATATTCTGCATCAAAAGCGCCAAAATTGTATATGGTGGCAGGAATTTATTGACTTGCACATCAAACTCATCTGCTGGTAGCATTTTCACCCTTTTCTTGGTCAAGTCAGGTGTCGAAACATTACAGTTACAAACGTATGAGAAGGCAATCACTGCTACCTTCGCTCGTGTAGTGGAGACCATGGGTGTGAGTATACTCCATCACCGTACGTTGTAACTATTATAATAACTGTCAGAGTTTCGACAAGGTGAACATGTTGACTCTCAGCAAAGGCGTTGCATATATGGACCGCCATCAGTGTATGTTATCATGCATGATGCTGGTTGTATTGATGTGTATGGTCATTGTTCTGCTTCTTCCCACTCTTCAGTCATGGAAGCCTGGTATCATGTAGTAGGAACTCGAACTTCTGGAGAGTGGAATGTCATGTTGAGATGCATATACTTACGACGTGCTCAAGTGGCTACACACTGAATGCCTTTCTTCCAGCTCTCACACAATCGCCCACGCTCACACCTTTCAACCCAGATCCTACAATCTCCAATCGTCCTTTCCACTCCTCCTTTGTTAGTGCTGCCAGTTCCTCCACTCGGCTGCAATGACCTACAGTGTACATTGGGATGCAATCGTGATTGACAGTAACCCTCCACATGATTGGATCCGACAAGGACATTGCAAGTTGTATCGACAACGTCGAGAGTATATTGAGGATCAGGTCAGGGATGGCTGATGAGGATGTCACAGGGAGAGGATGTTCGCCTTTCATCATGACTGTAACCTTTGTAAAGACAGGTGGGTCGTCCTGTGCTGAGAGAGAACACGAGTCGAATACTGTGCCAATGATGGGGAGAGTGTCAAGGTTAGGATCAGTTTGACGTGGAACCAGGTACCCAAAACCTGGGGGGTGGATTTTGTCTGGCGGAACTGGAAATACGAGGTTGACGACGGTAACGGTAGTGGATGGATTGGTGGTAAGGTGTGGAAGTTGGCTCGAAGCAGGGAGTATGTTGTGCAGGACAGGTAGTGGAAGCGCGGATACAACATGCGTTGCTTTCAGAGTGGAATTGTCTAATGTCACCTATACATAGTCAGCCGGCACCATGAAATGTCAATGGAGACACAGCACACCTCGATTCGCTCATCGTCTGTCATTCGTAGGCCAGAGACACCTGCACCCTTCAAAATCACCACTTTCTCCTTTGCAGCCAGGTATTTCTCCAGCGCTCTTGGCAGTGACTCCAATCCCTCCTTGAACGAAAAAACCGACACGCCTTTCATCCGTTCCAACATGTCACCCAAATCATATACCTCTTCGTCTTTGGCACCACCTCTTAACATGCCCCATAACACACTCCCATTGCCTCTTGTCTCAGCATTCCATAATGATGGAAACGTGGCTCTTACAGACAGGCTTCTTGAATCAGCCGCATATATTCCATGCATCAATGCGCTGCCGAACACACGCGCAAAGTCCTCGCCAAACCGGCGCGTCAAGAACACGTCGACGGACTCGTCTTGCTCTGTCTCCGCTATTCCGTGGACGGCGGAAGAGCGATTAGCGCTCCCGAAGAGTTCCTTGAGCACTGCGGGTACCAGAATCCATGACAGCGGTCTTGACTCTGACCAGGGCCATAAGAAAGACCACAGGTCAGAGGGAAGAGGCAGCAAACCACCCAGGTCAGGGACGTAGAGATATCGGGATTTGGCCGCAGGAGATGTCTTGGGTGTGGTAATGACTTGGGGTGAAAGGTCCAACAGGTGTATCTGGACAAAAAAGATAAAAAACATCTGTGGACGGTAGAAAAGTTACTTGCGAGTTCGAGTATTGCCTTGTCCACAGGCCGGAGAGTCCGTGGGCCCGCCTCGAGCACGACAGACGACGTCGCGTCCGGGGTACGGACGGATACGCGTTCACTCTTGATCCATCCTCCCAGCCTGTTCTCCTTCTCGACGAGAGTAATACGAGCGTCGGGAAATCGTCTGGACAAGTGAAATGCACTGGAGAGCCCTGATATTCCACCTCCAAGGATGACAAAGTGGTTTGGGTTGGCGACTGTCATACGGCATGTTGGCGCGTGACGCGTGACGGCCATGTCAAATCACCGTACGTCCCTCTTCATTGGCACGCCATAATGCACAACCCAACTCAAGACAAGGTCTCTCGTTGGCTGAGCAAATCGCACAGCTCGATGCCGCTCAAATAGGTCCGTTCCTTCATACTCTAACACAAGTCCGCATCTTCTACCGCCAAACTTAGTATCACTGGTACAGACCCAGGACAAGAGGATGCGGGAAAAAACAAAACCGATATTCAGGCAGCAAGAGAACATTACGTCGACGTAGAGTAAGTACGATGTGCTTTTTGGGAACATGATTTGAGTATTGTGTCTAGGCCGGGCACATTATGTAGGTATCGTGACAGCATTGTCGACCCAAAATATGAGGGTGTGACAACGACGAAGAGGTTGCTTATGGAGGAAGATAGCGCGCAGGAGGACAGTGAGGAGGACGACGATGGAATAATCGGAAGTGGTGCAGAAGGTGAACAAGTCGCGCCGCGTGAACTCGAAGACGACGATGAGATCGAGAAGGAAGATGAAGACAGACATCAGACTGAGAGCAGTGATGAGGCTGCTGGCTAACCACTCACCAAAATGCTGGTCATGAAGAGCAGGAGCAAGACATGTCAGCCGACCTGAGAAAGAAAAGAGATGAAGACAAAAGGAAAGGAAAAGCTGTGTCCAGGCATATGGTGAGCGTCCCAAAGCTCACGCGTCTCGTTTTGAGGGCCTGATTCATGATTAGGCAATTTGGGATGCCTTCCTTGAAGCTCGGATATGAATGCAAAAAGCCGTCTGCGTCACCAATCTGCTTCCGGCCGTGAGTTGGGCTTTCTATGTGTTTATTGCTCATGGCCTTATGGGCGACGACAGGCAGATGAATTGAGTGAGTTGCAAGAGGTTAGTTCGACAATCATCATTTGGTATCAATTGACAGACAGCCATACAAGCTGGGAAAAACAACATATTGGTCAGACGAGAACAAATCGAGTCAGATGATTCTCCATACCGAGCTTTTGATCATCATTGAGCCCAGCCTGTATATTCCAAGAATCTTCACATATAAGTTTTGATGCTGCAAACTCAACAATTCATGCCAAACCTGTCCTCTATGATTGAAGTGTGTGCCAAAACTGGATCTCATTAGTAGAACAACAGAGAATTGAAGGTTGCAACAAACAGAGGATGACCAAATTGACACATAAAGTGAGCTGTAGCTACATCTTGTATGTATATTGTGCCTTCTTTTATTGGTGATTCCCAGTGAGAAACCCCTCGTGCAAAATCTGTTATACCCCAAAATGGGCTGTTACCTCCTGCCATGCACTGGCCAAATCTGGCTTCACCCCAATACACTGGTTTCCTCTGCTCCCCCCATGTTACAGTCTCTTTTCCTTGTTGTTGGGCACTCTATAATTAGTTCATTACTGTGCATCTTCCATAATGGACACTATCTCCTTTTTCATAGTTACCTTCACATTTCCTTTCTCAGGTAGCTACAGCTTTACTTCCTTTTATAGTTTCCATTGTTCCCTAAACATATATAAACCCCATGTACAGTAGAGCAACCTCAGTTCCAACTTAGACGAGTATTGCTCTCAACATTGCTTGATCTCGATGCTCTTCTCATCTCATCATTCTCAAGACCTTTGTCATCATTTGACTTAGTGTCTAGACCCTTTGTCTAGTGGCTGGGAGCAGACCAAGACTCTGCTTGTCACTGTAGACTTAGAACAAACCACAATGAGGGCATTGTGTTAGGATTGCAATCCTAGCCCTCAAATTTGGTTTACTCTACAGTCATCTGGGATGACTGCTATACACATTATAACAGGCCAGGGGCCTTATGGGACACTATGGGACACCAATGGTTGAGTCAGCACATGGGAGCGCTCACCAGGTTGGAGGAACCATCCAATACTATATACGGAAGGACGGCTAGACTAGGAAGGTGGATCACCACCTTGATGGCATCACACTTGGCATCAGTGCATCAGGAGGATCAACCTTCATTTGTCATAGAAGGGTAGACTTCCCTTTGATTAAGGTAGTACTTCTGTCTGAAATGAATGGAGTCATTTGGTGGTCTGATCTGGGAGGTTTGGGTATCAATGATGTCTGGCTAGTGGCAAAGCACTGAGCAATTCCTGAGTTCTAACTTGTGTTATGGATGATGCCCTCATTGTGGTTTGTTTTAAGTCAACAGCAACAAGCAGAGTCTCAGTCTGCTTGTTAGGATCGCAATCCTAACCCTCAAATTTGGTTTTGCCTTACAGTCATCTGGGATGACTTCTATACACATTATAATGGGCCAGGGGCCTTATGGGACACCAATGGTTGAGTCAGTGCATGGGAGCACTCACCAGAGGACAAGATGATGGTTGGAGGAACCAGCCAATACTATATACAGAAGGACAGCCAGACTAGCAAGGTGGATTGCCACCTTGATGGCATCATACTTGACATCAGTGCATCAGGAGGATCAGCGCATCAAGCCATCACACATCAGACAAAGGCGCAAGACTGCGCGCATGTCTATAAAGGATTGTGGTGGGAATGCACAATGCCTTGAGGCATTGCCCCTTATGGTCAGGGTTCTAGAGCAGTCTGGAGGGGGTCTATGAGTGGAGTCAGAGCAGCCACGCCCATATGCACAGCAACTGTGGCAGCACCCAACCATGCACTCACAAGAACAATAAGAGTGAGTCAGAGTAGGGGAGTGCCAATGGGTCAAGGAGTTGCAAGGGGTCCTCATAGAGTAGTATATAAGTAGGTACACTATAGCTGGAGTCTCCTCAGACTTCAGATAGTTTCTCTCTCCCCAATTCTATCTTGTTTTGTCTCCTTTCCTCTCTCTGGCCAGTGATGAGGCCTGTGGGCCCCTTAGGGGGATATAGGGTTGTGGTTGTGGGGCATGAGCTCATAACATAATCTGAAGTCTCTACTACCACACTCCTCATCATCATCATTGACAGCATCGAGCACGCCTTGCTCATCATCACCTGTGATGTCAACAAAAATTCATCAAAAACTATCGTCTGACCTCATACACACTCTGTTGGTGTGGCTATGAGCAGCCTCAAGGATCACCTTCAACTCCACCAGCAGATAGACTTGCTTAACCATTGTTAAGTGACTACTACCATTATGGTTACTGGCAACAAAACTGTATTAGATGAGAACTAGGGTGCACTGTAGTCAACCAGGCAGGGTCTTGCAGGCACTAGTACTAGTACAGCAGAAAAGGCAGTGGAACTGTTGAAGACAACCTTTTGGCATGCTGTGTATCAAGGAGAACAGTCTCAAGATACCAATCACATATCAGATCTTTTGATCTGAACATGAGGACACCTGAGTGAAACCCCAGGCACCATGTCATTAGGTCACTTGATGGAATTAAATTGAAGATCCAAGTGTGGGTGCATTATTGACCATATTGGAGTGTGTCCACATACAGTTGACTCTGCAATAACCCATACCTGTAATAACCCATATTTTGTAATAACCCATGAGTTTTGGCATCCACCAATTTGGTTCGCAGGAGAAACCCATAACTCTGCAGTACTCCATAACCCATGGCAAAATCGAGTATCATAACCCATACTTTGACACATCCTATGATGAAAAATCATGATTTACATAGCTATTAACCTCAAATAGTATAGTCAATGGGTTATTAGCAAGCTCCAGTGTGTACCTGGAGTGACGAAAGCTCTGGGATCCGGGCATAGGTGCTACGTGTAATCATCTATACATGAAAGCAAACCCCATAGACCTGCTTAAAGCAGGTCTCGCAAAGCTCAAAAATCAAGTCAGAATCAAAAAAGACGACATTCTTGCACGCCTCCATAATCATGAGAAAATTACACCCAAGGAGGAGGAATGGTTGGATAATGATGCCAACCCAGTTGACGAGGATACAGTTGTTGACATGATGGAGACAGCATCTGACTATGACCAGATGCTGACGCAGTTGACCTCACAGCAGAGGCATTTGGTTGACAAGCTGACGGAGCTTGGTGGTGGGTTGAAGAAGGCACCATTGGATAAGAAGAGGAAGCGTACATCTTGAATCTATTTGACGAAGACAAACTTAGTTTTTCTCAGGACAAGCAGAAAGTACGGTGCTAGAAAAGTCACACATAGAAAAGCAAAAACCAACAAAGAAGGAAAATGTGACACTCACACTACGGATTGAGATTTTAGACTGGCACCATGCCAGTGTGGAAAAGAAACAGAGAAAGACAGCTGAGCACTGGGACCAAATTTATCCCAATCTACAGCTCAAGCAGCCAATCATCTCTTCCTGGCTTAAGGATGAAAAAAGATGGTGCGCGCAGTGGGCAGAGGTTCAGAGCAAGGGAGGAGCAGGCAAGCTAAAGCGTGTAAAGCAGATTGAGCACCCCAAAGTCAATGAGATGCTCGAGTTATGGGTCGTGAAAGCTATGGCAAACAATATTCACATCAATGGAGAAGTGTTGAGGCAGAAATGGAAACACTTTGCGGACTGCGTGGGGATTCCTGATGATGAGCGATTGAACTTAAGTGAAGGGTGGTTGACAGCATTCAAAGCACGTTGTGGGTTGAAGGAATTCAAGTGCCATGGTGAAGCAGGGTCAGCCAATCCAGTCAATGTCGAACATGAGCATGCGCGCATCCGTAAACTCATTGAAAATCATCAATATGACCTGAAGGACATCTTCAATATGGATGAGACTGGGTTGTTTTATGCGTAAGTAACCCCCTCCAATAGTTGTTAAATTCTCACTGTTGGGGTGGGCAGGATGCCACCTGATCGTGGCCTTATGGACCAGCCATCATCAGGCGTCAAAGGAAACAAGAAACGGCTGACATATGTATTGACAGCAAATGCCGAATGGAAGCGAGAAACTGCCATTGTTTGTCATTGGCAAGTTTGCAAAGCTTCGTGCATTTGAGAAGAAGTCAGGTGCTGAGCTCGGCTTTTATTATCGTTGCAATGCGAAAGCATGGATGACAGCTCAGCTGTATCAAGAATGGATTTGTGACTGGGATAAAAAATTACGGTGGCAAGGTTGACACATCCTCTTGTTTCAAGACAATTTTAGTGGCCATATCATACCAGATGGCCTAACAAACATTCGTGTTGAGAACTTCACACCCAACCTCACTGCCCACGTCCAGCCTAATGATGCTGGTATCATTTGCTGCTTCAAGGCGCACTATCGTGGCAAGTTTATTGGCCATGCAATTGAAACCAGCTTGAGGGTATGCGCCTGGCAGACATTGCATGGAACAAGGTTGACACGACAACAATTTGGAATTGCTGGCGCAAGGCTGGCATCTTGCCCAACACTATTCTCCACCCATTGATGACAGTGTTGAAACGGATGTAATCCGTTACACACACGATGTGTTCCGCACCGTGGGAAACATCTCGGATCTATCCGATCTTATTATGGATGGGACCGATCTTATCTAATCTGTCATATAATCAATGTTTGTATATGTGGATATAATTATAGAGTTCACTGCTATTAATATCTTGACAGATATTATAGAGTTAGACAGATATTATAGAGTTTGACATGTGTCAAACTCAGACAATAGCGCACCATGTGCATGACTGTGCAAAGCTGTGTTCCACACAGCTATTGACACAGCAATGACTGTGCATTAGCAAGCACAATAGAAATGATCAGTCAGCGCTACTAATATCGCTGACATCAGACCAGTAGATAGACTGTATAAATACCTCAGTACTTAGACGTCAATCTATATCCTCTGCTCTACTAAGTGATTGCTCTACAGCGGACTTAAGTGACTACTACAGCTACCAGTAAGTGTTAACTTACTCAGCTCTACTATTCTGCTGCGCTCCTGTCGGTTGTTGCTTCGACAGGTTATGGGCCCCGTCTGCTCGCAGACCTGATGGCTGACCTATGACATCATTTCGCTTATAAGCGAAGTGGCTGTGCGCACCATGCTGTCATCGCACAGGAGATAGCGTCACCCGCTTTTGGTACTCACCAAACAGGAAATTAGGTTTGTTAGTAGTGCCCGTAGCTGTACAATATTGTAATCACCGTCATGATTGCTGACGTAACCCTGGGAACTCACCGGTAATATGAGTATGCCTCGATCTTGACAGAGATCTGCAGGCACCACCTGGAGAGGTGTGAGAATAATACTTAGTATGGCAAACTATACCAGCCCCGGGTTTCTGTGTTACCCCGTCAATACCAAAACCATAATTCCGGATCTGTTGATTTTATCCAGATCTGGGCCGGATGGTGAATTCCGGCTTATCAACATTCTCTGGATTTAGGGCCGTCTATGACGGATAAAGATCGGATCGGGTTCTGTCCTGTCCCCCGATCAAAAGGCTTCGCGCCCCCCTATTGGCCGTGAATAATTAAGTGCTTATATCAATATATGGGTTTTCGTCCCATTGTTCCGATTATATTATGTAATTATTCTGTATAAGGGTCGTGCTGCTTGGACCTTGTTCCATGGTACACGCAGACCAGCGGCAGGCACGAGCTTAGCTTCCTGCTTAGAAATAGGATCGCTCCTTAGCGGCACTAGTACATTTCTAAAAATAGTTACATAGTGATGGATTTTCGCTGTCAGGGAATTTGATGGAGCCCTGAAGCACTCCTGAAAAGGCTGGATCCCTTTTCTGGCAATGAATTGAGAAGCCAAAAGCGAGTCTCAAGTCTCTGTCATGGGATCTATCTGTGTCCCATAACCGGAAGTCATGACAAAAAGCACCAGCCTCTGCTATATTTAGAAAGTAGAGCTGACACACTTTTTTCAGACTTCAAACCAAACCAACTCTCACCGTATTTTTTTTATTGAAATATATAAAATGTCTTTTGTCAATAATGTTGCCTCTTCCTCCTCCGCCGCCGCCATTGCCAAATCTGGCAATAACTTGTCCTCTTCCCCGTCTTCTACCAAATCTGGCAATTCTGCCGGTTTCGGCAATCCAGTTGGCAACCCTGCCAACTCCGGCAACTCTGTGGTCTCCACAGATCCGTTTTTAAGTTCCAAATCTGGGAACTCTGGTCGGAAGATTGGGTATGGGGATCTTTTCCCTGAAGACGTAATTGATGTTGATGTTGTCACCAACAATGTCAACAGGCCTTTCTTTGGCTTAGAAGCTGATAAAAAAGGCAAGAAGGTGATTGCCCAATTTAAATTAGGCAAAATCACCACGTCTAATATCTTACGCAAGCGCGATGTTGGCCATCAGGCCAAAAATATCCGCTCACCTAGCTCCACATCTCCGGCAATCCCGGAGACCCCTAAAGTGAAGACTCCGTCTTCACTCCCTTCCTTACGCACACCGTCCTCATCATCCTCCCCTGTTATCAAACAGGAATCTGTAACCCCGCCTCTTGGTAGCCTATGGATACCAGTGTCTCACAAAAAGAGCACGGGGAAAACACGAGTTACAGGCAGTGGGCCAAATCAAAGCATTGACTCAGATACTAGACAACAGCGTCTAGAGGACAGTCAATTAGAGTTGGCCCAACGTCGTGAGGCACGAGAGAAAGCGGCGCTGGCCCGCTACCAAAGACAGCAACAGGATCACATGCGCAAAATGGCGCATGATATAGGGAAATCGACTTGTCGATTCAGGCAGATTCGGGAAAAATATGTAAACCCGAATCCAGTGCAATTTGGTACTGAACCCCTGTTCAAATCTGAACAGGTAAGGCCACCAACACCTTTCCCACGTCTAGGCAATGTGGAGAATAGGTCCCCTGTTCCTGTACCTGGACCATCTAGGTCCAATTTTGCAGCCATTGCTAAAAATGGCTTGAAAAATGTGCGTGGTCCCCTTAGACTCCAAAAGGCAAATAATCCTAATTTGGTATATTCCCTACCTGTTGAAGAACAGGAAAGAAGACATGAGCAGTGGCTCAAGTCGTTTGGAGCAAGGACGGTTACCGATGTGTCGAAGTGGGAGATTGACCCGTTTCCGGTACCATCCTCTGGGGGAACCAGGAAGGAGAGACGCAAGGGAGACATGATGGGAAACCATCATATAAAGATATTAAGGAGTGGCAAGCAATTGCCAAAACCTTTGTAAACATGGGCATCATGCCTAATAAAATTTGTGTAGTCAAACAAAGACGAAGTGACTCCACCATTCACTATAAAAGACTACGTGAATTACATGATGCACATGATCTAGTGGAGGACGCTCGAATCATGATGAGTAATCATCAAAATACAATCAAAGATATAGCTGGCACTGTTAAAAAAGTAGTAAAAACATGTGATGTCTTGATGAGTCATAATGACAAGTTAAGACATGATCTCAAAGAAACACATGAGATCATCGAATCACAAGAACAGGCCAACTTTAAAGAGCGTATAGATCATATACGAAAAAATACAAAGGTTAAACTTGCAATTAATAAATTGCAAAAAGAGGTGGATGAGCAAAGAATTCGTGCAGAAAATGCAGAATCTTGGCTCTCCAAGGAATCTGACGAACAAAAATTGGCTCATGAAAAGAAAAGAGCTAAGAAACAACGTCAGAAGGAAAATCGGTTAAAATTGAAAACCGATAATATCCAAATCACTGCTAGATCAAAAGAACCTAGAAATAGAATTCCTACTCATGATGAGTTAAAGGAATCAAAGGATCAAACCTTTGAAGATCTACTTTATGGTTCTGATAATTCTCATTGGGAGTTATCTGATGATGAGAATGAAACATTCCTAGCTGCTCAAAAGGATCACCCATTAGAGAAGGGTGAATTCATTAGAATACAATCAACAAAGAGTGTTGACTCACACACATCAGAAACCTATCTGGAAAAGACCAGGTTTCTGCTATTTGGCAGCAGTTAATTAAGAGCACTGCCCAAATATGTGTGGAAGGCATATCCTACTATTAAGGAGATGTCTGAAATGAGCCATAGTCTTCGTAAAGACGTTGGCTTCACTCTAGTTGAGCAGCAGAATGCGCATTTCCATCTCACATTGTCCCAAAGGAAAATATGGCTGGGCAAATATTGATAAAATTGCTCAAACAAATAAAAGCCATTATCCTGTTGGTGTGGACAACAGTGACAAGGATAGAGTTCCCATATTAAAAGGTTCCAGTAATTGGAATACTTGGGAACGATTAATGAAGGCTATGCTCCAATCAAAATCTGTATGGCAATATGTGAATGGAGGCATTACACATAATGTATATACAGCTGCAGACCAGGAAAAAATGAATGCACCCAGTGTAACAGCTGCACAAGTATCAGCACTTAGCCAGAAATGGAAGTTACACTTAGAGTGGCTAGAAAATGACAATAAAGCAAATGGCTTAATATCACTCCATTTGCCCAGTTCTCTTAAGTTATATACAAAAGAGACGTCAAAAGCCACCTGGGATGCACTTGTTGCTGCATTTGCAAAGCCTGGAGCAGTAGCCGTATTTAATATTTATAAAAAGACAAAAACTTGGGAATTCTCAAAAGGGAAAAGTCCTGCAGAATCAGTCCATGAGTTAATGGAACTCTGGGCTGAAATGGATCAGAATGGAAAGAAATTCGATGATGATTTCCAATATATGGAAGTCTTAGATTGATTACCATCATCCTGGGATTCATTCAAGACTTATGTCCTCCTTAAATGACACTAGGAGAGACTAAGTTAAAAGATCTCATTCCTGAGATAGAGAATGAATGGCAGCGTCGTAAAGCTGACTCAGGAAATCCATCTGCAAATTTTGTTCAAAGGAGTGGAAACAAATTCTCTAAAGGCAAAACCTTATAAAAACCTGGATTTACACCCAGGGTAAATATGCCTAAAGGGAAATATGTCCCAAATAATGCGCAAGCAGGTCCTAGTAATAGACCTGCTTAGTACCTCCTGGAAACAAAAGAGGACCTAACTGGGAGTCTAATAAGCAACATAGAGATAATAGGAAGAGAAAACTTAATCTCCTATCTATGGCTGCTAATGCTCCTGGAGAATTATCCAAGAGGGATAAAGCGGATCTTAGAAAATTCGCTAACATGGTTATATTTGATAACCATGATATGGAAGTGGATGCTCCACAACCTTCTTCTTCAAAATTGGCCGATAGAATCGGACCAAACATTAACAAAGTCGATCCTGAAACATTAAAAATAATAAAAAGAATCAAAGATCTTAAAGGAAAAGGAAAAGATCTTATAGAAGAAGACTTTGTTGATGCATCTATACCTATAGCTAGGATAGATGAAAGAAATTTCTCATAATGAGAAAGGAGTTGAGGAAAAATCTATTAATGAAATAGATAACGGTTATCGGGACGAGTATGTCTTCTCACTAACCAGGATACAAGTACTGATTATAAATCAGATATGATCCTGAAAGAAACCTACAATGAATACTATGATGATGACTTCTATGCAGATGATGGAAGAATGTAACCATCATAGAAATCACCATAGTAATGGTAAGTTTGTAGGTAGCAGATGTAAAAGTAGCCTAATAGCTGCTAATGTAATGAAATCTGCACTGTATAAAAGTGAGAATTTAGAACAAGAATATGGATTATAGACTCTGGTGCATCTGTGCACATTACTAATAACAAAAATGATTTTGTTGAGTATAATCCATATTCTGAACCTGAAGAAATAAAAACAGCAGATTCTAAATCAGCTGCTCTTATATTAGGTCAAGGAACCATGTTCCTCACCTTTAAAAATCCCAAAGGACAGAGACATACCGCTAAATTGGAAGTGTGTTATATGCCAAAAGCTTCTCATAAACTTATTTCATCGGGACAATTAAAATCGCTGGTTACGTCGAATCATCTAATAGTGATCAGACAGTATTTTCTTATAAAGGAAATAATTCAATAATTGCTAGACCTAAAAATCGGTTTGAACCGATTCATTGGGCAGAAGTTATTATTGATAAAAGAATGAACAAATTAGTCAACTTGGCTGATTTTACTACCTGGCATAATCGTATGGCTCATGCAAACAAAAATGTAATTAAAAATATGAGCCAAAATACTGAAGGTTTTGATAGTAAAATCAAAATACCTTCAGATATCCCTATTTGTTCAGGATGTGCACAAGGAAAGATGCATAATAAATCTTATCCGACTTCACAAAACGTTCAAAACAACCCTTAGAGTTGTTACATGCTGATTTGCTTGAATTTCCACAAGAATCATACCATCGTAAAAATGGTGTTTAATGATTTTGATGACTATTCTTCATATGCCTTCTTGGCATTCCTACGATCAAAATCAGAAACGTTTCAAAACTTTAAAGACTTTGTTACACTGTTTGAAAATCAAACAGGAAGAAAAGTCAGACGTTTCAGATCGGATCGAGGGGGAGAGTTTAAATCAAATGAATTTGATCTATTCTTAAAGCAAAAAGGCATATTACGTGAACAAAGTGCACCATACATCCACCAACAAAATGGTCGTGCAGAAAGATTAAATAATACCATATTGGAAAAAGCAGAAAGTATGAGACTCCATGCACAATGTCCAAAATTGTGGTGGGAGTTTGCAATGGAAACTGCTATCCATACATATAATCGCACACCATTAAAAAGAACAAAATGGATGACTCCATATGAAAATTTATATACAAAAAGCCAGAAGTTCATTACTTTAAAACATTTGGATGTTTAGCATGGGTTTTCTTACCAAAAGAAATTAGACCAAATAAGCTTACGCCAAGAGCTGAAGCCATGACATTCATTGGATATGAAAATGGCTCAAAAGCTTATAAATTCATGCGAAACAATAACTCCATATTTGTTGGTGTTCAATCATTATTTGATGAACATATATTTCCTAGAGCCAAAATAGAAGGCCAAAATGAGAGACTATTTAAACGTCCACCAGGTATTGAAACTTGGGATAATGAAGAAGGACAAGAATCTGATTCCAATTCCCACATACACCATGGTCGTCACTCATATGATAGTGACAGTGATGATGATACTCCCAAGGATAAAAGAAACAATTATTATCATAAAAATCATGATACTACATTTGATGGAAACAGCAGTCCATCTCGTGATAATGATATGATAAAGGGCTACCAGATTCAGATATGACTCCTGATAAGGAAAATCAGGATAATATAGAACCAAATCTGAATCGGACAATTACACCTCCTGAACGAACAACAAATATCCCAAAGATCGACATGGAGATAAACGTTCAGAGAAAGGAAAATCTAGACGAGAATGAGAGATTTGATGAAACTCTCAGAAGGACTTCCCGAATTAAAAAACCAAAATTCTTGTCTGACAATTTTACGGACGAGAAAATCCCATTCAGACAGAAAAAGAATCTAAGTCAGAATGGGAGAAAAGAGTTTTTGGGAAAGGCAAAGGAATGCTTAGACCTATCCTTAGTCCTTCAACTTCACAAAAGCACTAGAAAATCCATTAAAACAAATAGAAATGGATTTACAAATGGATGAACCTTCTAGTTCAGGATCAGAAACAGACAATTATAAAACTCCGTCTAATTCTGGATCTGACAAAGAAGAATCAGAAAAAGAAATCAGACCAATTTCAGGTGGTGAATCTATTCCAGATTTGAACCAACCAAAGTCTGATGATGAAGATCCATTTGGTGATTCAAGTGAAGATGAGATAAATAAACATCTCAGATCTAAATCACCTAGTGACAATCTCGTCAACTTTATACATAAATTGCATAAAGAAGGAGGAAATAAATTTGTTAACTACCTTCTATCAAAAGCCATAAGTCCAAATTATTCCAAAAATGTGGATCAATGGACATATAGAGATGCATATAAATTAAAAGCATCTAATCCCAAAGAATGGGATGAATGGCATAATGCAATGACAGAAGAAATTAAAGCCCTTCAAGACCGTGACGTATGGGAATTAGTACCATGTCCTAAAAACAGAAAACCTGTGAAATGTAGATGGGTTTATGCTGTTAAAAGTGATGGTCGAAAACGTGCTCGACTAGTTGCTAAAGGATTTTCACAAATACCTGGAGTTGATTATGATGATACATTCTCACCATTTGCACGATTTGAAACTGTGAGACTCCTCATGGCTACAGCAGCGCTAGAAAATTGGGAAATTGAAGCGCTAGATGTAAAGACAGCGTTCCTATATGGAGACTTAGAAGAAAACATATATATGGAACAGCCAGAAGGATTTATCATCAAAGGACAAGAGCACAAAGTCTATAAGCTCAAAAAGGCCTTATATGGATTGAAACAAGCTTCTCTAGCTTGGAACAAAAAAGCAAATGAAAGTCTACGAGAATTAGGCTTTGGACGATGTCTTACAGACACAGGAGTCTATGTTTGCTATAGACAAAAATCAATAATAGTAGCAATACTATATGTTGATGATGTGTTATTCATGGGTGATAATAGAAAATTACTCATGGAAATAAAACACAAATTCATGACTAAATGGGAATGTAGAGATTTAGGACCCATTTCTGAATATCTTGGAATGAAAATAGTCCGAGATAGGAAAAGAAAATTGATAACCCTTGATCAAATTAACTATGCAAAGAAAATAGTTAAAAGATTTGGTCAAGAAGATTCTAAACCTGTTCGCACACCATTACCAGCAGGATATATACCTACAGCAAATGAAGGTTCTGCAACTCCTCAAGAAAGGAGTTACTATCAATCAATTATTGGATCCTTATTATATCTTACACTTGGCACAAGATATGATATTACTCAAGCAGTAATCATGATGTCACAATTCATGGTTAATCCTTCAAAAGAACATATTACTAAAGCCTTATATATCATTAAATATGTTAATTCCACTACAAATGGAAAAATAACATATGATGGCTTTAACAAAGAAGGACTTAATGCTTATGCTGATGCTGATTGGGCTGGTGACCAAATCACACGCAAATCAGTAACGGGTAATCTAGTTCTATTAGCAGGAGCTCCAATTAGCTGGATTTCAAGAAAGCAAAAAACAGTTGCTTTGTCATCCACTGAAGCTGAATACATGAGCTTGTCAGATTGTTCTAGACAAATCATGTGGATTAAATCTTTATTCAAAGAACTGGGATTTAATGTTGGAGCTATTGATCTTAATGTTGATAATAGAGGATCAATATTCTTGGCAAAGAATCCAGCTCAAGAACATAGAAAAAAACATATTGATATTTGTTATCATTATGTTAGAGAACGTGTTGAGGATAAAGATATCAACATTCAATATGTTCCCACAAATAATCAATTAGCTGATATCTTAACAAAAAATTTGACTTGGCAAAAGTTCAAAGAGTTAAGAGATAAAATTGGCATTGAGATCCTCAATGAGGGGGAGTGTTGAAACGGATGTAATCCGTTACACACACGATGTGTTCCGCACTGTGGGAAACATCTCGGATCTATCCGATCTTATCTTGGATGGGACCGATCTTATCTAATCTGTCATATAATCAATGTTTGTATATGTGGATATAATTATAGAGTTCACTGCTATTAATATCTTGACAGATATTTTAGAGTTAGACAGATATTATAGAGTTTGACATGTGTCAAACTCAGACAATAGCGCACCATGTGCATGACTGTGCAAAGCTGTGTTCCACACAGCTATTGACACAGCAATGACTGTGCATTAGCAAGCACAATAGAAATGATCAGTCAGCGCTACTAATATCACTGACATCAGACCAGTAGATAGACTGTATAAATACCTCAGTACTTAGACATCAATCTATATCCTCTGCTCTACTAAGTGATCGCTCTACAGCGGACTTAAGTGACTACTACAGCTACCAGTAAGTGTTAACTTACTCAGCTCTACTATTCTGCTGCGCTCCTGTTGGTTGTTGCTTTGACAGACAGTCACACCCTCAATACCCATCTCATCGCTTTTGAACTCAAATCGAGCTGACGACACTGCTGCATCCATTGAAAAGGACATTTCTGACTTGTTGAATGAACTGGAGACACTCGGTGTATTGCAAAGCAGGAACAGGATGGATCTCAGTGAGTTACTGAACCCTATGTCAGAACAACAGCTTGTAGGAGATGTTTCTGAAGAAGAGATCTACCATACAGTTCAGGAGACACAAAAAGCGAAAGAGATGATGGAAATCAATGGTGGGGATGACGTTGTTGAGGGGGATGAGATCGATGAGATCGATAAGAAGCCGACACGCAAAGAGGCGCTCGCAGCTGCATCCATCCTCCAAAAGTACATCGCTGACATAGACGAGCCATTCGCACGAAAGCTAGAAGTCCACCTTGCAAGCTTTGGATGGAAAACATGCTTGGAACAGACTCGGACCATGCAGCCAACTTACATTACTGATTATTTCACTCCCACTCATCCATAGTAGCTCAATGATAATAGAGCACTAACTTTTCTATTTTTTGAAGACCTCTCCAATACCCCATACTCGGTGATAACCCATAACTTTGGCTGTCCACGGACCGGCATGGGTTATTGCAGAGTCGACTGTATGGAATTGTGGATACTGATGAAAAGGCGATGCCCCTCCTTCCTTAGGGGGGTATTATCAATCTTACAATGGCCATGAGGAAGAGGTTAATTGCTGGTGGAGTGCCCAGGATTAATTGAAGAAAGTATCAATGGCAGATGCCAACCGCCTTACCAAATGGGTAGTTCATATCACCACACTCGTTATGGAAAGATGGAGGCCATAAAGAACATCACCACACAATAAGTTGATTGCAGATGCAGAAGCCAACTGCAGTATCAAATCAGGCATATGCCATCAGTCAGGAAGAGATGACCCTGAGACAAGAAGTCATCAACAGGGTTGCGCAATGATCAGGAGTGCAACAATTGAAAATTAATGGAACGGCAGTGCCAGATAAAGACTCCAACAGGAATGGTCTAGCTGAATAGTTATTGGAACAGCAGGATGCATTTGGAATGTGGGCACCCATCTATATAAAAGACCACAAAAAGAAGTGGTCCATGGATCAGAGATTGCATGAGTGTTGTTAGGGCGTGACATTAAATAAGGTCTCTACTAGGCTATGCAAGGGATTTCTAGATGGTTTCCTTGATCAGGGATCAGGTCTATTGGATCATGCAAACAGCCACCCAGTAAGGCGCTGGGATATCAAAAGCAGTTATTGGTTATCATTCCATCAACGAAGGATGAATGATGGATTTCTTTTTCTCTCAATCAACAAGTCTGGCATGCCTTGCTGGATTTTGTTTAGTCTATGAGCCAGACATCTCATTAAAAGGTCTAGCTGGAAATGTAGGAGCCAGAAAGACCTCTAGAGAATAGTGGATGCCATGGAAAGGTCACTAATGCAGGATTGACTCCATTGAAAAGATTAAACGATGCAAGAATATTTGGGGACCAACTAGATCACTTGGTACAAATAAAGGGATAGACAGCTGATTGTGAAATAGGCAAAATATTTGGAAACTAAGGATGGGAGCAGGACAATGCTCTCTTTGCACAACGTTATACCTGGATGATTTAATCAGAAGGATTACAAGTAACAATTCAATGTATCCAGTTAAAATCCAAAGGAGTACAGAAGAGTGGAAACCAACCACTGTAAAAGAATGTGTGAAATGCCAGTAAAGTGCTGGGTTAACAAAAGCACCATCAATACCAGAAGTTTGCAGAATCATAAGTGATGATACTCCCTTGGAGAGGGATGTGAAAATAATCTGGAAGCAGTAGCAATCTGCTATAACAAAACATTGTTTCAATGGGATCTCAAGTCCACTTAGGTTTGGACATTTTGGGATGAATACATGGGTATTATAGAGACCTATGGAACAGATCACTGGAGCTACACAGGGAATTTAGCTTAAGGGACAGCCTGAGGAAGAGGTTGTTTTATATGTCAAGTAGTCAGCAGGTCTAGTTGACGATGCAGAAGGACAGCAACCTTGCAGAAAAATGCCATATGAAGTCAGAAAAGGGGAAATTTTTTTCCCATGTTATTTGTTCACACCTGGTTTTGGGAGGTTACTTGGTCAATTTCCTTGGAATGGCTGCACTCCCAAGCAACCTGAGGATTTCTTGGGATGAGAAATCTTGAGGAAGAGGTAAAGGAGGTGAAAGGAGATCCAAGGAATGAAGACAACATGAAGGGGTTCCTGCAGTGTGTGAACACATTGTGAGACACACAAGGGGATCCTGAGTGCTTGTGGAATGACAAAGGATATTTGCCATGCCTCTAGAATAATGGCCTGAAGGACCAATTTAAAATTTTGGGCAAGTTCACTTTTCTGGATGGAAAGCCCCAGTAAGGCACTGGGTTATCAAAAGCATGAAAAAGTCTATGACACAGGAGCCTTAAGCATAGGCACTTAAGAAGGATCAATAGCCAGGATTGTAATCAGCAGGATGCCAAGGGTTAAATCATTATTGGGATGATCAAGAATTTGTCAAAGTTATACAACGTCCAGTAGAGGGCTGGAGTATCAAAACTCACACAAGCAAACTTGGTGGACGACCAGGAATCTTTAATATTCAATATGGGTTCTTTTAGAAAATCAGGAACAGCAACTGCGGTGGTGGGACTTAGCCACACATTGGTTTCTTGGGATGAGAAACCTTAAAGGGAGGGTAATGGTAGGATTGCAATCCTAGCCCTCAAATTTGGTTTTGCCTTACAGTCATCTGGGATGACTTCTATACACATCATAACAGGCCAGGGGCCTTATGGGACACCAATGGTTGAGTCAGCACATGGGAGTACTCACCAGAGGACAAGACGATGGTTGGAGGAACCAGCCAATACTATATATGGAAGGACGGCCAGACTAGGAAGGTGGATTGCCACCTTGATGGCATCATACTCAACATCAGTGCATCAGGAGGATCAGCACATCAAGCCATCATGCATTGGATGAAGGCACAAGACTGTGTGCATGTCTATAAAGGATCACAGTGGGAATGCACAATGCCTTGAGGCATTGCCCCTTATGTTCATGGTTCTAGAGCAGTCTGGAGGAGGTCTATGAGTAGTGCAGGAACGGTTTGGTTCTGAACTTCAGTTCGAACCTGAACTTGAGGGAACCGAACTCTAGGTTCAGTCCTAGGTTCTTATCAGGGCCAAAAATGGTGAACATGTTCAAACTCGGTTTGAACCTGAACCTCGGAACTCACATTACTATGCTCCACCCACTTCTACAGTGTCGTTGACATCCCATCATTCAACCCCAAAATCTCAGGGTTCAGCAACTCCATCAGAATGAGCATTCAGCAGTGGTGGAATCACAGGTACTTCCTGTAGAAATAGCTTGTCCACTGAGATATTCAAAGCCCTTCAAATTCTGAAGTATGCATATCGAAACCATCACATTGCAGCAGTTCATCAAGCTGCTGAACATATTGATGCCCTCCTCACAGAATTAGATGATGTTAAATTATTGGATGAGTAGTTACACAATTGCAATTATAATCACAAGTTCAGTTTGATGTTCAGACACTTGTGAACCTGAACTGAACCCTCTTGAACCTGAACCTACAGTTCAGGTTCAAGTTTGACTAGGGCAGCTGAACTGAACTGAACTGAACTTTTCCTGCACTATCTATGAGTGGAGTCAGAGCAGCCGCACCCATATGCACAGCAACTGCAGCAGCACCCAACCATGCACTCACAAGAATAATAAGAGAGAGTCAGAGTGGGGGAGTGCTGATGGGTCAAGGAGTTGCAAGGGGTCCTCATAGAGTAGTATATACGTAGGTACACTGTAGCTGGAGTCTCGATAGTTTCTCTCTCCCCAATTCTATCTTGTTTCATCTCCTTTCCTCTCTCTGGCCAGCGACAAGGCCTGTGGGCCCCTTAGGGGGATATAGGATTGTGGTTGTGGGGCATGAACTCATAACGCTGCTCCCAGCCACTGGACAAAGTGTCTAGACACTAAGTCAAACAATGATAAAGGTCTTGAGAATGATGAGGAGAGAAGGGCATCAAGGTCAAGCAATGTTGAGAGCAATACTTGTCTAAGTTGGAACTGGAGATACTGTACTGTACATGGGTTTATATACATTTAGAGAACAATGGAAACTGTAAAAGGAAATGAGGCTGTAGCTACCTAAAAAAGGAAATGTGAAGGTAACTATGAAAAGGAGATAGTGTCCAATGTGCAGTAGTGAGCTAATAATGGAACATCCAGTAACAAAGAGGAAAAGAAACTGTAACATCCACTCTATGAGTGCAAGACCTGGAGAGGTCTCTGGTCACTGTTGTTGACAGTGATACAATACTCAAAACACCTGGAGAGGTGTCTGGTCGCTGTCTATGACAATGATACAATACTCTTGTCATCATGGACATATGAGCTCATCATTCATGACAGTAACAACCACTGAGACAAACTATGTCTGATGGACATATGATTGTTGCTCAACAGGCCCATTGCAAATGGATATCAAAGCAGGTGTATTGTGAGATCATCAGAATCTGATGACGTGACATGCTTTACAGCTTGATAACTCCAGAACATCAATCCACGGCTAGAAATCTAATTAAGCTGTTGAAGGTCTTTTTAATTCCATATGTGAATACAAATCTCAGATAAAATATGGAGAAAGGTCCACTGTCCCACTGGGCGGTGGCGTCCCATTGAGCGGTGTATGACTGTAAGCTTTTCGCCGCCCAGTTGAACAGAAGTGATCTGAAATAGACTTGAACATGTCCCACTGGCACATCTTTTCTCTCCCGCCCGAGCTCATCGAATCACTCGTTCCACGGACTTTGCATAGCCAGCCAGCACCTTCAGCACTGGTACCAGAACCAGAACCGACCGAAAAACAGCATGCGCTCTCCTGTGCCGTCTGCCTCGGTATCCGCTTTCGAGACGTGGACGAACAACGTGCCCATGTACGTTCAGATTGGCACAGGTACAATGTCAAAACGAGGCTGGCGGGCGGTAAGGCCGTCGAAGAGCCCGCTTTTGCGCAGCTCGTGAGTGGTGCGTGGCTTGTCGCCGCTATCTGTTATCCATAATCTAAGCGAATGCAGCGTTGGACGATTCCTTGTCAGGCTCTGCATCTTCAGACGACAACGAGGGAGAGGATGAAGATGATAAAGAGGACCAAGGTACTGATGCGGTCAACACGCTTGTTAATAGGACAAAAAAGCTACTCAAGACGACTATCGCTACATCTGATGAGGAGGATAAGAGGACTACCAAAAGGCCTCTAATGCCTCAAACGTGGTTCCACTCTCCTCCATCTACCCAGATCGGAGTGTATCGTGCCGTGTTTTCGGCGGGCACTGATCCTCAAGAGCACTTGGGGGAACTAAAGGGTATGCAAGAGAGCGAGCGAGGAAGAAAGTGGGCATTATTTATGACCGCCGGAGGGCATTTTGCGGGTGCAATTGTGAGGGTGAGCCGGTCCAGCGATGCGGAAGAGAGAGAGGGCAAGGCGAAGAAGCCGAAACAGTACACGGAGGTGTTGAGACATAAAACGTTCCATCGGTATACCAGTAAGTGATTCGTTGTGAGGTGTGATTGAGCAGAAAGACTAATAGATGGATCGAAAGCTCGTAGGAAGCAAGGTGGGTCTCAATCTCTGAATGATAATGCAAAGGGGGCAGCGATCAGTGCGGGAGCCATGTTGAGAAGGTATGGTGAAATGGCATTGCGTGATGTGAGTCTACCCACGTTTTGTGTGAATAGGGATTGAAAGCGTTGACAGGACATTCGTAACTTGTTGGGAGAGTGGGCAGAGGACATCGACGAATGCGAACGGATCTGGATACGCGCGAGCGTGTCCAATAGACGAATATTCTTGGATTACGAAGAAGCAGTCATCCAGAAAGGTGACGAGCGACTGAGGACGTTTCCGTTCCCGACTCGACGGCCGACGCAGTCGGAGGTGCAGCGGTGCCTGCTCGAGCTGACGCGTGTCAAGGTGACACACTTTACGGAGGAAGAGCTGCGAGCACAGGACGAGGCGTACCTTGCATCATTGCCGCAGCCCAAGCCTCGGCCGCCTGCACCGCAGCAGCCCGAGGCGGAAAAGGTGAAACCCAAGGTTGCTAAGCTGGGCAAAGAGGAGGAAGTGCTAAGGGAGAAATGGAGCCGGTTGCTTGAGATGATTGTCAAGGGGCGGTTGGAGGTGCTCAAAACATTTTGGGAACGTGAAGGGGAGATACTGGGCGGGGTGAACGCTGCAATACCCGACTGGACGGGGGAGAAACGGACGAGGATGCTGCAGGTAGCGGCGCAGAGCGGGCATGAGGAAGTGACGCAGTGGATGCTGGAGGAGCTGCGAGCAGATCCGACGATTGCAGTTGGGGGGCGGACGGCGTATGAACTCGCGGCGAACAAGGCGGTGAGGGACGTGTTTCGGCGGTGTGCAGCGGCGCATGGCGAGTGGTGGGATTGGTTTGGGGCTGCGCGCGTGCCGAGTGCGCTGAGCAGGGAAATGGAGGACGAGCGCGACGCGAAAAGACGCGAGCGGCGCAAAGGCCTGAAGGACAAACTCCGAGAGCGCGTCAAGGAGGAGACGGTGGAGGAGGCGGTGGAGGGTCCGGCGGTGACAGCGGTAGAGGCGGTGGGATCAACGGACGGCGGACGGCGACTTGGGGAATGGCGGGAGCAGCGGAGGGCGTTGCAGGACTTTCGGCGGAGATGCGGGCGCGGATTGAACGGGAGCGGCGAGCGCGGGCGGCAGAAGCGCGGCTTCGGACGGCGACTTGGGGGAACGGTGGAGGCCGGAACTAAGTATAGCTGTAGGCTGGCATGGGTTCGACCTCGTCCCCTCAGACGACTCATCTGCATCCAAGCTCGACATCTCCACCCCACTTTCGCAGCAGAAATCCGAGCTTTGCTGCGACCACGACTCACGCAACATCCTCATCACGGATGCTCAGACGCCCTTCGCCGCTACTCTGAATTCGAATCCCTCCGCGACAACCTCGTCAGACTCCATCACACCCTCATCATCCCCCCCATCCCCTCCAAGCACTCCATCAGCGATTATGCCGTCAAGCAGGCAAAGGCAAAGGAGGATGCCACCCCCATTGCTCGTAGAAAGCGCATGCTTCAGACTTTCCTCAACCGCCTTGCCACACATCCCATCCTCTCAACAGAGCATGTCTTTCATCGTTTCCTCGACGCTCAAGTCTCATGGGTAACATTTCCCCCTTTCTTGCCTGCCTTTGACTCTTACTGTTCCTCACCTACAGCCCCAAGTGTTAAGCTCGCCCCCTTCATCTCTCCTCCCCAAGAACATTCTCAAAGCCCCCCCCTCACAACCCTGTCGACCCCAATGCCTCGCCCGCATATGCAGCCCTGCCCAACCCATCTGCTGCCCATCCCCTCCGTTCCCCAGACCAGCGCCTCCTCGACTCGGAGGCCTTCACCTCAAGTTTGCTAGCCACATCAGCGGTCCCATGGAAAAGGTGACCCGCAGAGTCGATAAATGCTGGTCAGACTATGCGCAGGACCACGCCGATCTCAGCACGACTCTCAACGGATTCAGCTTGAACGAATCAAGCGATCTCACCTCTCCCGTTGAAAAGACTGGACAGGCCGTAGACACCACCTACATCTCTACATCTAAACTGGTGCGTTCATTTTACCACCACCACCACCACCACCACTTTATATTGACATGGACCCCAGCTACAAACTTTCTGGGACTCGCTTTTCTTAGTGGTTGACGAGAAAAACTGGTCAGAACCTCTACACGAATACTCCCAGTTCGCTTCCATTATCAAGAAGCTTCTCACTTACCGCCACCAGAAACACGTTCAGTTTGAGATGACCCAGGACGCGCTCGACAGCAAGCGCGAACAGCTAGAGGAACTGGAGAAGAGCGAGAAAGAGGCACAGAGATTGGAAGAGGCTCTTGTGCGTGGCAGCAGGGGCGTCACCAGTCTGTCCCCTAGTCCTCCATCCAGCCTTGGTCCCACTTCCCCATCCGTGCCAAGCACCAGCGAGCAGGAGGGCGGCGACGAGCACGAGCACGAGCAAGAGCACGAGCACGAGTCGGGAATGGCAGCACCGACAGATACCAACGAGCCCCGAACCGCCACCGAACCGCAACCACCCTCTTCACCAACCTCCTCCCCGTCCTACTTGCCCCCCCATCCCGGCCCTAGTCCCGTCAAGCGCAGAACACGAGCGCCGGGCATGGGCTTCCTCAACGCGCTCAGCTACGCGCTGCACGGCATCCGAGAGCATCACCAAGACGAGGGAAACCATTTCCCAGGTCAGCCAAACACCTTGCTTTTTCTTCTTTCACCTGCACCCACGCTCACTACCCGCGTCGCAGCTGGAAGAAGCCCTCCATCTGTCGGCTCACGACCTCAAGTACGCGTGTACCGCTATCCAGGCCGACTTGGACCGTTTTCAGAGACAGAAAGTCGCCGATTTTAGAGAGATGTGTATCGCTATGGCAAAGAGCCACAGGGACTGGGCCAAAAAGGTGTTTTTTTCTTTCCCATTTCGTATCCATTGAAATGAGACGGCTGACGCGCACGTACTTGTAGAATTTGGAGGCTTGGGAGGAGGCAAAGAAGGAGATTGAAAAGATACCTGATCATCCCAACAAGCTTCCCTCCCACGACACGTCGACAGAGAGGAGAGATTCGACTGCGACGGTCAATGGACGTTGAGTATCGTCTCGGTGTAGTCGAACGCGTGACGTCATATTTCTGTTTTCGCACCCACCCGTTGCCATTCTTCGACAAAAACAATAAAGGGTGCCAGCCTCAGTTCTAATTGTTCATACGCCTGAATAGTTGCGGACCCAAGCCCACACGCATGCACATCATTTGGAAAGAGGAAATTCTTGACTCCTCTCCCACGATGTCGGCGGGGCTTTGGTGTTGGTAGAGATCCAAAAATGGACAGATATTCAACTGTTGACATTGAAGCAGGCCGGAGGAAGGATACAACGGGGACGGGAGGCTGACCGAAGTAGGTCTGAGCAAGGAAAGTGTCATTTTGTTCGATATGGACGAAGCTATCGTCGCTTGGCAACGGAAATATACTTGACACCCATGGTGCATCAGCCGGTACATTGGGATGTGCTCCAAAGATATCTTCGACAAGTTGTGGACCAGCGTTGGAGGGAGGTTCATCATCAACGGCCAAGGGAGATCGATTGTAATATATTTCAGCGAGGAAGGAATCGTCTTGCTCGAAACGAACGGGACTGTTGTGACATCCCTCTCGGAAAACACTTGACAGCCATGGTGTGGTGCTGCCAGCTGGCACATTAGGATTTGCTAAAGATGTCTTCGATGAGCCGTGGACCAGCGTTGGAAAGAGGTTCATCATCAACGGTCACGGGAGATCGATTGTAATATATTTCACCGAGGAAGGAATCGTCTTGCTCGAAACGAACGGGACTGTTGTGACATCCCTCTCGGAAAACACTCGACAGCCATGGTGTGGTGCTGCCAGCCGGCACATTAGGATTTGGACCAAAGATGTCTTCGATGAACTGTGGACCAGCGTTGGAAAGAGGTTCATCATCAAATGTCACGGGAGATCGATTATTGTAATATATTTCAGCGAGGAAGGAATCGTCTTGCTCGATACGAATGGGACTGTTGTGACATCCCTCTGGGAAAACGCTTGATGGTGCTGCCAGCCGGCACACCAGGATTTGGACCAAAAATATCATTAACTAGCTGTGTTGGACCAGCATCGACGGGAGGTTCATGAACGATGACTGTGGGAGAGCGAGTATAATATGTTTCAGCAAGGAAAGGGTCATCTTGCCCGATGCGAACGGGACTGTTGTGGCATCCCTCTAGGAATACACTGGACAACCATGGTGTGGTGCTGCCAGCGGGTGCATTAGGATTTGGAGCAAACATATCGTCGACAATCTGTGGACCAGTACTGGGAGAAGATCGTTTGGTGATTGGTTTATGAGGTGTTCCGGGCCCAACATTGGTAGCGGTGACGTTCGGCACGACCTGAGTGTCAGGTGGATCATTGTTTAAAGTTCCTGCGACGTTGTTGAGATTGATCTGTGCTTGTACTCTAGTGTTATGAAGATTGTCGTCGTCAGATTCGGCTGTAACATCATGCAAATCGCCCTGCGACGGGTTGGACGGTCCCGATCCTTCTGAGTCAATTTCCATGTCGTCCCCATCGAAGACTGGAACGTAGCCGGCAATGATTGGAGGGAAATAGATATAATCATCTTCTATCATGATGACGTCTGTATCTAGCACTGGTGCAGCCGGAACTACAACTTATGAGTAACGCGTATATCTATTCATCAAAGATAACTTACCCCGAGGTCTGACATGCCCGCGCGTTCGCCTCCTAGCCGCGAGGATGGCGGCCGCGCTAAAAAGAGCAGGGAGAGGTGAGTTCACTGATAGATGATTATGTGGCTGACACCACTTACCCAACGCCGGTGGGCGCCTTGGCGGCGTTAGGCTTCTTGGCGGCGTTAGGCTTCATAGGCCTCCAGCCCTTTCGGTAAATAGGACCGTCATGAGGACGTCTACGTTGAAGAGACAATCAATATGAGGTACTGCTGCAGAGAAACAACAACGACGGGACTTACTCGGGGAGGAGAGTATAATTGAGTCGAGCCATTGTTGCTATTGCTGTTACTGGTTGAGAGCGAGGCGAAAGTTGCTGGTTTGAGAGTGAGTTGATGTGGTGGTGGTAATAAGGCAAGAGACGACAAGAGAAAGGAGCGCGAACTGACCGATTGGGTGTCACGAAGTCTGGTCAGCCGCACAAAACATGTCAGCACCAAAAAAAGTCCCATGCTCACTTGTTCGCGTAGCTACGCATTTTTGAACCATAATTACAATCGCTATTGAGCATTATAACGGTAGACGATATTATGTACATGAGCGTGCATATTTTTCAATTTTCAATAAACTTGCACAGCGCTATAAGCCTGCCACAACCAAGTCAGAAATATGAAGATTCATACTTTGGACCGGCGAGTCGTACGAGTAACTGTTCCTTGTAGTGTAAGTTGGGCCAAAGAACGCTTGGATCAATCCTCCTTCATGCGGCGGTAGAGGTAGAAATGGCGGTGCTTGTAGTGCTTGAATAATTGGTTAAATTTAGGCCCATCAAGGCTTTTCCATAATCATAGTGACTTTCTCAACGAAAGGCCGTACCCATCTCCGTTTCACGGGCGGTTGGCTCGGATATTCGAGGTTGGGAAACTCGAGGGGACGTTCGGGGAGGACCCTTGTTGTCTACACTATGGCAAGATCGAGGAACCATTAGCCACCAACTTGGTGAAGGTGGCGTTTCAACATAAAGTCGATATCACAAAAATGTTCACTTACGGATCTAGGACAGCATTTCCGTATTCCTCGGAATGATCATTGGCCGACGTGAATGTCTGAGATTGCTCGATCGCGTTTTGTCAAAACAAATGCAACTCGACGCGTCGCTCAGAATCTATAAAAGGATGTGAGTGTTTACCGCTTTCTTTCCAACCGCCCACCTCTACGACGCCTCTCTCGACACCACCCCCGCCATCGCTCGCTCGCCCATCGGACTCACCGACCTCCAACCTTGACACTCCGACCTCGACACCTCCGACCTCGACCTCGACACCCGTCCGACCTCTTCTTTCCTTTTTTCTTTCGGATGACCGGGTCCACCATCCACCCAATCAAGGCACACGCACGCACCACCCCAGCGACCCGCCCACACCAAAGTCTTGTGTTGGCGATCCAGAGGAATAGTGTCCCTTGGGAGCAGCTCACTTCGAGTTGACATCTTTCAAATACACCCTCCGGAGCATGTGACGTAACCGCCTTGAGCGAAAAATGTTCGGCGGGAGGACATGTGGTCGATACAGGGCTGGCGGCGAGAGGAATAGTGTCCCTTGGGAGCACGCCCATTCGCGCGTGACATCTTTCAAATGCACCCCTCTCTGCCCTCGTGTGCGTTGTGTCCTACCGGTTGTCGCCAATGAGCGACATTTCATCCTATTCCTTCGAGCTGCTGTGATACCAAGACTCCACCTCGTTTGCCACCTCCTCTCTGCCCTTGGTTGAGGGGTAATGTTAGTGAAAGTGGACAAGAGCCACATTCGAGGCGTCGACTTACCGCGCTAAAGCTCCTCCAAGTGTACAAAACCACGGGAAACTTGTTGTCCAGCCATCCAAAACCTTTTGGTCAACCCCCATTCCACATGTCTCCAATGCCCTTTTGAGCGGCTCAGAATACTTGTCGCCTGGGTTGCTGATGTGGATTGCGTAGTAATCCCACCAGCGTGGTGCAAGAAAGGTTGTGCGTAGATCCAATAAACGGATCCTTCCGTCGAGGCATCGTATGAGATTATGTGGTGAAGGCTCTCCATAGGCAAGGTGCTCTGTCTGTACAGAAACGACAGAGGTGTTGACCTGGGCTCTGTCGAAGCGAGCCGTCAGAAAGGATTGAAAGTTGTCGCGGTCATACACGATTCGTCCTCCGTCGTTGTCCCATCCAAATATCGGGCCCTGGGGATGCCAGTGCGTCAAGGGAGTCAGCTTATTTTCTCGAATAAGGAGATTGCGTAGGACCCGGTTATCGTGGAGAGCTTTTAGGGCTTTGGCGATAGCCGTAGCGTCCTCTTCCGAGAGCTGCTGGGTTCCGTCATCTATGCACTCCCAGATCGTCGGCCCTCGCAGTCTCTCCATGACGAGATAATCATGATCGCCGTCCTTGACGATGCAATATCCGGTTGGAGTGGTGTACTTGTCCGAGACAGTGTCAGTCTTGAAAAATGTCATCATGGCAAAATCATATTGGAGCTAGGGTCTGCCAAACCCACATGCAAGTTTGACGGCAAAATCTGTATCCTGCCCATTCTCGTCACGCAGTACGACGAAGTTGGCTGGTTAGGCGCCAGCGTCGTTCGAGGCGGCCTCGACATTGCTTCACTATCTCATTCGCTGTGTTGATTGGGGGAGTCGTGAAAAGAGGATTTGTCATAATCACGTGATCGCACTTTCTTCTTGTTACACAGATCCGCGAGCCTCCCATCAAATTCTCTCAAAGATGTACATGTACGCCAATTTTCTCAGCTCCTCCACGCTCGTCTTGTCTGCCACCACGACCTTTTCGTCATTGAAAAACACCCAGTCCCCGTCTTCTTCCGCTCCCACTTTGCCTCCCACTCGCGGGATTCGGATGTGAGCGACGTAATGGCCGGAATGCACACTGGGTCCCTTGTGCGAGATGAACGCCTTTAGACGGTAGCGCGCAGGAAGCCTCGAGGACCCCGGAGGTGCCTTTTTTTGCTTGCTTGGCGCGGAAGCAGTCTCTCCCGTGTCGTCGGGATGGTTAAACAACCAATCGACAGCGCGCTCGGGATCTCCGTTCTGTAAACCCGGTTGAGGTCTCGACAATAACGGCACCAGGGGCAACGTACCGTCTCCAAGAGTGCTTTTCGGGCCTGTGCAGATGTAAAACCCATGTCAGCCAGCATGGTAACCAGTTCGGCAGAAGGCTCTGGGCCTTCGTTGCCACTCGACGCGTCAGATTGGATGGGCTCGTCGATATCTGAATGCGAACATGAACTATGGAAAAAAGTGATGGCGGATGGACGCTCACCTGGGTCATCCATGTGAGAAAAAAGCCACTCCATGGCAACCTCGGCGCCGGCGTTGCCTGTTGCAAGGAGAGCTTTTTGACACCGCACAGTAGGAAAGCCCATCGCCTCCAACTGTGCCAACGCCTCCGCATCGAATTGGACGGATGGAGCTGACGAAGAGCTGGAGGATGACTCGGGAAGCTCTACTTCACCGGGTTGCATACCGTGTCCTAAGAAGGCACCCAGCTCTAGCCTATCCGGCAAAATAATGGGAATGTCTGCGACAGAAATCTCAGTTTAACGCCGACATAGGGAGCATAACCCACCGAGCTTGGTTGGAACCCAGTTCTTCAATTGGAACTTTTTGGCGTGCAGCACAAGTACGTCGGGGAAAGTGGCAAAACGTAACTGTCTCACGGCTGTAACATTTCCACATCCTCCACTGCACTGGTATTCAAGTTCTTCCTGCCCGCTAACACCCAGTAGATGGCCGAGACAGTCCAATAAGGTCACTGGAGCATACTGCGTCGTAGAATCCTGGGACGGTATTTCTTGCGCGGGAACTCCGAGACTTAGGACATCCATGTTATCAACTCGATAACTGACCTTGCGGCATGACTGACACTGCAAGCGCTGCTCCAGCCCGAAAGTGAAAGCCTCCGTCGCTTCGAGGTCTCCTAGACGACGATCAGTGCTCCTAGCCGCCACGCTGATGATAACGATCATAATACGCACCAGAGTTCATCTGGTGGTTGAATCTTCTGAGTACAGTAAGTAGATGTCCAAGGAATTCCTCCGCGTCTTGTTGCCGCATGGTTGCAAATTCTGCATGTCCTTTTCCAACAAGGGCTTTGAATCCAGCAGGTTTTAGTCCTACTTGCCAAGGCTTGTTTTCCGGCGTTGCGTGAGCTAGGCTATCCACCGGGGCTGAAACAGTAATCAGCTCTTTGTGAATAGTTGTGAAAGTAGGATCACTAACGGGGTTCGGTGTGGGGATTGGAATATCGCCCGCTGAGCAGTCCATCAGCCAATTTGATCATCTGACACTCAAGACAATCCGCAGGCAGTGATTGTGTACACGTTTGCCAATGAGCTGAGGATTTCTCGGATACGTAGTTTGAATCATTCTCTCCAAATTTTGGGCCGTAATAGCGGAGCTGGAATTGGGCAAGAGAAAAAAGGGTTTGCAACACAGAGGCCATGTAGCAACTGAGTTGTAACATAAGCATAAGATCATGCTATGATAGATACCCTATCCTCTTACCTGTTTCATTGATCGATGAGCTCGGGGGATATCCAAACATGCGACGTCTGCTCACCTATTTCCCAAGTTACTAAGTCCCGTGAGGCCCGGACCAAATACAGGTTGGAGCGCACTTCCATCCTCTGCCGTCAAGGAAAAATCAAACAATAGGTTTTGTTCGACTTGCTACGCGGCTTTTTAGTTATGAAACTTTAAATTCCCGTAGACCCACGAGTTCTGTCATGTTTTTCTCCGTTTTCTTTTGTGCTGCAACATTGATCCCAAAATTGGCGAGATGCCCCGTGATCTCGGGGTCAAGACGTGTGTCGTTGCACGCATAACAATAGATATCTCGTCAGATGTCAATTCAATGATAATGCATTGAAGGGGAGATATACGAACCAGCCCCTCCTTCCGGAGTAATTGTCCCCAACTTAACGCATACTGGGTGATCTGTAGCGTTGAAATGTGCTAAAGCATGCCCGTTCCCACCCGTTCCTCCGTACTGCGAGCGTCCGCAGCCAAGAGCACCACATGTGAGGCAGAGCCATAAATTAGACTTCAGATCACACGAGGCGCAGCGGGCAAGCCCTAACAAGCCGGCATCATCAACTCAGAAAGACGCACCACAAAGGCTCTGATGTGCATACCTTCCGATGGAATGCTGCCAGTTGCACTTTGCTCGACGAGGAGGGTATGCTCGCATGGAGTAATCTCTTCTTCCCATGCCTTCACCTCTGACTGGCGCGCGGACGATAGTGAGCTCATGACGCCGTCTACCAATTGCTTCTCCTATGTGATGCCAAATGATAAGAATGCAAGTGCAGGCCTTGTTTCTTACAATATTAGGGTCAGCTGCAATTGGTATGCCACTTTCCGGGTCGCATTTCCAGCATTTGAGAGTAGTGCTATGCGTCCATTTGTCTTCCTCGCGTTCTTCTATGATCGCCAGCTTTTTCATCTTTGCAGGTGGCTCCCCGTCATCCTATGCAAGTTCTCTGAGCGTGTCTTATATGTAAGACCGTCCAACGCACGCGACTAATCGGTTTCAATTTCGGTGAGCGTTTGACGTTGAGGGTGAAGGAATGCCCAGATACAAAAGCATGGGATCGGGCATGATGTCTGCCTTGATCGAGACATGCACCATTGAAGCATACCAGACAGACATCTATGCCGAATTCTCCATCCTAGGTAGGCATGCGCTGGGAGCCATCTTGCTATTGATAAAGGACTGACCTGATTGTCAAAACATTGGGTGCACTCTTCCCTGTGCACAGACTGGCTCAGCTTTGGAGGCTGGAGTCCAGATATTCCGTTCAGATGAGGACAGGCGGCCATGATCAACTTCAGCGTTACGTCACAGTATGTTGTTGTTTGTACCCACTCCGATCTGAACAAGTTCAGCAGACAATATTGATCAACACTAGCGCTGACCTTTTGTAGTTATTTAACGAGTGGTACTCGGAGGACTCAGAGAAGAACTTCGTCGTCTATTGCTGTAAGGGAAAAATTTACCGCAGTGTCATTTTCTATGCCTAAAATCATGTCTCTACGCAGTGATAATTGTTGCCTGCAGTGGCTTTCGAGTCTCGCCGTGACGGTGTCATGGTGACACAATTACACGTGCATCGAGCTACGAATAATGATACAAGCGTAGATTCGGACCGCTGTGTGCCAAGGGTCAGCATCTGTTGACCTGACTCACCGTGCAAAGCTGCTGCTGCGGCACTTACGTTAGTCGCTGCGCACTCGACCTAGTATGTATCTCCTCTCTATGGACTTGCGTCTTGTGTTTTACGGTGCCAGTATGCGCCTCCCGCAGCGAGTCACTCAGATCGGTTGAAGCTCACGGCTGGAAGTAATATACATGCTGGTTCTGGGACAACGATGCATCATGGCACAACTCAACTCACGTAGTCCAACTCCTATGTCGATTTCGTGCGATGAGGACATGCAATGAACTTCATACATCTCGCTAGGGCAGATTTACATGGGAAGTGGCAATCCATGATAAAAATAGTAAACCTAGCCCCGCTGTATCTCGAGCATTTGAACGACTGCCAAGCAAGGCACAAGATCATGGTGGAGATATCCGTTTGAAAGCATCGGTTACGCTGCTCAAAGAATAAAGACTTCCAAACGCACATACTTTGGTGGACCCAACACATAAATACCCCAACATCTACCATCATGGTGCAGCCACATTTTCCCTTCCTTTACACTGCTTCGTTTTTTCACCAACACCAGATCCATCTAACCGGCCGTTTCTCCAGTCGAACGAATAATTACCAGTAGCCATGGTGAATCACTTATTGCTGGTGGAACATGTCGACATCATGATCGGTGCTCTAATCGGGTTCATCATCATCCTTCGACTTCCCCGTGCCCTGGCTAGGTTTTGGGAAAAATCTGAATGGTACAATGGACATTTTATTTGGTGCAATGCCAAAAATTTACCGGAATCCCCATTGGCCGTTTCAAAGGAACCCGCATTTGCGACCGGAGGAAGATCAGTTGATAATGAAGAGGCTCTACGATTTTCATATCCTCCACATATACCAGCTTACCCTGCGTTCCTGTATCCGTTCATGGGACCTCTGCGACGGTCCATCGCATTTGGGTATTCCAATTTACAGATCTCGATCATGCTTGCCTATCTGGTGATTATGCTATATACGTTTTCTTATCAGTCCAACTTCTTGAACACGCCGATTCGGTCAGCGTTTATTGCTGCTGCTCAGTTGCCATTCCTTTATGCATTCGCTGCAAAGAACGGTGTTCCAGGCTCGCTGTTGGGAATGGGATATCAAAGTGTATGTGCATATGCTCGTCCCCATGTCCGATGCTAGGAACTGAAGTCTGTTTCAGCTAAATTTTCTTCATCGCTATATCGGCTGTATTGTCGTGCTGGCATCCAACGTACACTCCATTGGATTGTGTATGTTTCAAAATTATTAGACATGTCTGTGTATTGACTTCTGCAGTCTATCGGTGGACCAACGACCATACCATCCGTTCTGAATTTCAAAGACGCTCTAACTGGTGGGGCCTAGTGCTTTTGATCTTCGTCGATATCATTTTTGTGTTTTCCACATCTTATTGGAGGAAAAGAGCTTACAATATCTTTCGTTTTACTCATACCGTGGGATATTTGTTCATCATTCCCGCCGTAAGTGGGTTTTCGGACCATGTACCTCTTCAACTCACAAGGCATTAGCTGTACTTTCACGAGCCAGCATCTCTCCCATTCATCGTTGCTGCTTCGCTAATTTATCTCGTGGATCGGGCACTTCGCCTGTTTAAAACCCGCCTCGCCACTGCTGCAATTCGCCCTCTTCCTGCTCTTGGAGCAACGCGTATCGAGATTCCTTCGCTCAATCGTGGTTGGCGGGCTGGACAGCATATCCGATTGCGTGTATTATCTACGTCATTCGGCTGGTTCGGCTGGATGGAGCCGCATCCATTCACAATCGCAAGTGCTCCTGCAGGGGACGAAGGGCTAGTTTTAATTTGCAAGAAGACAGGTAGTTGGACAAGCAAATTGTTTGATATGGCCAAAGCCATCCACTCGACTGAATCCGGTGACGAGGTTGAAATGAACATTAAAAGGTCTGTAAATGTTTTGATTGAAGGCCCGTATGGTAAATACGCTGCTCTTCGAATGATCTGACAGCAGCTCACGTGCACGACAGGAGGGCCGGGGCATACCATATTTGCTTCGTATTCTGCTATGTTTTTGGTCACCGGTGGCAGTGGTATCACATTTGCTCTGTCGACCATTCAAGAGTTGGTACAGAAAGGCTTGCGGGGCGAAAGTAGCCTCAAAGTGATTGAACTTGTGTGGATTTCCCAGTACCCAGGTTGGTCAACATTGTGCTCATGTTGCGAAATCATGGTCCCCTTATGTCGATTTTTCATAGACGCCATGACGCCTCTATTACCAGTTTTCGCGTCTCTCGCAAATTCATGTTCATATTTGACCATCTCTATGCACTACACTCGCTCCCGAACACCACCTTCGGAAGTGAAAAGCGAATTATCAAGCTTGCTTAGTAGCCATGAACAGCCGCACGCGTTTCCCTCCGGACTTACTGTGCACCCAGGTCGTCCCGGACGAGGACGTTTTACAAGCATGATGGAAAGTGCCATCACGCGCGCAACTGGTGATCCCGATGGTACCACAGGGGTCTTCTCGCAACGCGGATTATTGGTTGGTGTTTGCGGGCCCCGAGGAATGAGCCAGAGCGTATGTGCTGCGGTTGCTGATATTGACCAGAAAATGGTGAGACGGATCGGGGGCGTCGAGGCCCATCAAGAGTACGTTAATTCGACCTCTGTTAATGTCGACTGACTTGCGCTTCAGGTGTTTTGAATTTTAGATAAATATCACAGACAATGTACATCGGGGACATTCTATATGAGGAGAGCCGATACAAGGACAATTGCTTTATGTATGTAAAGGACACTACTGCATTCAAAAGTACATGTACACCTGTGATCGATATTGACACGGACACTCACCCCTACCCTTGCCGCTGCCGAAAAAATGGCGTGGCTTGTAGTGTATTACATAGACAAACTCAAGATAAATTTAATTTTACGGGGTAGCGCTTCTGCTTATCTTTTACTACTATCTCCAGTTGAAAAGATCAGGAGCATCTCCCTGACTGTGCAGGCGATTGCCAATTCACCTTTTTTTTTATAAATGATTGTATGATATCGACCACACCTATATGAATGTTACTGAGGGACAAGGTAGTCGTCTGATCAACCATTCACGACAGTGATATAGCAACAATCTTCAGGCTACTGCAACATTGATTTTTGGCATAAGATGGTGTTGTAGTACAAAAGAAGTAACGGTGTGCAGGCCACCCGTGTAGTCCTGTGACATATACTGTGACATATGTACAAGTACTCCATGACAGCCACTTCCGGCCTTTTGTGAGGAAAGATCTCGCCGAAAGTTCTATGGGTTGTTGTCCCTAGCACAGGGCTGCATAGTTCAGGATGCCTGTCGGCACGGTAAGCATCACATGAATCTTACTGTCACTAGGCTGTCGTCTTCCCCGGGTGTCTTTTTCACACATGCTTTGACCTACCCCATCCGTATACAGACCAAGACTGCGGCGCAGCCGATATCTGACTATCGCCTCGCCAACTTGGGTCACCGGCCCGAATAGAGATCCATGTTGTAATCCCAATGTTGACTCAGAAGGCTTTAGCTCTCTAGGCACATCATTACGAGGCGTTGTCGATCTCTCTCTCACTTATTTTGTCATCGGTATTGACTCAGCTCCTCTCTTTTCGATCCCAGTCAAGCACCTCTCTGATGTCGGTCGGTATTTATAAGTCCGACAAATGTGGTCGTTAAGACAGGCGGACTACCAGGAAGTGGTCGTACAACAAACCAGACTTACGCTGGAGTACCCAAGGCCCAGGATCCAACCTTCTCTTATGTGGCGACGGAATACTCGGCAGTTCACGGCAGAAGAGACGGCAGCTCGGAGTAAAAAGGTACCAACCAGATAAATTTTATCTGATAAGATCAGAGTAAGATTTCAATTACAATTCTTATCTGATAAGATCCGAGTAAAGGGCTCCGTTGGCGATAATTTTTATCTGATAAGATCAGGTACCAACGAGATATCAACAGGTAAGATACGTCGTGGGATATAGACCAAGGTACGCAACTACTCATAGCAACTTAAATATCTCACGAACTCTCTACGCACGCTCCGCGAAATCGTTTACACATCACTAGAGCAGATCTACATGGCAGATGCGTTTGGCAATCAAAATTAGTAAAATGTCAAGTATCTGATCAAGAAAGGCACAAAAGCCATGCTGGACAGAGATGTCCGCTTGAAAGCATCAATTGGTCGCGATACTCCAAACAACGGCGGCTTCTGGTATTCATACATCCGACACATAAATACACCCGGTTTCTACCATGCGCCTTGTGCGCTACTTCTTCCCCGTTTCTCCAGTCGAACGAGAATTGCCAGCGGCCATGGTGAATCACTTATTGCTAGTGGAACATACCGACATCTTGATTGCTGCCCTGATCGGTTTCGTTGTTCTTCTTCGACTTCCTCGTGCGCTCGCCAGGCTCTGGAAAAGATCTGAGTGGTTTGATGGCCATTTTCTTTGGTACAGTGCCAGAAAGGTACAGGTGCCGCCGAGTCCTGGTTTTAGCACCGCTGGTCCTGTCAACGAGTCTCCACGTGCCATTTCGAAGGAACCCGCATTTGAAACCCGAGGAATATCAGTTGACATCGAGGAGACTCTACGATCTTCATGTCCCCCGCATATACCAGCTTACCCTGCGTTTTTGCGTCCGATTGTGGGACCTCTTCGCCAGTCCCTTGCATTTGGATATTCTAACCTGCAAATCTCGGTCATGCTTGCATATCTAATGATCATGTTATATGCATTTTCTTATCGCTCCAACTTCTTAAATACCCCGGTGCGGCCAGCGTATATTGCTGTCGCACAACTGCCATTCCTCTATGCACTCGCGGCAAAGAACAGTGTCCCAGGCTCGCTTTTGGGAATCGGATATCAAAGTGTATGTTCGCTTCTATGTTTGATACCTGTAGCGGACTGAATTATTGTTTCAGCTCAATTTCTTTCATCGTTATATCGGGCGGCTTGTTGTACTAGCAGCCAACGTACATGCCATAGGAATCTGTACGTTCCAAAATTCATAGACATGTCTGCATATTGACTTCTGCAGTATATCGGTGGACTAACAACAACACCGTTCGTTCCGCGTTTAAGAAGCACTCCAATAGGTGGGGTCTAGTGGTTTTGATACTCATGGACATCGCTCTTGTGTTTTCCACGTCTTATTGGAGGAAAAGAGCGTACAATATCTTTCGTTTTACCCATCTTGTGGGGTACCTATTGATTGTCCCTGCCGTAAGTGAATTTTGGACACGCATCTGTCCAACTCACAAGGCTTTAGCTGTACTTTCACAAACCAGCATCTCTCCCATTCATTATTGCTGCTTCATCGATCTATCTCATAGATCGTGTGCTTTGCCTGCTCAAGATGCGTCTCGTCACTGCTGTGATTAGCCCCCTTCCGATTCTTGAAGCAACGCGAATCGAAATTCCTTCGCTCAATTGTGGTTGGCGAGCTGGACAGCATGTTCGGCTGCGGGTACTGTCCACGTCGCTCGGCTGGCTTGGTTGGATGGAACCACATCCATTCACCATTGCAAGTGCTCCTGCACACTTAAACGGTGTTGTGGGCGACGAAGGGCTCGTTTTTTTATGTAAAAAAGCAGGCGGATGGACAAGCAGACTATTTGATATGGCCAAGTCTTCCCCCTCAAATGAATCCAGCGCTAACGGTGCAGGGAGCTCCAATAGATCTATCAAAGTTTTGATTGAAGGTCCATATGGTGAGTAGCCTTTGTAGTTATCTCGATAACGACTCACATTCGCAACAGGAGGGCCTGGTCATGCGATATTCACTTCCTATTCTGCTGTGGTCTTAGTTATCGGCGGTAGCGGTATCACGTTTGCCCTGTCGACGATTCAAGACATGGTGCAGGAAGGCCTGCGTGGCGAAAGTAGCGTCAAGGTGATTGAACTGGTGTGGACGGTTCAAAATCCAGGTTAGACAAAATTGCGGCAAGATTTTGGTCTGCAATATTGAATTATCATAGATGCTATGATGCCTCTACTACCAGTGTTTACGCAACTCTTAAACTCTTGTCCATACTTAAACATCTCTTTGCATTATCCCGCACACGGCGAAGACCAGCACTCATGCCTTGGCCAGCATTCGGGAAGAGTCCTACGTGGTTCCACAAGGTCTCGCAATAACGGCACACCCAGGCCGTCCAGGACGAAAACACCTGATGAGCGTGATAGAAAATGCGATCACGCGCGCAACCAGCAATGCCAGCTACACTTTATCACGACGTGGATTATTGGTTGGTGTTTGCGGTCCCCAAGGGATGGGACTAGACGTATGTGTTGCAGTTGCCGATATCGACCCGAAGATGGTGGGCCGGATTGGGGGTATCGAAATGCACCATGAGTACATTGATTCGATCTATCAGCTGACCTACGCTTTACTTAATTTCGTTTCAGAAGTTTCGAATTCTAAAATCAAGGATGATGTCGAACACGTCCTGTATGAGGACCTTAAACGACGTAGATTCGTATTCGGTTCAAAGGACACTATCTAATAGATTTCGTTCATTAACATTGCGATTTGTGTTGATGGGGACGCTTGCCTGTGAACTTTTGATAAACGTGTGGCTTCTAGCGTGGATTTATAACATGCGACTTGTTTCAAGCATTGCACAGATCATGAGATCCGTTTTGATTATAGCCATGGAACTACGAGTTGGATTGTTTCATACAGAGTCTTCGGCACGCTGACAGCCAACTTGTAAAACGTGTTGCACGTCAAATTGGCAGCGACAGCGACTCTCATCTTTCTCTCATTGTCAGCCAGGTTTTACCGCCTCAGCGACGATGAGAACGACAAGAAAAGCTGCCACACATTCTCTGTCTGTAACTTCACCTCACAGTGTGTCAGTGACCTATGTCTTCAATGCTCACAGAACTGGGATTGAGGATACAGTCTTTACCCCAGTTCCATACGCTACAGGGACCGTCGAAAGTTATGTTATATCCAATCGCTGGAAGGATGCATATCCATGCGGGCTGCGAGTTTCGAGGAGTAGTTTCGCAGAAATCTTCTCCTGCTATATCAACGAGAAAAGGAGTGGCTTGACGAAAATAACGGAGAAGCAAGGTGGCAAAGGAACGAATGCTCAGGGCACTGTTTCTGTCGCTGGGGCCTGATCATCTGTCCCGAGCGCAAAAACCGAGGGAAAAGAGTCGGACGTTGTCCAGCCTGTCGCCATCGCAGAGGATGAGTTTGAGTTGGTCATGGGGTCCCCGCAGTCACCGTGGCTGGCGTTGAGTAACTTTGCTGCTCAAGACATTTCCTGACCTGTATCTTCATTCCGTGACTGGTCTGCCATGGATTCTCACCCCCGACTCCGCAGGGCCTCAAGGTCCTCAAGATTGTCGTACCACCCCATCGCCGCTTCCTTCTCTCTATCTCCCACCCGTTCCAAAACCTCGTCAAACAGCGCATCCATCAGTTCAGCTTTACGTTTGTGCACATCGCCTTCCAAACTCAAGTCGTGCTTGTTCGCAGTAGCACCCTCGACTATGATGGCTTTTATTTTAATCCAAGATAGGCGACATAAGAGACAAAGACAGCGGTGGCACTGTGGCGATGAGCGTGAGATGTAAACGGTGTAAATGTGATTCAGTCTCGGAAAGCTTTTGCACTTCTGCGTTTTGCTTTTGCTTCTCCTTATCATCGGTAGGTAAGTCTTCTCTATTGGACAAATCGCGGATGGCGTCCAGGAGCAATTCAATGCAATACCATGAGAGAACGGTTGTGGAATCGCCCTTGTGGGCGGCCGTGTAGCGTACAAGTGCAACGTACGCCAATTGGATTTGAGCAGTGCTTATATCATGAACCCAACCGTATTGAAATGTTTTTTTTTTGAAAATGGGCAGATCATGTGTCTGGGTCCAGAGACGACGCGCGCACAGCGAGGATGGCGAGGATGGCTGAGTGTGCTGCTTCATACAGGTCCCGGTGCGAGGTGTCAGATAAATAGCTAAATGAACTGTTAGTGATTGGGATAGATGTTATGAAGAAAATGCTCACGGATAACACATCTATCTCTAATATGTCCGGTACTTAAGAAGTTGCTCCAAGCAAACCAGTGCAAAGCTTTCTTTGGCAACGTGCTGCTGTCCTGGGACGTCACAATTTGATTTCAGGAAAAAATCGATTAAATCTTACCTCTCAGAAACGAACAAATGTGTCTGACAAAATGTTCCACTTCTTCCGGCACTTGCGTTATCATGTTTAGAGCAAGATACGCGATCTGCTTGAGCTCTCCAAAGCTATTGGAATTGGGCGATATACCCCCAAACTCGGGGAAGAACCCGCCAACCACCGATAGCTACGGTAACTTCGCGTTCGAATGTAGGACGTGCGACGACTCGGAGGTTACGTCTATTAACAGAGGTAACGAACTTTGCAGTTTGGTGGATGGCATTGAAGGGCTTCGAGAAGGTACATTTTGGTATGACCCCAGCACCGTAAGGAGTAAATAAGACATGCACTCATACCGTGCCCCACGGAAGTTGAGATTCACATTTCCAGGAGGTAGCGTAACTAGCACTGTTTGCAATTTTCATGAGTAATACAGGTTACATCCATTGAAGTGGTGCATAAGAGTTACTCGTGCGGAATTCACACGGTGCCTCTTTACAAAGAACAGGTGTGGCACTCTCAACGGGATTTTAATTCTTTAGATCTTTCTGCTCGCCAACATTGACATTGATTGCTGATAAGTTTTTTGAGGGTTAATGCATAATGACGTCTGCAGATCTTGTCTCGTTTATTTGCTGCCATTGGTTGCACGCTACAAAAATCTTTTACGACATCTTACCCAAGTTTCGCCAAGAAAAGTGTCCGGAAGGCCGGGGTATTCGCTTGCGGAAACACTGCATCGTATGTATACCTCCATGCACAATGGACATGACCAGATTTTGCCACACCTTGCACATCATATAAATGCAACTCCGAGTCAAGGCTTGGGTACCATTGTCAGTCGTATCTCCAGCTAAGGCTACAGCACTCTCCTGCCCCCACTTCCGAACCTGCTCCGTGCGCTTTGTCTTGATCATTCGATTGCATGCCTAACTTTCTCCAGCAGACGAAGTAATAAGATGGCAACAGCCATGCCAGTGGTCAACCAGTTGTTGCTGGTGACGAATATCGACATTTTTATCACAGCACTAATCGGGTTCCTTTTTCTTCTTCGATTTCCTCGTGGGCTTGCTAGGCTCTGGAGAAACTCGGAATGGTCGAATGGTTGGCTTTCTCGACGCCTCGGAGAAAGCGGAAATGCGCATATCGTGACGCTGCGAAATCCCAGTAGTGCTCGCCCAATCAAGAAATCCTCCGAAAATATTTTGACAGGATTGGCATTCGCTGCAAGTTTTGAATCATATGAATTTAGCCATTCAAGTAAAGAACCAGTTCACAAAAAGACTCTACGACCCTCATATCCCCTACATATCCCAGCGTACCCCGCGTTTTTCCGTCCTTTTGTAGGACCTCTGCGCCGGTCCATTGTCCCCGGGTACTCTAACCTGCAGATCCTGATCATGCTTGCATATCTGATGATCTTGCTATATGGGTTTTCTTATCGTTCCAACTTCTTAAACAATTCCACACGATCAGGCCTCCTTGCGGCTTCTCAGTTGCCGTTCCTATATGCATTTGCAGCAAAGAATAGTGTTCCCGGCTCGCTGCTGGGAGTGGGATATCAGAGTGTAAGCTCCCTTCTACATGTCTGATACGGGTAACAGAATTCATTTTTGTTTCAGCTCAATTTCTTTCATCGTCATATCGGACGGCTGGTTGTACTTGCAGCCAACGCACATGCCATTGGAATGCGTGCGTTTCGAAAATTCATAGATTTATCTCGCTGCCTATTGATTTCCTGGTAGTCTACCAATTGACCTTTCGCAAGACGATTTCAACGGCGTTTCAAGAACCGTCCATTAGGTTCGGACTATTAAGCTTGGCCTGCATGGACGTCCTTTTTGTGTTTTCCTTGTCGGTTTGGAGAGAGAAGGCATATAATGTCTTCCGATGCACCCATCTGGCGGGCTCCTTGATCCTCATTCCTGCCGTAAGTAGATATATTGGACCGTTTATCTCTCCGACTCACAAGGCTTTAGCTGTACAGTCACAAACCAGCGTCTCGCCCATTCATTATCGCTGCTTTGTTGATTTATCTCATAGACCGCGTGCTTTGCCTGCTCAAGACGCGTCTCGTCACCGCTGCGATTAGTCCCCTTCCAATTCTTGAAGCAACGCGTATCGAAATTCCTTCGCTCGATTGTGGTTGGCGGGCTGGACAGCATGTCCGGTTGCGGGTACTGTCTACATCGCTCGGATGGCTTGGATGGATGGAGCCGCATCCATTCACCATTGCAAGTGCTCCTGCATACTCAAGAGAGGGTTGTGTAGGCAATGAAGGTCTGGTTTTGATCTGCAAAAAGACAGGTGGATGGACAAGCAGGCTGTTTGATATGGCCAAGGCTTTCGAGTCAAGCGAATCAGGCGCCGACGGTTCGGGGAGCTCCAATAGATCTGTCAAAGTCTTGGTCGAAGGTCCATACGGTAAACATTCCTTTTAGTTAATCTTGACAACGGTTCACGTTTGCCATAGGTGGGCCCGGCCACACGATTTTCGCCTCGTTTTCTGCTGTGGCCTTGGTCGTCGGCGGTAGCGGTGTCACGTTTGCCCTGTCGGCGATTCAGGACCTGGTACAGAAAGCCCTACATGGCGAAAGTAGCGTCAAGGTGATCGAACTTGTTTGGATAGTCCAGCATCCAGGTGGGTCATTATCGTGCCATGATAAATCTGGTATGTTGAATTATCATAGATGCTATTAAGCCTCTCCTACCAGTGTTCACCTCATTCTTGAACTCTTGTCCATACTTGACAATCTCTCTGCATCATACCCGCCCCTACATTCCGTATACCGGAGAGAAGAGTAGGCTTTCTACCTTGGCCAGCGATGGAGAACAGTCGCTGCTGGTTCCCCCAGGGCTCGCGATAACAGTTCACCCAGGCCGTCCTGGACGACAATACCTGGTGAGCGTGATGGAAAATGTGATCACACGCGCAGCCAGCGATGATGCTCCGCAACCCAACGGATTGCTGGTCGGTGTTTGTGGGCCCCCGGGGATGGACCAATTCGTGAATGCTGTGGTCGGTAACATCGACCCAGAGTTGGAGACTCGGATCGGGGGCATCGAGATGCACCAAGAGTATGTCTATTCGACGTTACATCTTGAGACTGTTGGCTTACTGGATCCTTCAGGGCTTTTGGATTTTGATCACAATCGTGCTCAAATATGTACCATGGAGGGGGGGGGTTGTAGAAATGTAAAACATTCATCGGTCCTCGTTTATCCTTTTATCAATCTGTAGCTCTATCCTGAAATTTGACCAATTTATGTGACGTCCCGTTGGTTTATCGAGAGAATTGCTAGCAATATCTTGAAGGAGTCGTCCCTAGTCAAACAAGTTGCCCGTTATTTATACGACGGCACATGCATCTCTTGAATGTTTGTCAAGCGAACTACTCCAGGTTAGCGACGTCTTCAAATTTCTTTCCCGTAAATTAGCCTCAAGTATCCGCAAGGCGAACCAACTGTAGTTCATCCGAGAATTTTACGAGGGTGATTAGACTACCCTTCAAGTTCTCCAAATGGGCCTAGGACGCTGGCCACTTGTCGGCTGAGGCTTGCCGCTCTAGTTACAGGCTGATGGGCTCTTGGCACGCTTGGCAAGCTTGGCACTCATGTTCTGCACCGTCCCTGACTCTGAGGCTCCCACGCTATTTCCCTGGTTCTCGACGCCAAGTACTGGTCAACCGAGTCAATATTCTACTCGCTCCCTTATCAACGTTTTCCGTCCTTCTGCGGTTGTCTTGTGCCCCTGAGGAGCTTACCGCTGATGGTTCAATGTTTCGATACAGCAAACAATTTACAAGATGGTCACTCTGTTCAATGGCAACTTGATCAGAATCGCTCTGCTTCTCTGCTTCTCCGCGTAATCAAAGCCTGGGCCACTGTGATGTACGCGGGGGACGTTACAAGCGACGGCTCTCTTCGACTATGACGTGCTAAGAGCAAGTGAGCACCGCTGCCAGTCCTTTATATCCAACTCGTATTCTACCCCTGCCCGGCCTTTCTGCACCCTCTTGTCGGATTGCTTGGGATGGCAGTTACTTTTGGCTATTCTAGCTTGCGGGTGTTGCTACTTCTTGGATACCTCGGCATATGGTCATATACGTGTATTCGGGTCTCAAACCCTTTTACTGATCCTCATCGTTCTGGGTGGATAGCTGCCTCCCAGTTGCCTTTCCTCTTCGTCTTTACGACCAAGAACAACATACTCGGATGGCTCCTCGATGTCGGTTTTCAGCGAGTACGTGGCATTTCACGATAATATGTAGTATACATTCCTTATACAGCCTTACAAAGTTGAACTACCTTCACCGATTCCTCGGCAGACTGATCATTCTAGCAGCCAATGTTCATACCATCAGTTATCGTAGGTATTGATATCTGCTATCTGTCCGCTATTGATGTTCACTAGTTCATCGGTACTGGGTGGGAGGAACTATTTTTTCAAAGCTTCGCACAGCGTCAAATAGATCTGGCTTGGTCGCTTTGATTTGTTTTGACATCATCTTTATTTTCTCCACGTCGTTTTGGAGAAGGAAGGCATACAACGTATTTGCAACAACACATGTCGTCAGCTACTTGATTGCTGTCCCCGCTGTAAGTTATTCTCCTTCAAATCAGCACATAACCCAATTGATGACTCAAGATATACTTTCATCGCGCATCGACGTTGATGTTCATCCTTGCCGTTGCTGCGCTGTATGGCCTGAGTTTAGTCCTTCGTCTCGTGAAAACGCGTATCGTCACCGCCACTATACGCCCTTTACCCTCGCTATGCGCCACGCGCATCGAAATCCCCAAGGTCAACTCTGGTTGGCGAGCTGGCCAGCATGTTCGCGTGCGTGTCCTGTCCATGCAACTAGGACGCTTTGGTTGGGCCGAGTCGCATCCGTTTACGATCGCCAGTGCACCTGTAGCAGAGGGGCCTGTTGTAGGCGATGACAGCTTGACGTTGATATGTAAAAAGACAGGCACGTGGACTGCAAAGTTGTTTGAGATGGCCAAGGAAGGAGGATGTCACTTGGAGTCTGGCGTTGCACATGGAGCGGAGGTCGGGAGGACCATCAAAATCATGATTGAAGGGCCATATGGTGATTTTTTTTTTTTTTTTTTGACGCGGGGTATGAATGAACCAGTTCTCTGACACGACCTTAAAGGTGGGACTGGGTATACCATGTTTGCATCATACTCGGCTGTCATCATGGTCGTGGGAGGTAGTGGAATCACATTTGCCCTGTCGACGGTCCAGTCCCTTGTCCAGGACGAGTTGAAGGGTGAAAGTCACGTCAAAGTCATTGAACTCGTATGGATGATTCGGGATCGAGGTCCGTGGCATGGTCCCCGCTTACGCGTCGCGCGTACTAACCTTGTTCTGATTGTATCGTTGGCAGAAGCTGCAGCGTCGCTCGTACCGTTGTTCACGGTGCTGATTGAATCTTGCCCCTACCTCACTGTATCCATATTTTGCACCCGCGGCAATGGTTTAAAGCCGAATACGTCATTGGACCCTTGCTCGTCAGAAAAAATAGAGCAGCAGCAGTGTATCAGCTTCCGCGATGGTCGGCCAGGACGAGCAGGCCTGGCTCAGATTATTGAGGGTGCCATTTCACGTATGGGAGCGACAATATCGGAGGACGAGGAGATCAACGGAATGTTGGTTGGGATCTGCGGCCCATCTGGGCTGGGTACAGATGTGAGGGGCGTGGTGAACGGCATCTCGAGCGAAAGGCAGAACGAGGTTGGAGGTGTGGAGATACGTGAAGAGTGCGTTCTGCAATTGGGACATGGTTGTCTTGAACTGAATTTTTTCTGCAACTCAGGGTGTTCGGCTGGTGATCGAATCTGATCATCTCCATCAATCACCGTCGTTGGAGATTGTACCCACGATGTCCATCCTGCTCTTCATGAGTAAGTGAGCTTCGTCGTCTCGCATCGGATTAACACTTGTGCGGCATGTGGCTTGCCAATGCACATTGAATACTATGTGACGACGGGTTTTTATTGCACACATGTACTTAGGTGGCCCGAACGTAATAGGAAGAAATTGATGCTGCGGTAGCTGCGCAATCAATGGGGAGATCAAACGTAAATGTCCAAGATATGCTATACCGTATTATATTGGTATAAGTACGAATTCGGTTCATGTTACGTCGTGGATGTATGATTAGTGGTATACAGTATCAATTGTGGGAAGTAGACAGTATGTCAGAGGACTGATGGGGGTGCCTCTGCATTTGTATATACAACCAAACCGCTGGCACTAGTTGGGCGGGGATATCGAATCCTAGGTGGAAGGGTGTAAAGAATGATATAACAACCTGGGCCAAGCGAGGGTACGCCCTCCACCGCTTCGAGGGTACAACGTAAAAGTTTAAAGGTAAATAATCATGCGTGTCGGGGGGAAAAGTCCGTGAGCGGAAGCGGTGGCACCAATTGGGGCCAATCTTGGGAAGAGAGGACCTAACAGTCCGGGAATAGAGTGCTATTGTTACCGTATATGTAGTACGCTGCTCTCCTTCGCATGTGGAGGAAAGGCGTCGGAGAGAGGAGGGAGGAGATCCCTGCGAGTAACAACACGCTGACAGAAGCGAAGAGAATGACTGCGAGCGGAGGAAAAAAAGGGCCAGGTCAGAATGGAAATGGCAGTTGGATGTACAAAAAAGTCAACGCACTCAGCAGCAGTTTTTCCCAAGGCTCGAGCATGGAGAGAACGAAGGTGGACTCCAACCAGACCCTCCAACGCCATAGCTTGACGCGCCATCTTGATTTTGGCGGGCGGGTCCAGCTGAGGTCAGGCTTGGCGGGCGGGATGTGAGGCTTGCACAGGTCCTTAACGATAGAGTGTTTGCCAGATGACATCCCAATGGAATAGAAATCCAAGCCCTGGTATTGGACCACGAATTAAAGTGATGGTGGATGGGTGGCAACCGGTAACGAACGACATTTTAAAGTTGACCATTTCGTTATAACTTGAAGGGACAAATGCCCACGTTCCCACGCTGAATTATATTATTGAATTTCTGCATGAGAAAGCGTGGATAGCGAGACGTACACTATCAGGGTGGTAAGATATAAAGTATATGGTAGTGGGGAGGTATTCTAGCTTGGCCTTGTCCAACGCAGATAATGATAAAGAACGTGTGAGGGAGTGAGATTAGGAACCTTGATGGCTTTGGAGCAATGACCACTACAGCGCGTCACTGCCCTCGTGCCCCCACAGATAGTACATGGCTCGCCGGTGCATCAGAGCCAGATTGTGCGGAAGATACTTGATGAATCCGGTCATGATAAGGACAAACAGAATCGCGAAAATGGTGACTGAAACGTGTCAGGTCGGGTGCCAAGGAAAAAGATGGAGCGGGCACATACGCATGACGAATTTCTCCCAAGGTTCCATGACCGTCAACGCAAACGTAGACTCGAACCACATTCTGCGCCGCCACACAAAGTACCCCACCTTGGATTTCGGAGGGTTGGACGCATAGCCCCGGTCAGGCCGAGGGCGAGGAAGGACTGCAGGAGGCTTGGTGATGATGGAGGACATGGCCAAACAATTTTCTCACGGTTGCCCGCTGACTAGTGCCCTACGACGAGTACCGGCCCTGCCACACATCAATAATATTACTGCAATCCCCGGTCCTCAGGCATCCGAGACAGCTGACTTTTAGACCGCAATCGAGGCCGCCGCTCAGTGTACCATTCCCATGCAAACCGCACTACCTCTCCGTCAGCATCATATGGTGTCGGTATCTCAGAGTATCCCGGACGTGCTGTCGGATGCCTCACATAGATAGCGGAGCATGTCTTGAACGACGGCTCGATGTAGGAAGGAATGAATAGCCACGGAGAGGCAAAAGGAGGGAGGTAGAAAGGCGTCAGGTTGAATTTATCCTCGCCAGCTTCTTCGCCAGCCGTTTCTGCCTGCTTTTTCTTCTCTTCGTACCCGTTCACATCATCGTGACCTGGCTGTCTGGGCTTGAAGAACCGAACAGCACCCGGATTGACAGAGACCATATCACCTGGCGCCAGACGCGTGTTGGCGTTTTGGTGCTAAGTCAGGTAAAATCAGTACACGTAGCATGTCATGAAAAAAAAAAAAAGGAAACTGACCTTTTTGCCGTTCAACATGACGTCCCCGTGAATGACGAGCCGTCTCGCCTCATACACGCTGTGCGCGAAACAGCACCGAAAGATGAAAACGTCAATCCTCCTCTCAATCTCTGAGAACATCAAACTGCCCACGGGCGCACTCCCTCTTACCTCCTCCTCCTGTTCATAGTCCTTCTCCTTTTGCTTCCGCTTTGCGAATTCCTCGAGCGACGCCAAGTCACCGGTCCCCTTTCCGAACTGCTTGCGCGGACGCACGTCCGGCAGCGTCTCGGGGAGATACCACCGCTTGAATATCTTTTCGTTGATGTAGTCCCCGTGATAGGCGCGCACGACAGCTTTCGACCGCCACCGTTGCTGGAATAGAGTCTTGTTGGTCTGTTTGAATTCTATATCCTGCGCTTTGGGACCAGCCGTGCGGGCCCACAGATTGTACAGGTTCTGGGGCGACCAGCTCTGCACACTGGGTCGTGAGTAGATGTCCATAATATTGAATGGAAGCACGCGTACCATGCGCGGCAGAGCGCGCTTGAAGCTGAAGATATTTGCGTCGCGCATGGCGGAGACGGGCAAGGTCGTGTGACCGGGCGTTACGGCCAAGTACCCGTCGCTGCTCGATCTGCTGGACAAGTCTACAATTCGGAATATTGTATGTATTATACATGTCCTGGCCGCACCCTCGGGTATATAATCAGAGTACCGCGCGTTTTCTCGCAAATGTAGTCGAATCATGGTCGAATATCCCAAGTATTCGATGTTAGATATGACCTTGCAAGAGGCCATAGGTCACCAACCACCGACCAATGACGATGGCATTCAGAGCAACATCCGACCAGCCCACCTCGGTATGGGAATCGCCTCCCTCACATTCTCAATACCACCGACCCACATCACCAGCCTCTCGAACCCCATCCCAAACCCGCCATGCGGCGCTCCACCAAACCTTCTCAAGTCTCTGTACCACTCGTACTCACGCCCGCCCATCCCCGCCCGCTCCATCCGCTCGCTGAGCACGTCCAGTCGATCTTCCCTCACGCTCCCCCCGACCAGCTCTCCGACGTGCGGTATGAGAAGGTCGAAGCAGGCGACCGTCGATTCAGAGGGGTTCGCACGCATGTAAAACGGCTTCAAAGCGGACGGATAGTCCGTCACGAATACCGGCCCGCGCACCAGCTGCTCGGCGAGCCAGCGCTCGTGTTCGCTCTGCAACCCCTTGCCGTAGGCGGGTTCGTACTGGAACTTGGCTCTCCTCCCACTTTGGACGCACGTCCCGTGAAAGGTCTGCAACTCCTTGATGGCCTCTGCGTAGGTCATCCTCGTCCACGCGGTTTTGCTCGTCACGGCTTTTTCGAGCGAAGCAAGCCTCTCCTCGTCGTTCTGCTTCCACAGCACGGACAGGTCCTCGTGTCGATCTGGGCTGACAACGCTCCCTACGACCGACCGTAACATGGCCTCGACGGCTTGGCAAAGCTCTCGAGTATCGTCGAACGTGGAAAACCCCCACTCAGCTTCTAGCATCCAAAACTCGGCGAGGTGCCGTGGCGTGAGCGAGGGCTCTGCGCGGAAGCAGGGCGAGAGTGTGTAAACGCGAGATAGAGCGGAAGCTAGCGCTTCAAGATGCAGTTGGTGTGAGACGGTGAGGAATGCGGGGCGGGAGAAAAAGTCGGTAAGAGGAGCGAGGGAGGCATGTTGAGGAGCGGCGGGGTGTTCGCACTGGATGGGTGCGAGACGGAAGGCTTCGCCCGCGCCTTCTGCGTCGTTTCCGGTCAGAATCGGGGTGTGGACGTGGTGGAATCCTTGGTTCTGCAAAAGAGGGATGTTGAGTGTAAGACGTCGCGTACGCGTAAGTACGAGAGACAAACCTCGAACCAGCCATGAATGTTTTTGTGAAGTGCGCTCCGAAGCCTGATCATGGACGCTATCTTGTCCGTTCGTGCGCGCAGGTGGGCATGGTCACGGAGGTATTCGTTTGAAAGAGCTTGCTTTTGGATGGGGTATGTCTGGTCAAATTCGCTGGGTTAGCCAGGGATGTTGATGAGGAATAAAGCAATTACGGACTTGGTGTGGGCATTCATGCAGTAATTCTACGCGCCCCAGTTCAACGACGAGCTCTTTGGCCTGTCCTGCTCCCTGCGATGCGACCAGCCGTCCTGTGAGCTTCACAGCCGACCCATTCGAAAGTCTACACCGAAATGTCAGACCTAGCCGTAGTACAAAGAGGTCGGTGCAAATTCACTTTTTCACCTCTGCCGAGTCTTTACCAGCACCCGCAAAGACAGCCTGGAGTCCTGTCGCGGAACTTCCGTCTGTGATGACTGCAAAAGACACATTCTTCTGGCGTCGAATGGACTTGATCCATCCCGACACGGTGACTTGGTGTGAGTTTGGATTGGATTCTGAGACAAGTTGGCGGATGGTTGGCGAGAACCGGGTGAACATGTGCCAAGACTACACTATTGATATCGACTTGTGGATAAATCCTTCCCCATGTTTCCCAGCGCTCTGCTTTCCAATCAACTTGGTATGTTCCAACTTCACCCTCCGTATTTTCCACAGCAGGTAGTAGCTCGTTAGCACACCGCATATGAATGTCGTTGAAGTCGTGACAATAATCGTAGTCTTGCTCCCCGAGGAAAACTCTCCATTCTGTGCACCATAAACACTCGAGAGAGTTGAAATGACTCCGGCGAGGCCATTGAGCAGACCTGGGCTGCAAGCCAGACTTGGACATACATGACATGGAGTGGAGGATGGAAAACGTACAGAAAAACCTTGTTGACGAGCCACACGTAATTATTCATCCATCTCCACCACATGTATCCCATGCCTGCAGCGCCAATACCGCAACAAACAAAGGCGATGACGAAGAGCGGGATGTGATTTATAACGTTCACTACATCCTTGGCAACCGCATTGTCGCCTGCGTTACGCAGGCTAGTGAACGTTCCAGGGAACAGGACAAACCCGGCAAGAAGAATCCAGGTAAAGAATGAGGCAGCAAGGTTGTGGATCCGGGGTATCTCGTCAAGTGCGATCAACATGTTGATGTACTGCGTTATTGCTGACGGTTCTTCAGCTTCTGGTGTTTTCTCCCTGATAGAAGGCTCGGGAGGGTCGGCAACGCTATTCTTGTTATCGTTGATAGGGGTGGTCGTATGCTGGTTTGCTCTGGGTGTGTCGTCACTGATACTGACTTGCTGGTTCGGTTCCGGTACATGCGGAAGTGGTGAGTCGGGATTGACCACCCGATATCTGCCATACGCCTCTTTTTCTGGCAGTTCGGGTGGCGGTGGTGTTTGTGGCAAATCCCAATAGCGATATTCTTGAAGAGCATCGTCTTGTTCAGATTCCGGGTTGACGTGGCCTACTGATAAGGCGGTCTGAGGTGGCTTTGTGGTGCCAGAGTGACGGCGCGTCCTGTGCTCAGAGGCAGCCCTCCTGGGAGAATGGTGGGACTCTGTCCGATCACCTAGTTCAGAAGAATTGTGCTGTTGCCGTGGATCAGTGCTGCGCCTCGTGGAAGAACGTAATGGTGGAACGGTAGTCGATACTGATCTTCTGGGAGTTGCCTGGGCACTTGTTGTATCCTCCGTCTTTACTGGCGGAGGAGGGGAAGAGGCGGAAGAGGCAGAGGAGCCTGGAATAGTGGGTAGGGTATCTGGCACTCTGTCCGTCGGGGTCGAATCATCAGTCACAGTGATATGGGTAGGTGTTTGGGGGGTATCGCCGCCGTCTGTCCAGAAAGCCTTGTCGTCGACACGGGGCGCGCCTGCAAAATGGAAGGTCACGGATGGGATGTGAGGGAGAGTCTTTGAGCGCAAATGGAGGGCAGGAGGTGCGGTGGACTGATCTTGGTATACGAAATAGTCTCTGTGGACCGAACGCTGCGCAGAAGTCGAGCGCCTGCGAGGCCTAACGTCTTGCTGGACCTGGTCAGCGGAATGGCAGGCAGCGTCTTTGACTTTGCGTAAGGCCTGGTGCGCATCAGGACATCTTGCAGCCCTCCGTTTCCACCAGCCACTCGTGTAAATGGGGTTCCCCGGTTTGTGAGTATTTGCTCTTGTGTACGCGTTGCAGGTATAAACATCCCAGGCGCGCATTCACTCTCTTTGTCTTTCGCCTTTCCAGCCTCCAACGCTCCGGGCTCCTGTCCTTCGCTCTCGCCTGTCTCTCTGCTGCTCTGCCCCGCCTCAGCCAAACTGCACCAGCTAACCCTAAGTGTCCAACGCCGTTGCGCATCCATACTAGACGCTGATACTTCACTTCCTCCGTTACTCAGGCAAATCACATATGGCTGAATCTTGTGCGTGCGGTATACGTGTCTGTCCGTCCTCAGCCTCCGTCCTTTTGTCCACCGTGATATCTACACGCTTGCCCACATCGCACTTCCCGAACGTGTCTTTCTCTCGCACAGGATCCTCCCCTATTGTCAGCCACCCACAGATGTTCATATGCTTCGCCTCGGGACCCTGGATCGTCGTCTGTCAAGGTTTTCACCGTTCCACACAGAGAGCTACGCTTGTCCGTCCCCTTTACCCGGCAGGGATGTATGGGGCTAGGCATATGCTTTCTTAACGGTCAATCCTTGGCAGTGCCATTCGGGAAGGCGACGCCGGAAACATGCAGCATCATGTGTTGAACGTGGGGGATGATGGCAGAGGAGCACCAGAAGAGCGTCGCGGCATCACGAGGGCATGCTGTGATGATTGAGTGGTTCACGCACAGCTCCTGTTTGACGGGCAGGCTACGATACTGACCGGGTTCCGCACTGACCTAACAAGGTCCCCCCCGCCCGACCGCTACTCACGCCTTTGATTCTTCCACGCGTCGCAAGGCGTGTCGTGATTTTTTGCCTGTCTCTGGTCGTGATAGACGGCTTCTGCCACTTGTGGCAACAAGTGTTACCAACAGGATGCCCTCGGTTCGAGTCTCGAACTCCCTCCCTGGGTGGCGTGCATGTCGACCGTAGGGCCGGCATGGATATGTACCCAAACCCCGGTGATTTTTCGCGGTTTATGTCGCCGTGGATGACTGGTTTGTCTCTTGCTTGTTCTCGAGAACGAAGCGAGCATTCCAGGAGTTGTCCAGAAGCGCTGGCGAGCGCAAAAAAAGCTGCATGGCTACGCGGTATTTGCTCCAGGCTCAAGAGACATGGTAGAGTTGCGTTTGGAATCTTACAGGACACGAACAAGAAAGCGAATATCATTGATTTATCTCACTAGCGCGCTTTGGCACAGCGCACAAGGTCTGTCGCATTAGTTTGGATGCTGCATGATACCGTTCTTCTATGGCTCCCCCTCTCCCCTGACTTGCCAGGAACCCTCAACTTCAGCTCTCCTGAACAAGAAGACTGGACACGAAGGCTCGCCCTGCGTTAGTAACTCGGCTTGCATTCATATTCCTTTTCTTGGGCTTGAATGTATTGTCGATGGTTCCTGTGTCAGCCACGTTCCCTGACCCATCCCTGCGTTGTGGCAAGAAGGTGTCGTCATTCTGCCGGATGCGAAGAAACAACATTTCAACAAGCTGTTGATCGTGTTTTGGCCAAGCTCCCATGCCTGTGCTTGTTTAATCAGCGCTCTGGACCGAGTTTGTTTACCGTGATCCTGACCCTTGTGGATATCTGGAGTGACAGTGATAAGGTTCTCTGCCCATGTTGTAATGTGCCTTGTTTGCTGAGGTTACGACTCCTTCGGGAAAGGGACCTGCGGGTCTGTCGTAACAGAGATTCGTTCTCGAGTTCAGAAGCATTGCAGGTTGCTGACTGGGTGGGAGATTCCTATGCGCTGGCTCGACTGAACCATCATTGGCAGGTCATTTGGCAAACTTGGGTGGTGCGACTGGCAGTACAGACCCGTACAGGGAGGGCGGCTGATTCCCGGGGATAGTTTGGGTGTTGCGAGCAAAAGGCAGTGCGCCCAGCGAGACGTTGGAATGCTACAGAGCATCGGTCAAAGCATGGCAAGAATTATCGACTACATTAAACTTGCTCAGGAAGGATGTGGATGGGAGGAGCACACGCCGGGCCAACACACATGGCGAGTCTCGTGCGAGGGAAGATTTTACTTGGAGAGATCCTGGTGTGGTTTGGGAGCAGTAGGGACGATGCCCTCTGGGAGGATGATTGCAGCAGACAGCATTGTGACAGACGTCTGAATTTTTGACTTTTGGTCATCCTCGGATGATACCTGTATTTACGCCATCCCAATATATATCTCTGTACTCTGATCCAGCCGAGAAGCTAATTTAGCAAGTCATTCCCGTTATCTGCAGGGGGGTTAAACTTCCTCCGCGCTCGTACATTTCATGGACCCGCCCAAAACCAACAAGAAAGTATCGCGAGGTTCGTATTGGACGTCTGTATGACCCTGCCGTGACTGAGGCGGCGCCTGTAGCTTGTAACACATGCCGTCTAAAAAGGAAAAAAGTGTGTGATCGACCCGAATGGTTTCTGCAGCGTCTGACGTTATACGTTAGTGCAACGGCCTTGATCCATGCTTGTTCTGCACAGAAAACAAGGTCGAATGCTCGTATTCCAGAGAACCCAGACGACGTGGCCCTCCTTCGGGTTACCTCCGGTACACAGAGACACGAGTCGCTTTGTTCGAGATCCTGCTTGGCCTATTCATATCCCGCACATATCCATCATCCAACGACCCCTTTTACGACGCTGTCCAGACCTTGCTCGCAGAATCAAAGTCGTCCACCCAGGACGTCTGGGATGCTCACCGCCGCTCGTGGACCGTCAACCCGTCCTCTAAGATGATCGACGATCTGGCCATGTCGCTCTCGCCGTATTCTCAGCGGCCTGAACAGGAAGCGGGGCTCAGGCGTCTTTTGCCCTCGATTCCTCCACACACGACCAGTCCGCGCGCGGACGGGGGCGTGAAGCCGTCGGATAGGCCCATATCTCCCCCTTCATTCTCGCTGGCGACTTTGCCTAGCGGGGGGCGCCCGAGGCGAGGCGTGCAGGGCGGCGCTCTGACTGCCGGTCCGTCTTCTTCTTCCCCTTCTTCTGCCACTTGGGCGGCGCCGGTGGACGACTCGGGGTCAGACTACGGAGCCTGGAGTTCCCCCCGTCAGCGACGCGTACGTTGTCCCGAGAGTCGTTTGAGCGGGGTACCGCGCACCTCCAGCCGGGGCAGTCTCAGGCGTCGGGTGCAACGCCTTGGCAGTACCCGCGCTCTCGCTTGGACATGTCCGACACTGCGGCGCACAAGACCTCGGGCACGCCGTACTCTCTCGATTCTGCAATGGATCTCGACCGCACCGGGTCTGTGATGGCGGTACCCAACGTTGCACCGTTTGATGAGCACGACATCAATTATGCGGGTAGTTATTGGTATGCGAACTTTTCTGGATTCTACGACGAATTTCAGCTCTGTTCTGATCTATTTTTTTTTTTTTTTGCTCGACAGGCGTAGCGTCGATTTGGCCATACCAGATTCGCCCGACTACGCGTTTGCAGCTCACCCAGGGTTTTCCTCGTTGCCCTCGTCGATGGCACTAGAGCTTCCACCAGCGGACATACTGTCGAAAATGGTCGATGTGTACTATAGCAACGTATGGCCCACGTTCCCGTTTTTGCCTACGCGCCTTACGGTGGAAAGCCTCCTGTCGTCGATGCCTGTCCACTCAGAGGCATTCTCAACGGTGCTCCTCGCCCTTTGCGCTTACTGTGGCCGTCTTTCGCCCTCTTGCGAAGACAGTCTGGTGGGTGGTGATGCGGGTATCGTGGCCGCAGATCTATGGTACGAACAGGCGAGGGCGGGAGTGTATACGTGTATAAGGAAGGGCAGCTCTGTGGAAGTTGCCCAAGCGTTGCTCCTGTTGGCGTTGACTGACCATGGAAAGGGGAATGAGACTCAGGCGTGGATTTTTGTCGGTAATGTCGCTCTCACTTGATTCCGGCAGACCACAATTGAAAGTTATTGTTATTGAATCAAGGCATGGCCGTACGTGTCGGGCAAGACATGGACTTGAATGGCGATTTACCCACCACATACGCCAAGAAGAGTTTCCCGGTGGAAGAAATTAGGTTACGTCAAAACATCTGGAGTGTGTCTCTTATGCTGGATCTATTCCTGTCGCTCCAACTCGGTCGGCCTCCGGCTTCATTCGACTGCCTCCATTCGGCCACTACACCCTCAGAAGTCACGAACGATGACCACCCGGTGCCTATTTTCCTCTACGCAGTAGCGCTTTGTAGGACCATTGCTCGAATAAACTTGCATCTCTACCTGGGCTACGACACTCCACAGATGCAGTCACAGACGGAAAAACTCAGTGCGCTCAAACATGAATTAGAGAGATGGCATCAATCACTCCCAACGCGATATCAAATCGTCATTGGTCACCAACCTGACCGTTCGGTGCTAGAACTCAACATGCTCTATCACGTTGCTGTTATATTATTATACCGCCCGTTGTAAGTACGCCAGAAGGCTATTCTGAACAAGCTGATCGACATTGCTCCACAGCTGCCGGGAGAACGCTGTACAACGTGCCATGGATACATTGGCTGAAGCTGCGTCCGCGTTCAGCGGGTTGTTGGAAAAATATCGACTGTCGATGTTACCGACAAGCCCACCTCTTTCGCTGTCCAATCCGAACATGATCTACATCATCTTCACTGTGGCTATCGCCCATTTATCGGGTTTGAGGATGCGTCATCCACAAGCGGGCTTGCAGAAGGCGAGAACGACGGCGATCACGCTTCAAACTCAATTGCATCTGCTGAATTGTCTGGAGGCGCTCACCTCGATTGGCGTGACGTGGAGACTGGCTAAAAGGTGTTGGAAGACGTTGGACAAGCTGATGGAGGTAGAGGGGCTGAAGCCTCCGCGCAGCACGACGCCGTCGGACCCAAAGTCAAGCATTGGTAAGCGTAAACGCGAAGGAGAGGACGTCACTGGTGACGTGCGGAGGCAATTCCCCGGGGGGCCGAGGGATCTACTACCTGGTGTCCATGTCAGTCCCAGCATGGAACAAGCACCGTTGCCTACCTTTGGTGCTACTTTGGAGAGTGCAGAATTCATGGCAACGCCACCGCAAAACGGCGCATGGGGAGTTGCATCGTCCTCGTCGCCATTCCAAGCTTTTACCATGACAGCGCCGGGACTGCCCATGGAAATGATCCATTCGATGGGCTTTTCATCTGCGAGGTGGCTGTCGGACATTCAGGAGAACGATTCTATTGGCCTTGGTATTGTATGGAATGGCGAATGGGGCGACCAGCTGTGGAATCGGACAATGGATATAGGTTTGAACACGAGTGACTGAAGGAACTAGTTGTGTTTGGTGACGCAATGGATAGACTTATGAATATGGTGCTTGGGGAGGTTAAACTTTCATTGCACAACGACGCCTTTGGGATGGACTGTATTTTTACTTGAATAATCGTTATCCTGTGTAGCATAAAGTACTACCTATGGAATAGCTATTTTCCCAGTAATAGCGACACTAGTAAAACACCGAGTAACATCAAGTCGCTGAGTCAAATAGGTCTGCGATTTCGTTTTACCGGTCAGGCCGATCAGGCATCGCGCCAGGTTCATTATAGTGCCTCAGTTGCTTGTTAATGAGGACAACCTGAGGGAGACGGTATATTGGTTTATTCCCACAATAATTGTATCCACGGCATGGGCCATTTCATTTGTTCAAATGGGATTGATGACGTTTTAAACTCGGCACCATTGAGATCTTGAGAGGCATATTCTATCAATTCCTGACTTGTGACAAACAGCGCATGAGGCATGAGGCCATGAGGCTTGGTAATTGGTGAGTGTTGACTTAATTTTAGCATTCTGTCAACAATCTGTCAAACTGGCAGTGACGGTGGTAAGTCGAGTGCTCTCGATGGTCAATCTGTCATCCACCAACAATCTATCACGATGCAGCAACATGACAATAGACGCCTTATTGTTGGCCATGGGGCCATTCAACCCGGTATATATATGTGGTCCATGTGTTGGCATTTCCGACATCATCCCACACATTCGAGATGTCAACTCGACCAAGCTTCTCCATCGCAACGCTCTCTCTTGGCACAAGCGTGCACCACAATCTCCCAACAAAAATTCGCGTTGCCAGCCAACTCGGATACGAAGGAATAGAGCTGTTCATGCCCGATTTCGAGCTCTTTGTTCAGGAGGTCAAGGACGGACAACACTGTGACCTCTTTGAACACGTCCCCTCATTCGTACCGAAACGCCTTTCGCAGAAGGACCTAGAACGCACATGTGCATCAGCCATATCCCGTTTCTGCAAAAGGCATCGCCTGGATATACCCCTCATCCAGCCTCTCCGCAATTTCGAAAACTTCACTTCAGACGAACAGATCGACGCGGCTGCTAACATAGCCGAGCGGTGGTTCGACCTCATGCCATATCTTGGCACGGACCTCATGCTTGTTTGTTCCAACTTCATCGAGAGCGGCAATCCTATTGTCCAAGGCCTGACGACAATGGACGCATATCTTGACATGCAGGTTCATGCCTTTCGTTGCTTAGGAAGACGTGCTGCCAAGTATGACGTCAAAGTCGGCTATGAACCTTTGGCATGGGGAACCGTGGTGGACAACTGGATCCCGGTATGGGATGTCGTCTCGCGGGTTGATATGCCCAATGTCGGTGTCATTCTGGATTCGTTCAATACGCTGTAAGCTGCTTTGGCCTCCCCCACATTTCACGTCATATTTGGACTAACTTGACTTGCACAGCGGCAACCAATATGCTGACCCCTCCACCGAGAACTCCCTCAGGCCACGTCCGCTTTCCATTTTACTCGATAACCTTGCCTTGATGTCACGGACAATTCCGGGAGACAAGATCTTCTTCTACCAGATTGGTGATGCGCACCGCCCAGAGCACCCGATTATGGATGCGCCAAATGCACCTGCCAGGATGACATGGTCCAGGGCATCCAGGCTTTTCCCTTGCGAAGTCGTGCCCGATATCGACTCAAAGGACGCATGGAAATACATTGGATTCTTGCCTGTCGTTGAGATGACCAGAGCCGTGCTGGCCACTGGGTACAAGGGATGGTGGAGTCTCGAGGTCTTCAACAAGAGTCTTCAAGAGGAAGACGCAGGTAGCCCCTGGAGACATGGGAAGAGGGGCATTGATGGACTCCACCGGTTGTGGAAACGATCAAGTGCGCGGTCACCGGCGGCACCGGCACCGTCGATGGCCAACTTGCCCTTGATTTCATGGCAAGCGTCCAGGTGGCGGCAGGCTGCGCAAAGCATCTCTGGGACTCTCAAGTTCTGGCAATTGCCAGGTTGGATTGCAGGTTTAATTTGGAGAGCGTAAATGGAACGCCTAGATTGTACTAGTATCCCCTAATTGCTACTGTATCCATAGCACATGTCACTTTTTGTCCTTTTGTTTGATGAATAAATGCACTAGTCGCTGGGAAAATGATGGCAGGGTCCTGCAGGGGCCCACACAGCCAAGCCATGTCATTCCGACGGGTTTTAAGGCATAGCTGCGGACTCTGTATCGCATTGCTAATCATTCTTGTCTTTGATGAACTGTTTGGCGTCCTTACAGGTTACCGGTATGCCCCTTCACCATCTGATGGTGTTCTCCAACCGGGGATAGTCCTCTTTGACGACACAACCACGTTGAACCTGACAATCGATCTTGAAACACATGTCTCTACCTGCCCAATGGCCTCCTCCAAGTCAACGAAGATGGCCCTCATCCAATATACGAGCTCATGAACAAGGCTGAAAGAGAATGGAACAACAAGCTGAAACGGGCGAGCGAAACTATAGAACAAGCTGTCGAGGAATACCAGCGCAGATACCGTCGATATCCGCCCAAAGGATTCGATCTTTGGTGAGCAATGGGTTTTCCATAAGGATCATCGCTTACCCCGCCCTTCCAGGTGGCAATACGTCAAAGAGCACAACGTACAATTACCCGATGAATACGATTCTATTCATCACGATCTAGAGCCATTCTGGGGACTCCGGCCAGAAGAACTGCTGAAGATTCGAGATGATTTGGAATCCAAGATAGACTCTTACACTATTGGAAAGGACTCTGAAGGTCGCGTGGCTGTTGTGAATTATGCCTTCGAGGAAGGCAGGTACAATCAGTTAATACACGGCTCCAAAGCCATCATAGGCCTTTTATCCGAAATTGAGGACATCCTTCCCGATTTTCGCTTAGTCCTATCTCCGCATGATGGCCCAAACCGTTTATCAGATCATGCTATTCGAGAGGCAGCACTTCAAGCGGCTCACGACGGTGCATGTAAGTTGATTTGACGCATGGAATACTGTACAGTTCAACTCTACATCTATAGACGTATCCAGGGAGAATTTACCCGAGATCACGCGCTTAGGGTGGAGATCGGCTTGTCCTCCATCATCCTTGGCACGTCAGAGGCCCTTCAATCTTAATGAACCCCCTCCCAGACCAGAAGACAAGTCATTTATATACGACCACCTGCTCTCGATGGACCCGTGCTTACATCCAGATCATTTTCATCATCATGGACAATTCTTGTCACACAATGAAGGCCCGTCACCGCAGCATACGATGGTGCCCGAGTTTTCCTATTGTTCTACCACCATTCACCACAATATACGCATCCCCACACCTTATGGTTGGGTGGAGGATATTCATCCTCGATCCGACGATCCAGTTTGGATCGACAGGTTAGAGGAACGATTACTCTGGCGAGGGAGCAATACGGGCATGTTTCACGACGAGAAAACGCGCTGGCAAGGATCACATCGCAACTTCCTCGTTCAGTATGCAAACGATATAAACGGCACGCTCAGCGTTCTCCAACCCACACAGAACCATTCCGAAAGGGTCGGGGCTCCCAAGGAGCATCGCAAATCGAGGTTGAATACGGCAATCATGGATATCGCTTTCGCCGGAGAACCCTTGTCATGCTCGCCTGCTACCTGTGAACTTCTTTCGAAAATGTTCCCGTGGCGGAAGCACCAGAGCATCAAAGAAGCTGGCAGTTACAAATATGTCATCGATGTGGGTCTTCATATCATTTTTGGCTTGGCATCTCCCTTTGAATTTTTGCTATTTTATTTAAAAAAACCACAGATTGATGGAAACGGGTGGTCGGGTCGTTTTAAACGGTTGATGACAACAAACTCATTGGTGTTCAAAGTCACCATCTATCCGGAATGGTAACTATTTTATATATAATTAGTTTCCAGCTTTCCTTTGTAATCGCGTCAGGTATCTGGACAGGGTAGCGCCTTGGTTGCACTATGTGCCTATCCAAGTGGACTTATCAGATTTGCATGATGCACTGGTGTTCTTCCGTGGCGACGCAAACGGAGAGGGTGCACACGACGACTTGGCCCGTAAGATCGCAGAAGCGGGCCGACAGTGGAGTCGAAACGTTCTGGGAGTGGGAAGACTTGGTTGCATATTTTTTCCGGTCAGTGAGCTTGCTTATTGATTTACTCTGCTCACAACACGTGCTTGCCTAGATTAATACTGGAGTACAACCGCTTGATGTCGCTCGATAGGGAGATGATGACATATAAGGCCTCGCGGTGATTGAAAAAATTCAATCAAGTTACATATGGCTACAACGGTGCTAAAATACAAAACACGGTATCAAATTAGCAGATAAGATATTAGTTCATTCTCTGTGATTATAGGGGTCTATAGCAGCTTATTCGTTCGGTCTTCTTCCAAATCTCTCTGACCAATGCCTCCTGTTGTCGTCGTGGAGACCTGCCTCCAGCATCTCTTGAGCAGCCGCGTATTGCCAGATATCTGATATAATCAAATGTCTGCCCTTCAAAGGAAAAGTAATCTTCTTACGTTCTACTACCCAAATGTGTCATGGGGATTGGATCATGTTCGCCGAGACCTTCAGGAGGGTTTGCATCCACTATTATACCGCCGGTCTGTAAGAGGATTGCGGAGGCACCGCAGATGTCCTGATCAGATTCGTCAGTTGCCTGATTTGATATTCAGGTCATGTCGCATCTTACCCATTCCCAGCATCCTCCAGCTAAAGGAGTATATCAATATGTGTAGTGATATGTCGAGTGATGAGATGTACCTTCAAACATGATATCTCCTTGTCCCGAAGCTACGTAGACCAAGTCCATGGCAGAACTAACCAGAAGAGTATAAAACATCAGAACCAAAAAATGTCGTCTGACATAAATCCATTACCTTCCAAGGCTTCTGATCCATCGAACCATTCCAGCTCTGCCGTCCCTTCCGCCAATTTCAGCTGCCATGTTCATGAAATTGGTGCATCGCTTCTCCAAGTTCGAACCGGGAAAGTCTCTTCTATCTTTACCCCATTCTCCTAAATAAATGCATCTTAAGTTCCGAACATCGGGCATCAGCAAGTGATTGATTGGGAGAACGAAGATAGTACATACCCTTTTGTGCTTCCAGGAAGGGGTGGCGGGGGAGACATGAGAGGAAGGCTAGTCACCGGGCCGTATGGTCCAAATTCAGACATCCATGCTCCACCTCGTGGGTGATGGATAGCAGAGTATAGGGTGCCTGATATAGATTCACCGGAGTGGCCAACGAGCAATATGGAAACAACTGACCTTCGCCTCCAATAAAAGGTGCAAAGACGACACCAATCGTTGGGACGGAGTCGATACAGAACCCGATAGATATGGCACACATGGGGACTGAAATGAATTGTTCTGAGCAAATCAAAAAATGACAATACAACTTACACATATGGATCATGTTCACCGTACCATCAATTGGGTCAATGATCCTGTTTTTTCCCCCTCTCATTGGAATCAAGGTTTCCTTGATACGAGATAAGACTTACCATGTAGGGCCATCCGTCAAGAGAAATCGTTTCTCCTGGCTCGCTGTATACGACTCTTCACCAATAAACTATAGATGGTCGGGATCGTATACGACGAAAAAGTTAGTGAATGCATACTGCGTGGTCAGGATAGCGTGTTACGACTGCGTCTCTAGCAGAAAGGGTCAGAAAGAGTTAAGATTTCGTTTTAAAAGGTTGGAGCAAACCTGATGATCTTCTCTACGGTAACATCCGTGGCGGTGACGAGATCAACCGCGTTCATCTTCTCCCTTGCCTTGCATGAAGCATGCATCCTCCTTCTGCGCACTTGTTCTTCTCTGAGGACGTTGCCTGCGAGTCTTGCAACACCGCAGGCAAATGCATGATATTCCTCAAGCTCAGCGATGGAGTGAGTATAAGGAGTCATTTCGCAGATTCGACGTGAGATTTGAGGAGATGCGACCGAGTTGGCCCTCGCATTATATAGAATTATAGATAGAGTGCAAAGACATCCCTTGGCTGTCCAGGCGTCATTTGCTGACTGTACGTTTGCGTTGGATCGACGAAAAATTCAATGGCGAGGAGCACGAGCGCGCGCGCAGTGAGCACGATTGGCACGGAATGACCCCAATGGACACGGACCGTGCCTATTTTAAAAGTAAAGCGACAAAGTTTTGCCATGATAGGGCGGACCAGGGTTAGGCCTGCTTCTCGGATACAGAATTGGTCTGACAAACCCACATGGCACCTTGCTCTTGGCGACAAATACGTTGGCAACGCACGATAGGAACTGTCGGTCTTTGGCAATCCGTGATGAGTCTTATGAAATCCGGCGCTAGTGCTTGGATCCGAGTGTATTCATTCAGCGAGATGGTGGAGGCATGATGAATACGTGCGGCACATGTGGGCTTGTCACGTTTGTAAAGTTCGCTGTCTACCCCACAGGTACTGACTTCAAGTACTGACCGGCAAAAGTTTGCCGGTCGGAAACTAATTGCCGACTCCTTCGATGTTTCCCACGGTCGATGACTATCCAAACAACAATGTTAGTTGGGTGTACGGCAGCTCTGGACACGCTTGCCCAACGCTTCAACCATCAATTAATTCGCTGCTATGGTCAACTTCACCATCCTAGCTGGTGGTTATGATATCTTTATGGCTGTGTACTTGTTTTCTTCGGAGACGTGCACTCTCAACCTCGTGAACAAGTGGCCAACTGGGCCAAATTGCTCTTGGGTGACCGCGCTCCCAGAAAACAAACATATCATTTAGTGCGTGGCATTCGTCCCTCGAATGCGAGGTCCCCGTTTAAAGTTAAATGAATGAATATAGTGCAGTAAATGAATTTGTAGGTGGTGATGGCGCACTTCAATCCTTCATAGTGGACGACCAAGGCAAACTTTTGGTGAATGGTTCGACTGTTTCCTCAGGCGGCCATTCGCCACCTTTTACTGTCGGACTTTCAACTGGAGAGGTCGCTGTTGTCAATTATTCCGGAGGCAATGGTCGTATAATCCCAACCATACCACCTGGTTTGTCCTTCCTTGACGTCGGAGAGCCGACTATTACTTTTCCTCCTCCGGTGAATGGAACCTCGCACCCTCATATGGCACTGGAATATGGTGATGAAATCCTTGTTCCGGATCTGGTATGTATTTCTTCCTTGGCATGGGTATTTTCAATTTCATTACGTTGTTACCAGGGTGGAGATACAGTATGGCGCCTTGCACGATCCTCTCCCTCGCCTTTTGGCGGTTATACAATCCACGGATCAATCCCTCAGCCGCCAGGCAGCGGCCCTAGACATATTGCAATTTTTGGTAAAAATTAGTTGTGCCTAGCGAGAAAGGAACTGACATACTTCGCAGATGATAGACTCTACACCCTTCATGAGCTGTCATCCACATTAACGGTTCAGAAGATACCAGCGTCGCCAAATGACGCTTCGTCCATCATTGCGAGCGTTTCCATAACACCGCCTAATCCCCCAGCTGGCGCACACTTCGCTGCCGCAGAGATTCTCATTCCCCCGACTTCCGCCGAATTTCCCATTCCGTACATTTACGTTTCCAATCGTAACACTGGTGTCCTTGACCCTCGTGGGGACGCTATTGCCATATTCGAGCATGTCAACAAGAACCAGCCAGATGAAGGCTTGCAATTGGTTCGACACGTGTACACTGGGCTGGATCAGATTCGAGGGATGGAATTCGGACCTTCCCCCAGCGAATATTTGGTTGCCAGCGGGTTCCAAGGGTCGGGTGGGGTTGTCATGCTCCGCAGGAATGACACTGGCAAGGACATGGAAATTGTCGCACGGAATACTGATGTTCTCACGAGAACAAGTTTTGTCTGGTTGTAGTCGTGTCGTTCTTTGAAAAACATACTAATTGATAATGCCTTGCGCGTATTTTTTTTGTCATATGTCGTACATACCAGGTCCACCTCTGAACATCGGGTGCAATGGGCCTCGATTCGGAACCTTTTGCAACGTCGTGATGTGCCCTAACCGGCATCAGCGCCCAAGGGGTTCAAAGTCCTATTTCGGCGGCCTAGTAAATGGGCTAAGGCCTGTGTTTTACGTGTCAGTATTCAATAATTGATGAACAAACACGTTCTTGAGATCACCGATCTAGCGGGTGGGATGGGGACCTTACGTTCTCCTCATGACTTTCTCACCGCTTTCTTATTCCAGTAAATTTTAGTTTGGCTTAAAAGCCGTCTTCCTCATCAACTCCCTCTTTCTCAACAACCACACACTCGGAGACAAAATGGCATCACACAACGACACTGAAAAGGCTGCCGTCGAAGCCACGCACCCGAGCAGAGCTTTCAAGTCACATCCTCCATCCCGGATTGGCGACGCGGGCGCACTGTGAGTATTCGCGTGTTTCGTCGTTGGTCGCGTGTTCACGGATGTTCACGACTTCTCATGCCAGCGGTCTTTTCTCTTTCGCGTCGACCACGTTCATCCTTTCATGGTACAACACGCAGATACGCAGCATTACCAAGCCTGATGTTGTCATTGGCATGGCCGTCGCAGCTGGCGGACTCGCGCAGCTTTTGGCTGGCATGTGGGAGTTCCCAAGAGGCAATGCGTTTGCTGGCACAGGTTGGTTGCTGATCTCCACGTTTTCTTAATTGACAGCTTGTCACTCGTTGTCATTGTCCGTTGATTCATTCACTTCTTTTGTCCTGTGGTCTATTGATAACGCTGTGACTCCACTTTCTCCTTCAGGATAACTCCATAGCATCTGCTCACGTCCTTTTTTATATATAGCTTTCTCGTCTTATGGCGCTTTCTGGATCTCCTATGCCATCATCATCCTTCCCGGTTCCGGCATTATCCAGGCGTATCCTACCATCGAGGAATTTTCTAGTGCCGTTGGAATTTACCTCATGACATGGTTTATGGTTACATTCTTTTTCTTGTACGTCACTTGATCTCCACCTTTTGTTCATCGATGATAATTGCACCCGTGTAGCATTGCCGCGCTCAGGAAAAACGTCGGCTTCATCCTCATGTTCTTCTGCCTCTTCACGACCTTCCTCTTCCTCGGTGCTGGTGCTTTCACCGCTAACGTTCCGTACGTGCAAAATTTAAAGGAAAAGATCATAATTGCTCATTCTTTTTTGCTTTTAGTGTCACCAAGGCTGGCGGTGCTATCGGCATTGTGACGGCTCTCGTTGCTTACTACAACGGCTTGAGCATACTCCTTGCGAGTGAAGAAAATCCTATCTTTAGGCTCCCGCTTGGTGTTATCAGCAAGCGCATTGACTGATTCCATTCACGACTAATGGATTTTGCGTCTATTTAACAGCCTTGCTTCTTCCTTGCATAAATAAGAACATTGATACCATGACTTGTCGTCATAATCTTTCTATTGATCCTATTGATTTTTTGCCATGAATGTGTTTTCGTCATACCATGCCAGAGATTGTCAGCATGTAATGAACATTTGATATAGGATGACGCATACTAGTTGAAGCTGGTCGTTCTCCATGAGGTGCAGTACGCCTCGTGACCTGTATGTCATGTGTCACGTGGGAAGAGCAGCAATGTATACTACTCCACGCCGTCTCTGAGTGGGAGCGAAGGTACTATCAATTGGGTTTTTCCTTTTTTCCTCTCACAAGTTGTTATTTGGCGGAGGGAATCTTTGCACTTTCCAACAAGCTATGACTTAACCAACGAACGGCTTCGCTACGGCGGTCGGGGGGCGGGCTCAGTCTCCCCTATCGGGTCCCTCAACACATGCTGGGAATGGAAATACACCGCGTTTAAATTCCTTAAGGGCGCAAAGTTTCGTATTTCTCTTCCTGTTGCTCCTCACTATCTTTTCTAGGGGAAGAAAGACTCGGTCTGACTCGCAGACAATATTTTGAATGTGCTGGAGTGCACGAATTACTCTTCTCCTTGCCAAGTCCCATTCCCGCGCGAGACACTGCACCCATTGCGAAACTTCGACTGATGATTGGCCTTGATGTACCACTTCTCACTCCCCGCTGCAGCTGTCACTGCTCGGTATAGCGTTAGCTGAGGGAGTCATGGAAGCAGCCGTCTCCTGTCCCCCTCCTGTTGCCCTCCCTTGTCGCCCATCATTTACCGCCTCCCTTGCTGCCCTCCTCGTCGCCCTCCTCGCCGCTGCAACCCGTTTGCCGCCCTCCCTTGCCACCCTCGTCGCCTTTCTGCCACCCTCCTCGTCGCCTTCCCCGCCGCCACACACCGTTTGTCGCCCTCCCTTGCCTCCCTCATCTCCCTCCTCGTCTCCCTCCCGGCCCTCCTGCCAACCTCATCATCGCCCTCCCTCCCTTGCCGCGTCGCCCTCCTGCCACCTCTCTTCTTCGCCCTCCCTTGCCGCCCTCCCTTGCCACCCTCCCTATGCCCTCCCTTGCCACCCTCCCTATGCCCTCCCTCATTGCCCTCTTGCTGCCCTTCCTTGCTACCCTATGTCACCACATGTGTTGAGATGGAAACCAGAAGCCAGAAATGGGAGGAGGGGGGGTGGGAAGCAAATGGGAGGTAGGAAGTGTGAGGTGGGTGTGGGAAGTGAAATGGGAGGTGGGAAATGTAAGGTGGGGGGGAAGAAGCATGAGGTGGGGATGGAAGTGTGAGGTGGGGGGTGGGTGTGGAAGCATGATGGTTGAAGCCAATGCATTAATGATGCATCAACCAGTGGAGGACAGGATTTAAGCATTACAACATCTATGTAATTACAGTGTTTAATATATCAATCTACTCTCTACAGGTGGTGGAAGGCCAAGTGGGTAGTGGTGGGGCAGGCAGGGCAAAGGAGGGGGTTTGGCTTTAGATTTAGATTTTAAATTTTATATTAACCTTGACCTCCTCCCCAAAAGGAGTTTGAATAGCTATGGAGGGGCAAGAGAGCAGGTGTGCAAGCACATAGGCAGGCAGGCAGGCAGATGACAGAGGAGAGGAGTGGGCAGGCAGGGCAGAGGAGTGGGCAAGGAGTGAGATCAAGTGGGCAAGTGCATGAGCAGAAAAGTGAGAGAGCAGGTGGCAAGTGCAAGGTAGACAAGACAATTGGCAGGTGTCAACAAGTGCAGGTGGGGTGGGAATGGGCATGGGTCAGATGCAAAAGGCCATGAATGGGTGCATGCAGGTGCTGATGGGCATAGATGAGCTGGGCATGGGCTTACAGGGTATTTGATGGGTTGGGTACAAAAAATTAGCTATAGACAGGTTATGTGATCAGTTTGTAGCTGGTTCCTGGCTGTGGCTACAAAGCTATAGCTGAAAACTGGCTACAGCAACTTAGCTTAGTTGTAGCTTAGCTAAGCCTAACTTTGACAACACTACCTGCACCTGTGGGAAACATACAATGCAATGTTGAAAAAAGCAAGTACTTCATGTAACAAGGCTGCAACACTAGTTAAAGATCACCATGTGCAATAAATTAGCAAATTTGGGGGCTCACTGCAGAGGTACCACAGCCCACAGGACCTGGAGATAAGGTACAACAATGCAAAAACGGTCTGGAAGTTTGTTTGGTGGATTTGAAAAGAATGGTTCATAGCTCCAGAAATAAATTCTGAAATATTCATATGTTAGAGGTACATATGCTGACATCAGCATGTACTTATAGGGTAACATGTCATGTGCTCAAAAAATGAACATCTGACTGGGTACATCTGGACAGTTGCTTTGCTCTCTAATTTAAATCTATTTTCAGTACTTAGTGTCTCCTCCTTTGGCCTTCAACACTGCAGCAACCCTTCTAGGATGCTCTTAATTAAATCAAGACATACCTCACTTGTAATCTTCTCCCACTCTGCCTCCACCCTCTCCCACAACTCCAAGATCCCTTTTGGCTGTTCTGGGTATGTTCCAAGCCTCCTCCTGAGGTACCACCATAGGTGCTCTGTTGGATTTAAGTCTTGTGACTGTGCTGGCCAGTTGTTACATGGTTGCTAGACCAGGTTGCACAACCAGTGAGGAACAAGGGGAAGAAAGTCTGTTGTACTGTCTAGGACAGTGAGAATCAAGAGCCTAGAGCTCTTGATGCAACTAACTAGACTATATACTCCTCGCCTCAAGCTGTCACTTGATGGCCATGCCTCCACCTCAAATATGGAACATTTCAACATCTTCCTGAACTCTATAATAACTGTCAAACTCTATAATAACTGTCATGGAACCTATAAGGTTCAAAGATATCCCTATGGGGATTAATGTATCTATATGGAGATTAATATGTCTATCCTTAGATATCTCCATGGATATGTACAGCAATGACTGTGCATGACATAGCTAATGACATAACCATGATGCAGTGGATTACTCAGTCAATCTCACTCAGGACTTGTAATGCTGCTTACACATAGAGTAGATAGCAGATAAGCCACATGTATAAATACAGTAGCTAGAGATGCAATCTACATTGCATTCCCTTACATTCCTACTTGCCTACCAGCACAACTCCAAAGCAGCACATGTAAGTTTCTTGTTAGGATCACAATCCTAGCCCTCAATTTTGGTTTACTCTACAGTCATCTGGGATGACTGCTATACATGTTATATCAGGCCAGGGGCCTTATAAGACACTAGGAGACACCAACGGTTGAGTCAGCACATGGGAGTGCTCACCAGAGGACAAGATGATGGTTGGAGGAACCAGCCAATACTATATATGGAAGGACAGCCAGACTAGGAAGGTGGATTGCCACCTTGATGGCATCATACTCAACATAAGTGCATCAGGAGGATCAGCACATCAAGCCATCACACATCAGATGAAGTGCACAAATGTGCACATGTCTATAAAGGATTGCGGTGGGAATGCACAATGCCTTGAGGCATTGCCCCTTATGGTCAGGGATCTAGAGCAGTCCAGAGGAGGTCTATGAGTGGAGTCAGAGTGGCCGCGCCCATATGCACAGCAACTGCAGCAGTCCAACCATGCGCTCACAAGAACAATAAGAGTGAGTCAGAGTGGGGGAGTGCCAATGGGTCTGGGAGTTGCAAGGGGTCCTCATAGAGTAGTATATACAGTGACTCACAAAAGGTTTCCAATGTTTGGTGAATTCAAGTTGACTTGCATGTAGGGTGGGAAATAAAATTCAGATAAATCCTCAAAAATTAGGGTTGGTAGCTCTATATGTTTAATATTTGGTGATATTACCATGTAATGTAATTTCCATTTTTGGAGAAGATAGAAATAGGTTAGCACAGGCCATGCATTGGAAACCTTTTGTTGCCAATGTATCTGGACCCAATGCCCACTACATTTGATACTTTGTAGACCCTCCCTTTATCTTGATGATTGCCTCAACCCTTCTAGACATGCTTTAAATCAACTTCTGATACCCAGAAGCTAGTATTTATTCCCACTCCTTTTCAATTCTTTCCCACTGTCTCATACTGCCCCTACCTCCTGTTCAGGTGTTCTTAAAGGTGTCCAATAGGATTGAGACCATGAGATTGTGCAGGACAATCCAGGACATTCATATTGTGTTCTTCAAACTATTTCTTGGCCCTCTTACTGGTGTGCTCTGGGCACTGTCCTGCTGAAAGATGATGCCTTCAGGTGACTTCTTGTAATACCCAATGCTATTCTGCAGCTCACCTTTCAAAATGCTAGTGTAGAGCTCCCCATTGATCCATTCATCAATCTTGGTGGCATACCCAACTCCATCACATCATGCACCCCCAGATCATGACAGATCTCCCAAACCTCACTGTTCCCTATTGTCAACAGTCGCACCTGAAAGTATATCGATAGCAGAAGCGTGGGATAAAGAAATATGATAGCGGATGGTTGCGTGCAGAAGAATGAGTGGTGAGAACGGTCGAATAGGGTGCGGAGCCGCAGTTATATTTAGATCAGTACGTTACTCCTTTTATACTAATTGAATGTCCGACTATATTGAGCGGTTCGGATGTATCCGTCGCTCGTCGAATACCAACACTCCCCCTCGAGCTTAGGATACACCAAGCTCTCGTTTGTGTTTATTGAACTTTTCTTTTGGGAGCGTTTTGTGAATATATCAGCTGTCATGTCAGCCGTTGGAAGGTATTTAACCATAATTGATTGTTTTTCAATTTTTTCTCTGATAAAATGATTCTTCATATCGAAATGTTTGGTGCGTTTATGATATTTCTTATCTTCTGCAATCGCTAACGCACTCATGTTATCTCCATAAATTAGCGTAGGTGAGCTAAGATCCGTTCCTAACTCCTCATGAAGATTGCGCAACCACGTAGCTTCACGTGCTGCATCGGATAAACATATGTATTCAGCCTCAGTGTTGATAACGACGTGACGGTCTGTTTTTTCGACGCCCACGTCACAGCTCCTCCTGAAGCTATGAACGCATATCCGGATATTGACAGCGTATTCATCATCATTTGACGCATAACTAGCGTCCGAATATCCAATAATAGGAAATCCGTCAGTTTGCGAAGGGCGGTAAGTTATTCCTTCATTTTTTGTGCCAGAAAGATATCTTAGCACTCGTTTAGCAGCTGACCAGTGTGTTAGGTCAGGATTCGACGTATATGCAGCCAGTCGATTCACCGCAAAAGCTATATCCGGTCGTGTTGCTACGGCTATGAACATTAATGAGCCGATTAATGACGCGTATGGATTGCTTTTGTCTTCCGATCGCGAAGAACCTGATGGCTTTTCAAGTTTATATTTAGGGTCCATAGGAGTTTGGACGCCATTGGCATTTTTGAGTCCATAATTCCGAGTAAAGATTCAATATATTGAACCTGAGTTAGTTTAATTTCTCCGGTATCATTGTTAATGTTGATTTCAATCCCAACAATTTTACTAGGCTCGCCGAGATCTGTTATATCGAACATTTCATGTAAAATTTTAATCATTTGTTCCATGATCTCGTCGTCCGTTGCTAATAAAATTAAATCGTCTACCCATACAGTTATAATACCTACGCGCCCTTTACTGTCACGCAGGTATATGCATGGATCGGAAATGAAACGACGGAAGTCATTGTGAGTGACTTTTCCGTTAAATTCATTGTTCCATTCTCGTCCCGCCTGTTTTAATCCGTATAGGCTCTTCAATAATTGACATATTCTTGCAGTTCCGTCGTCAAATCCATCCGGCTGTTCCATGTACAGCCGTTCGTGTAAGTGGCCATTTAAATATGCACCCTTTACATCCATTTGACGCATTTTCCAGCGTTTTCGTGCGGATTCGGCTATTAGCACGCGAATGCTTTCTAGACGGACTACAGGAGCGTAGGTGGCATTGAAATCAGTGCCAGGAATTTGAGAGTACCCTTTAGCTACGAGGCGTGCTTTATATTTTACAAGTTTTCCTTCTTTATTAAACTTTTTGACGAAAACCCACTTATTACCAATAGGTTTTCTATCACGCGGTGCCTCGGTAAGTCTCCAAGTTCCCATTTTCTTTAATTGATTTAATTCTGCTTGAATAGCTTTTTGCCATTCTGGCCATTCCGGTGATATTTTCGCTTCATTAAGCAATTTGGGATTTTCATCGGAATTTAAAATATCATTGCATGCCAAATTGATTAACTCATCCAGAGAATATAGTACGTCAACCTCTTCCTCAAGAAATATAGCGGCTAATTCTGTTGATATGTTCGGATCATTAAGCCGTCTATAATCATGAATAACGTGTGGACGCTTTGTATGGCGAATAGGTTCATCGAGATCATTAAGAGGTTTTTTTCTCTTTTTCTCGTGCTCCCCCTTATTCGATACATGGTCACTATCACGTGAATTGGTCGGCGCAACATCTTCCAACTCCTCCCCCTCGCGACAAGCAATGAGGGAATAGTTTCGGGTAAGTTTTATTTGACGTGTTTCATTATCATAATAATAAATTCCTGTCACTTCGTCTTTAAACCCATAAACAGGTGTTCAAGGGCTTTCGGTTCTAATTTTGATTGATTTGGTGGATCACAAAGAACCCAAACCGGTGTGCCAAATTCATGAAGGTGCGCAACACTTGGTTTTTTATTAAACCATGATTCATATGGAGAAATATTAGGATGCGCTTTTGTATATGCGCGATTGCGTAAATAAGCAGCATGTTTAACAGCTGCAGTCCACAAAAATTGTGGTAGTTTACAAGCAATTAACATTGCTCGCATCAATTCAACAACGGTTCGATTTGTCCGCTCAGCTACTCCGTTTTGCTGTGGAGAATAAGGTGCTGTGAATTGAATGATAATTCCATTATCACGACACCAATTTATAAGATCGGTATTGACGTATTCTTTGCCATTATCGGTACGTATACCTTTTATTTTAAAATCATATTGGTTTTTAATAGTAGTTAAGTATCCCTTTAGAGACGCAGTTGTCTCATGTTTATGTTTTAACGGGATGATTGTAATGTAACGACTATAGTCGTCAACACAAATTAAATAATAATGTGCGCCTCCAATTGAGGCTACATGACTTGGTCCCCATAAATCAGAGTGCGTTAATTCACCTGGACCTTTTGTTTTAATTTGATGATATTTTGGAAACGGTGTCCGTGTTAATTTAGCAGCATTACATGCACTGCAATTGGATATTAAACTATCCGTTTTTATGTTTAAATCGTTTATCAAATCATTTTTGTGTAGGTGTTTAATGGTTGATATACTTATATGGCCGTAACGCTTATGCCAATCATTCCAAGATGATGGTTCTTTATAGATAACATTATAAATGTGTTCAACATTAACTGGTTCAACATTTAATTTGTACAACCGATTTGTAAGTTCACCCGTTGCAACCAAAACATGACTCTTATTATAAATAAGGGCCCGTTTGTTGCCTAAATGAGATGAACCGCCTTGTAGATCAAGACGTGGAAGTGATAGTAAATTATTTGTTGCAGTAGGAACATAAAATATGTCATTTAATTCAATTTTTCTATTCACTTTTCCAATTTTGGAAATAAGAGTTACAGTACCACGTCCATGAGCATGTACTGTTATACCACCAACACCTCTTAATTTTTCGAGGTTTGGTTTATAGTCAGATAATACACTTAATTGATTTGTTAAGTGTGATGTTGTTGCTGAGTCTGCGTACCAATAATAAAAAGAATCACTGGAATTGGAACCGGACTCAGATACATTTACATCGCTAAATAATTCTGCAATCTTAGACGTTTCGACGACGTCCATCTCTTTTAACTCATCCACAATATGCGCACTATCCTTTTTAGCACGTTTAGCGGGCTTTCCCGCTTCTTTTCCTTTCTTGGTCCAACAATCGTCGGTCGCATGACCAAACTTATGACAGTACCCACATTTGGGTTTACCCTTGAAACGGTATCTTTCCGTTTCATGGTTATTACGGCCGCAAATGGTGCATGCCATTCGTGTAGACTCGTATTTTCGCTTTTTGAATTTGGGTCCACCTTGAGTTTGACAAACGGTTTCATCGGCAGGCAACAATTGGCGGCGGCGTGCTTCGTTACAAATTTGCATGGTGAGTTGTCTGATCGTCATTGGAATATTTGATAATTCGGTGACGGTACCGATCGTCGTGGTGATCCAATTGTTCCACAAAGGAGGTAGCGAACATAGAATGTACATCTTGAATAAGTCGTCGGTCATAAACCATCCGAGCATCTGAAGTTCATCACGATATTCTTTAATCTTGTTTAAATGCATGACGATATTGTCGGATTCATCGGCGCTCTTCCGCCAAAATTCTCGTAGCGTTAGTATAAGCGCTACTATACCGTGTGGCTGATTTGCTTCTTTGAGGGACTTCCATATCTCGGCAGACGTCACAGCTATTCCTCCCATATCCCTCTTTGGTACATGAATCATCTGCTCATTACCGATAGCAGTAACGATGAGCGTCACAATAGCTTTGTTGGTTTGTCGCCAAGTAGATGCGCCCAAGGGATTTACGGTCGCATCTGGTTGTTGAGTAGTTCCGGTGACGAAGCTATATGCGTTGCATGTGTCGAGGATAAAAAACATTTGTTCCCGCCAGGTCAACCAATTGGTAGTGTTCAATTTTTCCATCTTTGAACGGCTGACGTATACTGGGCTATTTTCGTTAGGTCACACACCTCTGTGATGGGTCCAGCATTGGCTGGAACGCTAGCCGCAGTATTAGTGGTCGACGTAGATGCTTGCATACTTCCTGGCGCAAGCAAAGCTGGTTGGGCGCAGGGTGGTTCCATGGGTACATCAGTGACCTGAGACATCACATCACTGTCCTAAAAAAGAAATGTGTGTCGAGGGAGATTTAAAGCGCGGGCTCGGGGCCCATAACCTGTCAACAGTCGCGCCTGAAAGTATATCAATAGCAGAAGCGCGGGATAAAGAAATATGATAGTGGGATGGTTGCGTGCAGAAGAATGAGTGGTGAGAACGGTCGAATAGAGTGCGGAGCCACAGTTATTATTAGATCAGGTACATTACTCCTTTTATACTAATTGAATGTCCGACTATATTGAGCGGTTCGGATGTATCCGTCGCTCGCCGAATACCAACACCTATACCAGCTTGTCAGTTAGGCCCTCCCCAGCCATTTTCAAAGCCCATTCCCTTCAATCTGACTGCAGACAATTTATCTCAGTCTCATATGACCATACAACCTTTATCTAACCATCCAGGGTCCAGTGCTGGTGAGTCTCAGCCCAGACTGGGCATGCTCCCTGGTGCTCCAAGGACAAAAATGGCTTTTTCCTCTTTGCTACTGCCTCACACTGCCAGCTCTCAAGCATCAATGGTCTATCCTGTACTGACAGAGGCTGGTTTGTAATGGTTCTAAGGGTTTTGGCCACATCAACAGCTGCCTGGATATCATAAGGTGCATGGCATGGTGCATGTTGGTAGGGTAAAGTTTCTTGGGATGACCTCCAACAGACTTTGGGAGGTGTTGGCAGTGCTTAAAGTGAATTCTGGAGACAGTGAAAAGTCCATAGCCAGTGGATCAACCAATGTATTTGGCAGAATGCCCAGCAAGGTGTAGGGAGGACACCCCACTGTTGAGCAGGGTAAGAGTGTGTGCATGATGGATTGGTGGTGCTGTAAATGTTGAAATCAGCTCAAAGCTAACATAGTCACATGACTGTGTGAAATTAATTAACAGAGTCATGTGACTGGCCTTGTTCCAGCAATCTAAGCTGCCAGCAACAAAAGGTTTCCAATGCACAGTCTGTGCTAATGTATTTCTATCTTCTCCAAAAAAGAAAATCATATCACGTGGCTATATTACCAAATACTACATATATAAATCTACCAACCCTGATTTTCTAGGCTTTTTAGGGAATTGATTTCTCTCCCTACATACAACTTAATCTGAATCCACTAAACATTGGAAACCTTTTGTGAGTCACTGTAAGTAGGTACACTGTAGCTGGAGTCTCCCCAGACTTCAGATAGTTTCCCTCTCATCCAATCTACTCTGTTTTCATCTCCTTTCTATCCTCTGGCCAGCAACAAGGCTTGTGGGCCCCTTAGGGGGATGTAAGGTTGTGGTTGTAGGGCATGAGCTCATAACATTTCTCCTTACTTAGCACTGCACCACTGCATTGTTGTTTCCATGCTTTGACACAAACTTGACTGTCCCAATGACATGTTGCTTTGTGAGCCCAGCACCTGACCTTTTCCACACCCAAACCCTCCCATCAGAGCCCAAATGATTGATTTTGGTTTCATCTGAGAATACAACCTGAAATCAGTCCTCTTCAGTCCAGTGTTGGTAATTGAGGGCAAATGCATAGTGTTGCTTCAAGGGAGAGATAAGACCTGGCCTGGGAGGCATTGTCAACTTGCCCAGAGGTGATGGAATGGACAAGATGTTGTAGAGTGCTTGGAAGGGCAACCTCCAGAAGATGTTGGGAGGGTAATAGAGAGTTGAGAGCAAATCTCTGAGACAGTAGAATGTCAAACATGAAGTTTAGAAGCAATACTTTGACAGGATTGACCATCCTGAAGAAGGGAGATGACAGAGAGGTGAGTTTGTCCTCATGGTGTGGTGAGGGTTGCAGGTGCCAGTATGGGTGGCAAGGGAATGGGCCCCAGCTCATGGGAACCAGTACCAGCCAGGCATGTGTGTGTATCTCATGGGTTGGTTTGGGCTGTGCTAGGGGGTCCTGGGTGGGGGGGCCTGCAGCAGCAGTAGCATAGGTCTTTGGGGATGTCCACAGGGAAGCCTGGATGGCACTGAGCTTGGAGCTGATGGCCTGAACCTGCTTGGCCAACCCCTGCAACTCCAAAGAGCACAGGGAAGCCAGTGGGGTAATGGCCTTGTGGCACTGCCTGGAAGCAATACTGACCATGAGGCCCAGGCAGACTGGCTAAAAAAGTCCAAAATGGGCCAGAGAGTATCGTCAGGAGCAGAAGATAAACTGAAAAGGAGCACATCAGCCTTTGGATAAGTGCAACAATTTGGTTGACAGTTGTGGCTGTCATATCAGCATTGCAAGGGTAGGATATCCTCATATGAGGAATAGGAGCTGTGCCCTTGTCCATGGGCATGGTCAGGAGATGGTGGATGAGGTGTGGATCAGTTTTTGATAAGGGGATGGTGGTGGTAAGAGTGTCCTGGTTGTCCCTTGAGGAGACCTTGTTCTTGTCACCCTTGAGGTTGACAATCTAAATATGTCATAGGTGTAACAGTCACATGACTGTGTGAAATTAATCAACAGAGTCATGTGACTGTCCTTGTTCCAGCAATCAAAGCTGCCAGCAACAAAAAAAAAAGGTTTCCAATGCAGTCTCTGCTACTGTATTTCTATCTTCTCCAAAAAGGAAAATCACATCACATGGCTATATTACCAAATACAAATATATAGATCTACCAACCCTGATTTTTCAGGCTTTTTTTCTCACCCTACATACAACTTAATCTGAATCCACTAAACATTGGAAAAAAATTGTGAGTTACTATATCTATATCCATGCAATTAACCCCATTTAATGTATTATTATGTGTATGGCAAAAGAAGTGTTGTGAGTGTTGTGAAGGCAGAGTAGAAAGGGCCTACTGACCCTGACTTTTGGTTACTAAACACAGATGGCAGGCTATGACATCAGGCATGAGGAGAGGTGAACACCTCAAACTACTACAAAATGCTATCCATTCAGGAAAGGAAATAAGCTACCAGAAGGGGAGGTAAACCAAAGGGGAAGGAGTGCCACAAGCAGTGAGCAAAGCATGCAATTATATGTACATACAAAGGTGGAAGGTGGGAAGAAAGGAAGGTATGAAGAGCAGTGAGCTAATTATATGTACAAAAGAGGAAGGTGTATGGCAAGCATCCAGAAAAGGAAGGAGAGGCAGCCATGGAGCAGTAGGCTTTGTCTTGAGGTAAGCAACAAATGAGTGAGAAAGACTGAGCTACTAACCGTATATAGAATGATTCTATATGAGTCACATGTAATATTTAGTTAAAATATGAAACATCAATAATTGTTAATTGATTATTATCTAAAATAAGGTAAGATAGTTGAAGGGGGAAAATAACTATTTAGAGGGAGAATGAGCCAAACATTGATAGCACACATGGAAACCACTGCCATGATGGCACCATAACAATGGAGGAAGGAGGGCAGGGGGAAGAATGGAAGGAAGAATAGAGAACAATAGTCAAGCTGGGATGCAGACTGACATCAGGTGATGGTTGGTGTGCAGAGGGACAGTGTTAGGATCACAATCCTAGCCCCTCAATTTCAGTTTTATTCTACAGTCATCTGGGATGACAACTACACTCCTTACAACAGGCCAGGGGCCAGGGAACACCAATGGTTGAGTCAGTGCATGGGAGTGCTCACCAGAGGATGAGACAATGGTTGGACAGACCAGCCAATACTATATATGGAAGGACAACCAGACTAGGAAGGTGGTGATCCACCTTGATGGCATCATACTCAACATCAGCACATCAGGAAGATCAGTGGATCAAGGCATCACACATCAGACAGGATGTGGGACAGCATATAAAGGATCACAATGGGATGCATGAGGCATTGAGGTGTAGCCCCTTATGGTCGAGCAGTCCAGAATGGGTCTATGAGTGGAGTCACAGCAGCAGCACCCAACCACATGCTCACAATAACAATAGGAGTGAGCCAGAGCTGGAGGAGTGCAAATGGGTCAAGGAGTCACAAGGGGTCCTGGTAGAGTAGTATATAAGTAGGTCACTTGTAGCTTGAGTCTCCCCAGACTTAAGATAGTTTCTCTTACACCTGGATACTATCTGGATTTGTCTCCTTTCCTCTCTCTCTCTGGCCTACAATGAGGCCTGCAGGCCCCTTAGGGGGATTATGGGGTTGTGGTTATAGGGTGTGAGCTCATAACAGACAGGACCACATCACAGTGGATATGGAAGGGGGAGCTCAGGACATAACTCACACCCCACAGCACAGCACATCCATGCCCAGCCTCACTTAAGCAGGGATTAGGGCACACAGTGAAGGTTGAATCATCTCACACAACAAAACATCAGAGTTAAACAATAAGTAAGGCACCCTACCAAGGTACAAAGGGGCCTAATTGAGGGGGGGAAAAAAAACATTGATAACCACTAGAATTGAACATACCAAGGTTGGCCCAGCATTGTCACCTGCAGGATCTCCATCAGGTTTCGACTTGTTCTTTCGGCATGAAGTGGCAGGTAGCAAGCGCGACGTGACGACTAACTCAGCGCCTCCATCGATCCAGCTACAGGTGGTGTCTTTCCTCCCTCGCGTTTGCATCTTCGTCTCCATCTTGCTGCTTCTGAAAAACCAACGGCAGTCATACCCCGCACTCGCCGATTTTCTTACAAGACTCTCCGAGTGCACGAGTACGTCAAGCTGGTGTCCGAGCGGTATAGTGGTGCCGCCGCCATTATAAACGTCGATCGACATTGTACTTTAAATTGAACGAGTGAGAACAAATCCACAGTACCATAGCCGGATTCGTGGTACTGTCCAACATCAAGGAGTAAATAAAGATAAAATCAAGACGCATCAAAAAGCATCCTTCATAAACAAAAACATGTCCTGTCCATGTCCGTCCGTATGGCAACAAATCGAGTAAAAAAATGTACCAAACCTTATGATTATGGAGTCGTGCACAGATCTTGGCGAAAGCAGATGAGCGATATAGGCTTGGTTGAGAGGAATGATCTGCGGAAAAATATTCCGTCAGACATGTTTGTATTGGAGACGAAAAACGACCGAATAGCTATTATACCAACGCCGACAGTCCCAGATATGTTCAGGTAGAAGATGACGCAATAAGGGCACAGGACAACACCGAAACCAACACATCATTACAAGAAGGAAGGTGATGAATAAAGGAAGGTGGGAAGCAAAAATGATCGAATATTCACCTAAACTGTCAATACCGATACTGGGCTGAGGCGTATGGGTCATGTTCTACGTCCATTCCTAGACCACTCGGTCGCCCACTTGACGTTCCATCATTGTCTCGATAAGGTAAACTGGCCGAGCTGGCGTTCCACGCCTGGCTATAATTGTCCTGCTGTAGAGGCATGAACGCGCTCGAGTCAGAAGACCTCAGTCCTCGTGATTTGGAGCCCGCCATAGGTAACGCAACCGTTGTGCCTCTCATTGCGGGTGCAGCGGGGGTCTGACTCCGGCGGCGACGAGCAAGGCAAATGCCAATTACTGCACCAAGCAATCCGATTGCGGCAATGCCGCCAACTACACCCGCTATAAGGATGCCGGAATGAGATGGACTAGAACTAGCGCTTGAAGCGCTGGCGTTATTTGCACCAGATGAACCAGCGGAACCAGCAGAACCAGTTGCATTCGCCGAGAGGACATTTGGTGGTAGAACACTTGCCACAGACGTTGGCTGCGTGCTAACTTGTCCATTCCCAACAATAAGCAACTTGCCATTGCTGGGAATTCCATGCACCGTTACAAAGAGGAATGCAGGTCCCGGTTGGAAAATATTGGGATTTGGCGGCGCCTGTGCCACGTGAAGAGTGATTGTTCCATCGCTCTGAACGGTAAAGGTGTTGTCGAGTTGCATTAAGCGTTGGCCCATGTTCATTGCGTGTGTCGTGAACCCGCCTCTTTGAAGAACAACAGTTGCATTGTTCGCTGCATCGTTGGAAGAACCCGAATACGAATTTGCAGATATTGTAATATCAAATGGTTGACCGCCGTATGAGATGGTGCTAGGCACGCCGCTGACGACCGGTCGTACTGGCGCGCTGAAATAGGGAGGGTAGAATATTTCTGCCTTGTATGTCGTTGGGAAAGTGGTGGTCAGATTGACATCGTAGTTCGGATTAGAACCTGCTATGAGGACCGAACCATCGGCAAGGAGTATGGCAGATGAATGGTATAGACGAGCAATGTTGGACGTAGAAAGACCGGCATTTGACCACCGCTGTCCTTGAGGCGCTTTGGGGTTATATATTGCGGGAGTACCAACTGGCCCAGAAGCAAGAGACTCGCCGTAGGGCATTGCTGAAAAGCTGGAAGTTTGACCAGTCGCCTGGGCGTATCCCGCTGTGCCATTACGTCCACCGTTGACGACAAGTAATGTTTGATCTGGAAGGATGATAAATTGTCCCATGGTCCTGCCTTCTAACATATTATCATCTTGTTCATAGGCGGCGGGAGATCCATTCTGTGGTTCTGGAGTGATGCGTTGGCAATCCTGCGACGCAGGATAAAGCCATGTATTGATCGCTGGCATTATGTAATTGCCCCAGTCTGGGTCGGGCATATCCGACCCACCGCAAAAGAGGATAGTTTGGGTATAATTATTTGCCGGTGTCAACGGAAGCATAGCCGTCGCGCCAGAAGCTGGATATACTCTTACAACATTGTTGGGCATGTTGGGTAATAGAGTTTCCTGATTGGCTATCGGATCCCAAAGCACTAACGAAACGCATTACGATGGCAAATGAGAAGTAGATACATGGTGCTTGCCTGTTGAAACGTTGGCCTGAACGAATATCTTACCTGAAGCCATCAAAAAAGAGTGAGCATAAGCATTCAGTCCAGATGTCTGAACAAGAAAATTGAAAGGCTGGGCTGGACCCCTGGAGGGGAAGAATTCATATGTATTTTGAGCAGCTCCACCTTCATACTGAGGATCGACATTCGGATAATTGCGGTTGATGTATCCACCGTTGACGAATCCCCCAATGAGAACGATAGTGCCATCGCCAAGCGCCTCCGCCGCAGAATACCACCGCATCTGCTGCATTGAAAGTACGGTTGGATCATCATACCATCCGCACTGAGCAGAGTTGAAGTTGGCCGAGTCCCGACACGGATTCAGAATACGGATTGATTTTCGGCCGTCGAAATCCTGGTATGTACTGTCCCACGCAGCTGAGTAATTGTCTGGATTGAGTTGTGAGCCTATAGAACCACCAGGTCCAACCGCGCCATTCCCGCCGAAAGTAACATAGGAGCCATTCGGCAGATGATATCCTGATGAACAGAAGGTGTTTGTCATCACGCTCATGGGCTGGGCTTGATGCGTGCTCGTGTCCCTTCAAAAAGTTAAACGCCGCTGACAGGGAAAAAAGCGTAATTTACCAAACTGAGGCCCACGCGGAATGACCGGCTATCTGCGCAGGATTACCCTCCGCCTTATCCAAAATGTACAATTTCTCTTCATTACCGAGAAACATCTGCGGAAGGGTCAGACGAAAAAGAGAAAAAGAAGGCCGGATGTACCATCATGGCACTGACAAGGGTATTTCCCCCATCAGCAAAGGAACCAGCGGTCGCTACGAGGGTGGATGAGGCGGTAGTGGCCAAGCATAGGGCCAGGAGGGAAAGAGGGGGATGCAACATGAGTCGCAGAGAATAAGAGAGTGTGGTTGTTGTTTGGATCGTTGAGAGCAAGCTTGTCCTTAAATTACTCCTGAGACCCCTGCCACCAACGGCCATCGCCATCCGACGCTTGCCACCGCAGTCGACCCAAAGTGGCCGCCGCCCTGTTGCAGCGAGCCTTGAAATTAAAGCGCATTGCACGGCGCGACACCTGCTAGTAGCCGCTAGCAGCCGCCGTCACACCGAACCATGGCTGATCCGGCTGAAACAGGTTCCTCAGTCCTCCAACCATGCGAATTTCCAAAATACATCCTTGGTTGAATGGTCCTGCCAAATCAGACGTGAATTGCCATCACCCGCAATCACACGTTACGGCCTTGTGCCACTTCTCCCACATAAATGTAAGTAGTCAATCACCGGAGGTCCTTCCCTTCCTTCATGTTCCTTCTCTCCTTGCTAGCAGTATGGTTAGCGTTCACCGTCTCCCCCATTCTTGCCACGACCCCAGGATCTTTTGCTCTTGCCGGGAACACCCTAGTCAGTGCGATGATGGTGCGACTCCTGTCAATTACCTGTTATTCTTTTCTGACCCTTGCCAGATGTTTCTCGGAAACGAGGAAAAGGTGTATATACTAGACAAGGTGGAGGGGAATGCTATACAAGTGGCAAGTCATCCCGCATGGGGTTCAGTGTGGTAAGTGCGTCACTCTTTCCATACCGTCAAGATTGTCATTTTTCAGGGACATAGCCACGCAGCAGGCCCAGGCAATGGATATTACGACGAATACATTTTGCGCGTCGGGATATCATCTGCCGAACGGCTCTTATGTCACTTTCGGAGGTAATGGTGCCGTTGGACCAGGTGGGGCTCTAGGATCCCAGCCTAACTCAGGCAAGGCTTCCGCAGCATGGGACAGCGTATATCAAGACTATGATGGCCGCAAGGCAATTCGCATCTTGAATCCATGTCGAAACTCGGATGACTTTACCTCTTCTAAATGTCAGTGGTACGATGATCCAAGTGTTCTCTCCATGCAAAAGGCGCGATGGTATTCGTCGGCAGAGGCACTTGCAGATGGAACTATTGTTCTCATTGGAGGTTTCGTCAACGGCGGATACGTCAATCGCAATTACCCCAATGTCGACCCTCAATTCGAGGGTGGAGCTGCTGAAAATACCTTTGAATTTTTCCCCTCCAAAGGTCCCGCCCAGTCTTTTGGTTTTCTCATCCAGACATCTGGATTGAATGCTTATGCCCATCATTTTTAATGGTCGGGTAACATGTTTGTACAAGCTAATGTGTCTACAGGTGAGCGCCATGCATTTTACTACGTTTTCTGTCTTTGTAACTCTTTCAGTACTTTGGGATCCACTCACCAATCAGGAAACTCCTTTGCCCGAATGCCTGGCGTGTGTCGTCCGAGTATATCCAGCTTTGGTGCAACCGCTATGCTTTCCGTTGACACCGGCGAATAATTATACTCAAACTATCCTCTTTTGTGGTGGTTCGGACATGCCTGATGCCGATTGGGGCAATTACACTATGCCGGCGATTAATACAGGCTTTATCCGCGTCGCAGGATTGCCAACGCATCACTCCAGAACCACAGAATGATCTCCCGCCGCCTATGAACAAGATGATAATATGTTAGAAGGCAGGACCATGGGACAATTTATCATCCTTCCAGATCAAACATTACTTGTCGTCAACGGTGGAGTTAATGGTACAGCGGGATACGCCCGGCGACTGGTCAAACTTCCAGCTTTTCAGCAATGCCTTACGGCGAGTCTCTTGCTTCCGGACCAGTTGGTACTCCCGCAATCTACAAACCCAATGCGCCTCGAGGCAAACGGTGGTCGAATACCGGTCTGTCTACGTCCAACATTGCTCGTCTATACCATTCATCTGCCATACTCCTTGCCGATGGTTCCGTCCTTGTAGCGGGCTCTAATCCGAACTTTGACGTCAACCTGGCCGCCGTTTTCCCGACGACATACCAGGCAGAAATATTCTACCCTCCCTATTTCAGCGCGCCAGTACGACCGGTCATCAGCGGTGTGCCTAGCACCATCTCATACGGTGGTCAACCGTTTGATATTACCATATCTGCACACTCGTATTCGGGTTCCTCCAATGATGCGGCGAATAATGCAACTGTCGTGCTCCAACGAGGTGGGTTCGCGACACACGCGATGAACATGGGCCAACGCTTGATGCAACTCAACCATACCTTTACCGTTCAAGACGACGGAACGATTGTTGTCCATGTGGCGCAGGCCCCGCCGAATCCCAATATTTTCCAACCGGGACCTGCATTCCTGTTCGTAACGGTGCATGGAATTCCCAGCAATGGCACGCTGCTTATTGTCGGAAACGGAAACGTCGGTACCCAACCGACATCCCCAGCCAGTGTTCTACCGCCTAACGTGTTCTCTTCACACCCAACAGGACCGAAATCAACCTCTGGCAAGGCCTCAAGTATCTCTCGTTCGTCGCATACGGGGATGATTGTCATTGGCGCTGTCATTGGTGTTTATTCTTTCCGCCGCGGGCGTACCTAACCAGTGACGTGTCTAGTCTCTGACTGCGCAAGAGCCACGGTGGTTGTAGTGATTAGAACCGGTCCGAATCGGATCATTCAGGTACTTTGATGCTGGGAGAGACGGGATTACACGCTTCGATGCTTGCGGGACATTCATCACTCGGACGCGCTTTTTGAAAGCGCAAGCTTTCTTGTCTTGACATTCATAACTCGAACTTATTGATTAAATGACTTACGCAAATGATCGATATTTTAATCTCCTTGACCAAAATACTAAAGTACGAGATGTTGCCCTCCTTCTAACGTGTCATTTTCTTGGCATCCATTCAATAATACTTAATGTCGAGAACATTCCTGCTAATTGATTAGACTTTTGCGCACAGTTTGAATGGCTTTGCTACTGTTCACTTCACAAGCCTTTCGCTAGCTCGCAGTCGAGGCAGGCATAGGCGGTACGCGAAGCCTGAGGTGAGTAACGACATTGGTCTTCCTTGATGGGTATGCGCCTAGCTTGTGTCGGTGCTGAGCAGTGGCCGAAGACTGATGCCGATGCCGGTGCTGGTGCGGGTGATGACGACCGGTGGTGCTGGTGCGATGCCATCGTAGGAACGATGCAACGCGGCGATTGACCGATGCGTCTCACATTTTGACGGGTAGATCGTGGAGTGGACATGAGCGTCGCGGGAAGTGGGCGCAGTGCAGAAAGGGGTCAATGACAGTGCAGGCGAGCGCCGATCCCGAGGCAGGTGGATATTTACCAAATTGCGGATCAAATAGAGGTGTGACGCGTGACGGATCGGACGGTAATTACGTTTACTATTCGCGTCGGATCAGATAATGCGATCCTTTTTATGAAAGTATCAAACTCACCGAGAAAATAGTACATCTGCAAGTCACGGTGACTTCCCTATAATGAAGCCGACAACAGCTCATATCAGCGATTAGGAAATTTCAAGGCAAGACGGCTGACCTAAGATATCCTCCCCAAGTTTTCTTTAGTCTGTCAAAGTAAGGTGGAAATGGACGATACATAAATGAAATTTTCGTGCTTTTGGTCAACCGCATGAGCAGTTTAAGCCCAGGGCCCACGTCAAGGGAAGCACGAGGAAAGGAGGCAGATAGCCTCCTCACCTTCCCTGGGTTACGCACCTTGTTTTACAGGCGAACGAGGCGGGCGACGGGCGACGGTACGGGGTGATGGCGACCTGGGTGAAAAATCAGCCGGTTGAATAAAAAAAGAGAACATGAAAGAGAGAAGAGAATAGAAAAGAAACCCCCCCCCCCCATGCCAGCCTCCCTCGGGAGCTGGCCTACTTCCTCTCAGACGCCGAAACAAGCTCTGTCCAAAGCCTGTCCGAGATCTCTTCGGCCAACACTTTCCCAATGTATTGGAGGGAGGGAGGGAATGTTTCGTCGAATTGCTCAGAAGTGCAGTAAGGCATGATAGATGCTTTGAGGGCAAGGCGAGCCTTCTCATTTTCATCCTGAAGCGCGGCGAGGCAAGCCGCGTGATGAGCATCTTTCAACTCCGTCAAGTCTTGACCAACAGCGGTGCCGTTCAATGAGCGCGTGTCCGTGGCGGGGCGAGCCTTTCCGAAGATGGGGATAATCAGACCCATCAGCCATGTCACTTTTTTCAGCGTCGAGCGACGGGCGGACGCCATCTTGGGTCTCGCCTCGGGAGCCTTCTGCACTGGCGACTGGGAAACCGGTGTATCGTTGGCAGATTGGACGGGTAACGGATCTAGAGTGGTGTGTGAAGCGGCAGGTAGGGCTTGACGACCAGCGTCTATGGCAGCAGTGTAAGATGTGACAGCGTGCATGGTGGGTAGTAATGAGAAGGAGCAAAAGTGGGCAGGCGAATTTATGTAGGCCATTTCATTGTCAACCGCACGATCGGTCGGCCGCATTGTAATAGGGGCAACTTTGCGTTGATTATCAAGTTATTCATAATTCCTAGTAAAGTGGAAAACTCACGAATTCTGAAGCTGACGAGGTGATAGTAATTAGCATGGCTGAAGCGCTGACCCGCGTCCTAACTCACTGTCATCTGCCGACTTGAATCGCGACACTCTTTCCACCCGTATTCGCCAGGGACGATTGTCATTGACTTATCTACCCATGTCTACCTCATTTTTGCTTCCCCGCACCCCTTGCTTTCCCACGCCCGGAGCGTCGTTGACTTGAGGGGCGCTCGGCACAACTTTCCGAGGGAACGCGCCATGGACTTGAATACCACCGTGCGTGAGTTGTTGACCTATAGAAAGTTGGGATGCGGTGAAAGTGTTCTCGCACTGTAAAAATCATCATATCTTTATGAGCGTTGAAAATTCGTGAGAGCGCACAATATATCTAAATACCCTTCCGTTGCTGAGTCTTTGTTTTCTTCATTGGCACTGGAATGGTAGATGATACATCTGACAATGTTCATGCTGGCAACGTGGACATTCCTTCATTCTCTTGAGTTTTCGAGCCGGCCGTACTGAAAGTCTTCACTTTTAGCGTTCTGTGCCTTTACCACCTTTGCCCTCCCACAATCCCTTTTGCGGCGCCAACTGCAGTACCAAGCTTGTCCTACGTTTTGCACGTTCCTGTTATTTTAGCAAAGAGCCAGCTCTGTGTATCGTTGGCATAAGTGGCGAAAGAGAAGTCTCTTGAGTTCTGGATCAAGTTTGGAAAAAGATGGGGCCATCAGGCATCAAGCTCTGCTGTGTCGTCAGTAGCTGCACCCATGATGTGCATTGATTCCATGTTTCGAGGTATATTAAACTGTGAACAGTGTTTTATTCATGTTTCGGCGACATTGTAATACGCACCTGAATTTCAGGAGACAAGTTCCCTGAATCATAAAGTTGCGAATCCCTCGCGTTATCTTCTAAAAGACGCGCCCGGGGTTGGTTCATGCATATCTCAAGAGGTGTGTTGGCTGGCGATTCGTCATTGAAAGGGGCACCAATAGCAAAATAGTCTTCATCCGATCCAGAGTCAGATGAGTGCTCTTGATGTTGAAAATGTTCGCTGAGCATGTTGGCTCGGCAGCTGGCAAAACGTTTGATGGGTTTTGTATAATATGTGTACACCGAGGCCGTCTTTCCACAAAGAAATTGATTACGATTTCTAATATCTAAATACTAAGAGAAATAGACATCTGACAAGGACAACCGCGGGAAATAGCGCTGAGCCGCTGCGATTGTTGTCAAAGCCTATTTATTTTTCAAGTCCTCCTTAACCCAGATGCTCTGGATCGAAATGGGGCTCGACAGGTACGAGCGCCTCTTCTGCTCAGCCGGGTTTCTTGAAAGCGATCACCAGTATTCCCGATCCTCATTGTCACGCCTTGCAAGAGCTACCCTCTGCGTTGGCTGAGCGTGCGAAAGTCAGGGCATTGCTTGAAAGACAAGACGCAGAGGCGGACAAGGATGTGGCATCTACGCCTCTCTATCAACATCTCTTATATGGCTTGGCTTATACCACTGGGTCTGCGGTTGGATATGCACCCCCGTCCACCAACACATGTCTGGAAGCCTTTTCAATCACGAATAAAGTGGGACTAACGACGGGTGCAAGAGCGTGGACGAAACACTTCCACCGTTCTATGCCCGTCGATGCCATAGGCCAATGTGATGACGGTGATGGGACAGGTTCCAGGAAGCATAAGAAGGCCGAAATTGATGCCAGTGCTGGCTGGTGGGGTACTGCTTCGGGTCCGGTAACCACCATCAACGAAAAGGCGCTCACGCTCTTCTGGAAGGTGATGAATGGTGCTACGTGGAGGAATTTGCACTGGCTGCCACACAGGGTGCTCGTATATGAGATCAGGGTGGCTGAAGGTTATGGAATGAGATGGTCACAGGATCGGGTATCCGACGGAACGCCAGCGAATCCGTGGACTTTCAGGGGATTCGTGGAGCCAATGATGGAACATGGGCATGAAGTCGGTTGGAGACACTAACACGTTTGTCCAAGCGTCTCGTCATGTCTGAGAGGTACATACCTCATTCCAAATGGCCTCCTGGTCCAATAGACGGGCGATCTGCACGTAAGGCGATCACTCGTGCCCTTCTATGCAATGTGGAGGGTGTAGAAAGGCATAAACGAACTTTGGTGGGGGCTGGCGTCTATATCGGATTGTCAGGTGAGGTTAGTTCAGCACAGGTGAATAGGAGCTGATGACAGACACAAAGGCATTGCATTGATGGAGAACAAGATCAATGCCTTGCTCAGAGCCGGCCTAGATGTTCCAGAATCGCTGCGAGAGAATTTCGAGAGGATGGCAGACAGGCATATTGCTCAGGCTCTTCGTGCACCAGAAGTATTGTCGGTCCGGGGCACGCGTGTTTCTTTTCTAGAGACGAGTATAGGAATTGTGACGCTGGCGATCTTGCATTATCGCCAGAGAAGCGATTCTTCTGATGACGAGTGCGTCAGCTATGTGGCAGTCTTGAATCGTGCCGTCCAGAATATTATTCATGAAGACCGTTATCCTTCGATGGCCAATGACGATGGCTGTGAAGTCCTATATGGCAGGGCAGGGTTGTTATATGCTTTGCTGCTGTTGCGAGCCACCCTTCAGGCAGGACTGTCCAACAAGTTGTCACCGGAAACGGTACGTCTACTAAATCAGTTAATTGCCATCGAGAATTTGCGCGTGGTCGTAAGTTCTATCATTGTCCGTGGAAGACGCGGGAGCAGATGGCTCCGGGAAGAGCTGGCGGCTATCACGAAAACGGAGCCTGACGTTCCTCCTCTGATGTGGTCATGGCACCAAAAGAGGTATCTGGGAGGGGCACATGGCGTAGGTGGGTCGGAAAAGCACTATGCATTATGCATTTACCTGATTGCCTTGCAGCTGGAATCCTTCAGATGCTGCTTTCTTGCCCTGCGGAAGTCATTGCACCACATATAGACGACATCTTGAATACTGTTGAATGGCTCATTAGTATACAGGATGAAAATGGCAATTGGCCTTCAAGCCTCAAACATTATACTTCGAGCAACGAGCTTGTGCAGTAAGCGAGCATGTCTATTTTAACATCGTCTGATATGATACAAGCTGCTAGGTGGTGTCATGGAGCACCAGGTATACTGATCTTGCTTTCAACATTTCTCAAGCTCGCCAATCGGTCCAACAATCCCTTCCCCGTGGACGACCAGATCAAAGACAGAATTGCACTATCGCTACATCGGGGAGCAGTCCTGGTCTATGAACGCGGATTCCTTCGCAAGGGGATAGGGTTGTGCCATGGTGTCGCGGGCTCCGTTTTCGCTTTGTTGGCCACTGCAGATGTATCGCATGAGATAAAGTCAAGGCTCGGCGAAGAGGTTAATCAACCGTTGGATTACCTCACTTCTGCGGTGCATTTGGCTATGCTTGCGACACGGGTGGATGAGCTTATCGATCAGCGGGAGATGGGAACCCCAGACAGACCCTGGAGCTTGTACGAGGGAAGGGCCGGAATGTGCTGCGCTTGGGCAGAAGTGTTATTCAGGATGCAGGTTGAGGCAGGCAATGACCCTGTCTGTGGGATGCCAGGCTACAATGATATTGTGATTGAATCATGAATGTAATCACTGTCTCTCGTATATTATGTAAAAACTGTACCACGCGTGTGACCCGACGTATCTCCGTCACTTTCGCGTCCAGTAACTCTTGTCTTCTATCGTTGGCTCAGGACCCTCATTGCGCGCATCGCTTGAGTCCATACACACATTCTCCATGTCCACCGCGAAGGCACGAACAGCACATGCGAAAGCGATACTAGGCGCCGAACTGCATGCCCGTCTTGCTGACACAAATGTGTTATTGGTTGGCGCGGGCGGCATAGGATGCGAACTCTGTGCGACCCATATCTTACTATTTACCTGCACTTCTAACTGTGACGTATACTTGCAGTGAAGAATATCGTCTTGACTGGATTCGGCAATATCACAGTTTTGGATCTTGACACCATAGATTTGTCCAATTTGAATCGGCAGTTCCTATTTAGAAAAAAAGACGTGAAACAGAGCAAAGCATTGGTAAGTGCACAAATGTCGGTGGTTTGAGAGTAGTTACTCAGTTTCATGGGACCAGATTGCGGCTCAGAGTGCTGCACCGTTCAATCCTAATGTCCGCATCATACCTATCCACGGGAATATTAAAGAACTTCAATATGATATCGAGTGGTTCAGACAGTTCGATATCGTGCTTAATGCCCTTGATAATCTTGGTGAGGGCCTTTTTGAATCAAGGTTCTTCGCCACCTACGTATTTGTTTATTCTAAAACAGACGCTAGGAGACATGTCAATAAGATGTGTATGGCGGCCCAAATACCGCTTGTGGAGTCCGGAACTGCAGGATATTTGGGGCAAGTGCAGCCGCTGCTCAAGGTAACGGGATAGCCAACGGAGTGGCGCCGAATAATTACCGTGAAATAGGATGTGACCGAGTGCTTTGATTGTATTCCAAAACCGACGCCGAAGACGTTCCCTGTTTGCACTATCCGTTCGACTCCAAGTCAACCTATCCACTGTATCGTCTGGAGTAAGAGTTATCTCCTAAGGTGAGCTCCTTCCGACGCGTCGTTGAGGTCAAGAGATTTATGTTGGACAGCCAACTTTTCGGCGAAGACGAGGACGCGGTAGGAGAGCTTGACGCGGCAGAGCAACAAGGGGAGAATGGTAATTATATCGTTTGCTTAACCCGACCGTTGCTGCTTACAACAACCCAAAGCCAATGAAATCGCAGCCCTGCGCAAAGAAGCGCTGGCCTTCCGAGCAGTCCGGGAGTCACTGCTGTCTCCCACGAATGACGAGGCTGCCAAAACGATCTTTCAAAAAGTACGTTCTCGTGATCATGCGGTTCACATCTTAGCATGTTGACACATTCCAGGTTTTCAATACAGATATACAGAATTTGTTGTCGATGTCGGATATGTGGCGTCACCGAACACCACCTGTGCCACTCGACTACGATAAAATCATGAATGGAACATTTGATTTACGTCCTACAAAACCCTCGACGGGTGGTGCTTCCGAGAATCGGCAACCTGTTAATGGCAAAAGTAGTGAGGTAACCAACGGCAGACCTAACGGCAACGTCAATGGCAGAGCAGTGGTTGTTTGGACCTCGAAACTCAAAGACCAACGCACACTCAGCCTTAAAGATAGCCTTGAACTCTTTGTCTCAAGGTGCGCCTGGTCTATAAGAGCCTCTGTTGTGCCATTCAATGTAGAAATGGCAGCATAAATCGCCTAGCCTCGCGCGTACGCAGTGGAGAAGGTCTTATTTCCTTTGATAAGGACGACGATGACACACTTGATTTCGTGACGGCAGCATCAAATTTACGGTCGACCGCTTATGGGATTGAAGTCAAGTCGAGATGGGATGTCAAAGGTTCGTGTTGAATTTGCTTCATTGATCTACCGACCAACCATTCGAGCAGAGATGGCAGGCAATATCATTCCGGCAATCGCTACGACGAATGCCGTCATTGCGGGCCTTATCGTGCTCCAAGCACTTCATTTCTTGCGCAAGTCATACGAAAAGCTGCGAAATGTACACATACAGTTTAAGCCGGCGGTCCCACTGAGCGCCGTGAGCCTATCTGCGCCTAATCCGCAGTGTGGTATATGCAGAGATACATATATTACCGTGCTATGCGATCCGGTTAGGACTTTGTTAGGAGACGTGGTTAAGGGAGTCCTTGGGAACGACAACCGTGAAGTGAGCGTGTATGAAGACAAACGGGTGTTGAGCGATCCGGACTGGGAAGAGAACTATGAGCGAAGTCTTGAAGGTCTGAATGTGACGCGAGGAAAGTATCTGACTATTGTGGACGAAGAGGGCGAATGGACGAGCATTACGGTGGCTTTGAGCACTCTGCCGTAAGTTACACTACTGATTTTCGCTGCTTTTCCGGCTCATATTCCATATAGACCGAGCCATCCAACTGATGCTCCGCCATATATCATCCCGTCGCCGCTTCCGCAGCCTACGCGGAAGGTTAAACCAGCTCCACTGCTTGAAACACCTCCGCGTAAATCCCTCAAGCGATCTCTGCCCACTGAAGATGAGAATGGTGTAATCGACTTGGAGCCAACACCAAAGCGGGCGCGGGTAAAAACCAATTTGAATAGCCGAAGTAGTGGCGAGAACCCAAAAATGGATTCTCAACTGACTGGGAGCCCAAGCAAGCGACGTAGACTAGACAAAGAAGGATTCTTGTTGATGGATGGAGCCAAAGACGTCCTAGAGGAGGATATCATTGTGATCGATTGACCGTTCGTTTTATTTGCTATGCCACTCGATTCGGTGCATGTATTGTAGTTTCTAGCTGATACTAATTCTTATCCCTGTGGGTTTGGCGTGCCCTCAAGCTCTAGTCCAGAAAAATTTAGCTTTATGTAAAGTTTTAGTTTTATGTTCTTGAAAGCGCACAAACTCCGAGAAGCAAGGGAGATTACATGTTACAATTGAAGCACGAAGTTTTGATTGGTGCGCCTTCTAACTTTTGATTGTAGTTGATCTAGTTCCTGAAATTCAGGGAACGACTCAACTGAGGTCGTACGTATTTTCTGAAATTCCATAGAATGTGATCATGCGCGGCTCATTCAAGTCGCTCAAGGGTCTTACATCAAGTATTTTATGGCCGTGATTCAATATTCATTGGCAATCGCCAATGACGAGGAAAATCATATCGGCGATGGAGGTCTAAACGTCATTCCGGCCGGTTTCGACATGAAAGTCATTTGTACGCTTGCATACTCTGCTGGCCCTGTTAGGCATCAATCGTCTGTGGTTGATGCGAGGGTCATTTGGCAACAGGATGTCACGCGTGACACTACGCGTTTTCATATGAATTCTCGGAAGCAAGCCAAGCAAAAGACCGTAAAGTTTGGTTCATTGTCGACGAGCACTCCTGCACGGAATTATGACCCTTTGACTGTTGTATGCAAGATTGCTGCATTATGATTAGCAAACCACTTAACTACGCCAGTGAACAGTTTTCGGTGACACCTAGTTTAACGACTGCCTCTCAAAGGAATCAGAATTTTTATCCTCTATCGCAAAGTGCTAGCAAAGGAAAGGGAAAGGCAAAAGCAGAAGTTCTGGATCTCACGCTCGAGTTGGAGGAAATTGTCGGTAAGCTTTTTCTCTTCTGTATGATGGTTAGGCGTTGATCCACTTCGTAGATGATCGACTTTGGGTTGATATCTATGAACCGACTACCGAGGCTGAGCTGGCAGTTCACATTCGAAAAGTTGAAGATGTGAGGCGCTGGTTCATTGAAGCTTGCAATGGTGGGCCTTCCGGGCAACTCAAGAAATACCGGGTATGTTCTGTCTCCAGGATATCCTTCACTGTCAGCTCACTCGACATGAATAGCGGATATTAGTCTTGACGGGACCTGCTGGAACTGCTAAAACGGCCACGATCCGTGTTCTATCACGTGAACTTGGCTTTGAGATACTTGAGTGGCGGAATAGTATTAGCGACCCGATCGCGGCGTATGACAGTAAGGCTTTACTTAGAATGCCGTAAATAGTTCTGACCCCGGTGGCCTTTAGGTGAAATCATGGACTACGCCAGTAATGATTCATATGAAGCACTCATGACAAAATTCGGAGCATTCTTCAACCGTGCTTCCAACTGCCAAAACTTCCTTACTTCTCCCGACCACCACCATACAGCAAGCATCCATCAGTCATCCCAACCTAGCTCTTCTCTACGTGACGGGCCGCGAGACACGGCAGGACGTAGGATCATTCTTCTGGAGGATCTTCCGAACGTTCTGCACTCGGGCACTCAAACCATATTTCATACCATACTTCGGGCTGCGGTTCAATCACCTTCGTCAGAACCACCGGTTCCTATTGTAATCATCATCAGCGATGCTCAGACGGTCGGTGAAGCCAACGACGAACGCGTAGCTCAAGGCAGGTATCGAAATGGAGATGGAGATGGAATCATGGATATCAGGACGGTCCTCCCAAGAGATCTTTTGGGTGGTCCATATGTGACGCAAATCAGGTAGGTCACTTTGATTGGCTTTTCAAATTTAACAGTTACAGAGAATGTTGACAGGTTTAACCCTATTGCTCCAACATTACTTCGCAAAGCGCTTCAGAACCTTCTCAACACGCATTTTGCACAAAACAAGAGTGCTCAACCGTCCAAGGATGTTTTGGATGTTGTGGTTGAGACCGCAAATGGCGATATCAGAAGCGCTATAATGGCGCTGCAGTTTGCTTGTGTTTTAAGTCCCCCCATTGGGAAGACTCGTAAGAGAAGAGGCGCGAAAATGACGACAATGATGCTCGAGTCTATCGCACGACGAGAACAGAGTCTAGTATTGTTTCACCTTCTTGGAAAAGTGCTCTACAATAAGCGTATGTAACATTTGTCCTTAAAGGTAAAAAATCTGAGCCTTTGCAGGTAAAGGTGATCCTTCGAATTCTTCAATGAGCGCAAAAAATGTGCAGAAAGAGAACATGCTGGATGCCATGATTCGTGATCCTCCTAAGCTGCCTGTTTGGTTGAAGGAACATGACCGTCGAGCTAGCAGAGTGGATGTTGATGTGCGTATACGCAATACGCTTTTGACTTCGTTATGTCTAATACAATGTATTCAGCTGCTGTATGCAAGCACACCTATAGATTCCGGCCTATATTCGTTGTACATACACCAGAACTACACAGAGTTCGCTACCGAAGTTGAGGAGTGTGACGGTGTTGCGGATTGGCTAAGTTGGGTTGATTCGAGTGGGGGAGAAGTCGTGCGCACTTTCCGCCATCGCCTTTGCGACTGAATAACCTGTGATTTGTAGTGGTACCAAGGCTAACCCCCATCAGTTCCATCTCCTTACTTTAGGAACTTTGCATTCGCTACCCTCACCGGTTCCCCGGAAGAACCAGAAGATTCTCAAACCTCAATTTTTTGAGTATCTTGGAAAAGAAAAGGAAGCCTGGGGAGCTGTTCATGATGTCCATAACTGGTTGATGCACCGGACAAGGGCTCGGGTGCGCACATCAATTTTGTCTTCTGTCTTGAAATGACGATTAATCGCCATGTTAGGATGAAGATGCGTGGCGAACGTGCGGGTTGACTGTATCAGAGATAGCACTTGAGCTCGGAGGGGTGCTCAAAGCTACCAACCCCGACCATTTACCCAAGTCTCATCAGAATTTGATGTTCCGAATGGAATTAACGGCTTCTCAGAGTCAGCAACTTGATGAAGATGAAGTGGACTTTTTGGAGAAAGAGAACGATGACGATGCAAGGTCCGTTGGAGATAAAGGTGACAATACTAATAACATGGTCAATGGTGGGTGGTTAGAAGATGACGATATCGAGGAGTTTTGAAGCATCATTCTGTCCATCAGCTACTCGATAAAGCATTAGTATTAAGCTATCTTACAGGGTATATCGCTGGTTACAGACGCAGTAATGATATTAAGCGTATATATAGTAAAATAAAATAATTGCGTATGAATAAAGTGATGTCATAGTCCAAGCAAGTCAGTCGAAAGCAGGTCCTATGCCTGGTTAACGAATGATGCGCAACGCAGATATCTACCCAAGAATTCTGAGTGAAAGTCCATTCGGTGCTTATCGATCCTTCACGCCCTGCACGACAGCAGCAGTAACGGGCATAGGTCTCCGAATTGTAGCTCGCGCTGTCGAAACGATGTCGCCAGGAGCGCTCGGCGACGCCGTAATGAAGTCCGCCGATACCGCCCCCAGATAGCTGGTAATGTTTTTGGCAGGGAGCCCAGAAAGTAAAGCCTGGGCAGCGATTCTGTTGGTTTCCATGTCGGAGGAGTTGAAGAATGATGAGCGGAATGGTTGCGTTGAGTTGTGGTTGGACCAGAAGGAATCGTATGTCAGTGCCATGTTCAGGGAATCGCTAAGTACAGTGCCAGTGGATGAGGAAGGGTGGTGCGAGTTGTAGGTTGTATTTGAAATTGGACGAGTGATGGATGGAGTAGATATATCTGAGGGAAGGTAACTTGGATATGGAAACATTCCTTTAATATCCCGATTGCTTAGGTTCGAGTTGCTGCTGCTGGGCACATATGGTTGTGCATCGGGCAGTTGAGGTGTTGGGGCACCGTTAATGGTTGCAGGAGTTTCCGTTGGTAGTCTACTCGAAGCATCAACATGCATAGAAGAGTCGTCGCGTTGTGCCGCCACCGACGGCGTCTTGGTGTGGCTCCAATCAGATTTGTTGACTGTCTCGGCAGTATCTCGTCTGGAATCCTGAGAGGCATTCTCCGGCTCTGTACTATTAGGATCTGGGCTCATCGATGTCGATCCATAGTTTGAATCGTGCACAGCAGCCGTTGATAGCAAGGGTTGTAATTTCGATCCCCTGAGACTATGGGAAAGATGGAAGTACAGGTTCTCGACTTCATTCAAATTCTGCCTTTGCTACGCTCCAAGGATTAGTACGTATAATCAATGTACAATGAATGGGCTACCCAGCCGTGCTCGACCTTGAGTTTGGCATATTGGAGGCGTAATTGGAGTTGCCGCGTCAGCTGGGGGAGGATCAGTGAGAGAATGAGGGCTGATGTGTTGAGACGAACATGAACCACCCTTGCCCTCTCGAACGAATGCTTCTTCCTCCTGTCCGAGTCGTGAGCCAGTGCAGGAGCAGCACCAGATGTCACCATGTCGGTGTGCCTAGGGTGAATAACTGCGCGGTTGCCTCTTCCAATGGCACGTGATTCAAAGTAATGATCATGTGACTAGGGTGAATAAGTTAATTATCGGGCTTTTCCAGTATTAACAAATAAAATAGTGAAAGGGCTGATTTCAACTTTCACTGTGTTGAGTGGATATGCGTGATAGATGTTGAGTCTCCTTATCCAGAGTTCTGTGTTTAATATTAGAGCCGGCGCTACAGTGTGTGTGACAGCGTGCGCTGAGTGTGTGACATCGCGCGCTCAGCGTGTGTGACATCGTGACAGCGCATGCTAGAGTATGTGTGACAGCGCGCGCTCAGTGTGTGACATCATGCGCTGTCACATTGTCACACATGGAGCGCGCTGTACTGTAGCGTGCGCTGTGACACTGTGCGCGCTATCACACATGCTGTAGCGTGCACTGTCACACTGAGCGCCGAGGGACTGGGTAGGAGTCTGATGAAACACTTAATTAATAGTTATTTTTATTAGATAAGATATTCATTACATTAGTTATTGTAATGAATGTAACTAATCTATCAGAGTTTCGACAGTACGAGTGCCATCGTCACAGTGAAAGTAAGATAAGGGGTCCCCAATCTTCCCACGCATAACGCCCACACTGGTGTCACCTTTCAGGTTGTGGGTATACGTACAACCATGCCTTTATCACCTGCTTTGAATTTTCCCAAGTGGCTCGAAGAGAATGGGCATCTGCTTCAGCCTCCTGTCAATAATTTCTGCTTGTATCAAGGAAAAGATTTTACGATAATGGTGGTTGGCGGGCCAAACGAACGCAACGATTACCACGTCAATGAAACTGAAGCGAGTGACTAGTCCCTCGTTTCAAGAGTTGTGCTGAAAGTGGGAATTTTTTGGCAGGAGTGGTTTTATCAGCATAAAGGTGGGATGCTACTGAGAGTTGTCGACGAAGGTATATTTCGAGATATCAGAATCGAGGAAGGGGAGATGTTTCTATTGCCTGGCAAGCACTTCTCAATCCGAATAATCAATCATTACTCATTTCCGATGAATCCGCAGCCAATACACCTCACAATCCTGTTCGCTTTGCAAACACAATTGGTATTGTTGTTGAGCGCGTCAGGCCCGAAGGGTCGCTTGGTACGTCGTGTGCCATCTAACGGTACTCTCGGTTGCGTGACTAGGCGGCAGACCGACTTCGGTGGTATTGTAAATCTGGCACCCACTCAAAACCGACTATTATCCATGAGGCAGCGTTTCACGTCACCGATCTTGGGACGCAGTTGAAGCCGGCGATCCAGAAATGGATGAGCGACACTAGTATTAGAACCTGCTCTGGTTGCGGTATGGTAGCAGATGCGAAATAAATAATTGAACGAATAATATTTTACTTGGTCTAGCCTAACTAGAACTTGGCTTAAATGATCGACCCGACCGTGTGAGCAAGGCAAGGCAAGTCATGCCAGCATTACGACACTTTACTTATTCAATCTTCCGACTATCATGATCGTGCTTTAGTCTGGAACAAGATGATTGCCTTCACTATTTACTCTCCTGTCTCTCTGCATCAGCGCAGAACATCTGGACTACTGTCATGTGGGCTGTCCATGCCGCAATGACCCTGTTGCATCTCTTTGGTTCCACTTCGGCACCTCTGGGCTTTCCGTCGTCTGGAAATGGTCTGTGGTTCACCACTCCTGGTGATGTCTGGGCAAGGGATTTTCTGCCTGTTGGAAATGGGCTTCTGGGAGGTGAGTGCATACATCCTTAATGAAACCTGGCTCAGATCGACATGCTGCAGCTATGATGCCCGGCGGTACTGTACAGGAAAGGACTCAGTTGAATATTGAGACGCTTTGGTCCGGAGGTCCTTTCGACGATCCTGTATAGCTTTCCATCCTCACACCTTGCCTCTCAGCCTTATGATCCCCTTCGTAGTCTTACAATGGAGGCAACAAGCAGTCCGCTCAGCCGACAGCCACATCCCAAATCATGCGAGCCATCCGTGAAACGATATTCCAAAGCCCCACCGGTGATATCGACAGTAATATTTGCGTCCTTGACTGTCTTGTTTTCTTGTAATCCTCAACTATGCATAGATATAGAGGGTCTGACTGCACCCGCGGGCGCATATGGTGAGCTTCGTCTTATTACGGCTCCGTGTGCAACTCCATAAATTTCTTTGAGGCTCTTTCGCTGGGTCTGGCTGCTTAATTAGCAACATCGACGCGACAGGCTCCGTTTCTAATTACGCAAGATGGCTTGATCTCGACCAAGGTCTTGTGCGGACCACGTGGACTCAAGAAGGAAATTCATATCAACGGTATAGTTACCCCACAGGTTCCGTTCCATCTCTTGCTGACAAGTGCCATGAAGCACCACTTTTTGCTCTCACAGTAGCAAAGCCTGCGTGCAACACATCTCAACGACTTCGTCTTCCCTTTTCGGATCTAGCAGTCTGCCAGGACTGTCGTACTTTTTCTCCTCTGCCCCTGAAGCCGGATTGCCAACCCCCAATGTTACCTGTCACGCTGCAAATACTCTGTTGGTTCGCGGAACGGCATCCCAGTCCGCAACAAGCATGGTCTACGAACTCCTGTTCCGTGTCTCTGTTTCATCGGGTGTGAGTTCATCTGCGGTCCAATGTATACCCCTGCCGGTCGAGTCTGGCAGTCCTCCAAATGCGACTATACAAGTTTCGGGTGGTTCTACCTCTGAAGCGTGGGTCACATGGGTAGGGGCGACTGATTACTCCATAGATGCGGGCAGCCACGCCTATAATTTCACGTTCCGGGGGGACGACCCGCATAGCGGACTGTCGAGCGTAGTGTCTTCTGCTATCGATTCGTCATACAAAACGTCTCTTGATAAGCACATAGCGTCATACGATGCTCTCGTCAACGACCGGTTTTCTATCTCTTTGGGACACACGCCAGATCTAAATGTTCCGACTGATGTGCTTAGAGCGAAATACCAGGTGGACGTGGGAGATCCGTATCTAGAATGGTTGACGTTCAATTTTGGCCGATACCTCTTGGCCAGCAGTGCACCTGGAGTACTGCCATCGAATCTGCAGGGCGTCTGGGCCGATGGTTGGAGAAATCCTTGGAGTGCTGGTATGTCGCATGTAGTCAGGGTAAAGAGAGTGCTCACCACGATCAACAGATTATCGTGCGTTACCACCCATGATTCTGCCGCACGGCAATGACTTGTAAAAGACGCCAACATCAACGTCCAGATGAATTATTGGATCGCAGAGACGACAAACCTGGATGTGACGTACCCTCTGTTCAACTACCTTGCGGTCTGTGTTGTGCAATGTATTCCTTGCGTTCCTTATACTCCCATTAGAAAACATGGGTGCCACGGGGAAAGCACACGGCACAAGTGTTGTATAATATCAGTCGTGGATGGGTCACGCATAATGAGGTATGGGGATTCTGCAGTGCCTTGGGTGTCTCTGACATCTGTTTTCGACGTAGATGAATGTACGGTTTTGATACCGGGAATGTTGTGAATGTTACTAACCGTCGTATTCAGATATTTGGGCACACAGGTATGAAGGGTGGAGGGAATACAGCTTCGTGGGCGGACTATCCAGGTAAAGAAGAATGTCGAATGCTTTGCCTTGTTCATTGACCTGAGTCTAGAGTCCAATGCATGGATGGTGGGTAGAGTCCGTTTCGTTGATTAATGGTGTTGACCTGTATAGATGATTCATGTTTGGGACCACTTTGATTACACCAACGATATTCTCTGGTGGAGACTGCAAGGATGGCCATTGCTCAAAGTGAGTCCATGTTTAGCAGCGGTTGCCCCTGTTTGACGGTGCGCCAGAGCACCACGCAATTTCACCTTGACAAACTGATACCGGATCTGTATTTCAATGATTCGACGCTCGTGGTGAATCCTTGCAATTCTCCAGAACAGCCACTTATCACGTTCGGCAAGTCGGTTGTTGCACATGTCCGGCGTGAAGCGCTGACCCTGAATAGGATGTGCTCATTCCCAACAAGTGATTTGGCAACTGTTCAATGCGGTGGAAAAGGGATTTGCTGCGTCGGGAGATACGGACTATGCTTTTCTGAAAGGTGCTATGCTGTGTTGTCTGTTATATGGTGTCGAGGCTGACGTGGTGGCAGAGGTGTTAACTAAGCGTGAACAGATGGACAAGGGATTGCGTATTGGTTCATGGGGTCAGCTCCAAGGTGTGAATTGTGCCTACCATATCGTGGCTGGAGTTGGGACTAAAGTATGCTCTAGAGTGGAAGGTGGACAGGGACTCGCCGTCCGATACACATCGACATCTTTCACACTTGGTCGGACTTTATCCTGGGTATGCGATTGCGTCGTATAATCCGACGCTGCAGCAGAACAGCCAGGGACGGCCATATACCAAGGAGGAGATTCTGGAGGCGGCAGCGGTCAGCTTGTTGCATCGCGGGAACGGAACAGGTCCCGACGGTGATGCTGGATGGGAGAAGGTGTGGCGGGCTGCTGCCTGGGCGCAGCTGCGGAACGGCACTGCGTTCTATCACGAGCTTACGGTGCGTTTCTGTCCGTGGACTGGGCAATAATCGAGGCTAAGCTGTAGGATAGTATACCCTATACGAAAATTTTGGGCGCAACTTGTTTAGTCTTTACGATCCATCCTCCTCGCAGCCTTTCTTCCAGATTGACGCCAATCTCGGATACCCTGCCGCGGTCATGGTAAGTTCAAACTTCCGCTAGTGGACAAGCTCATACAAAGTTTGCACTAGAATGCATTGATACAGGCGCCTGATGTGCCAACGCGGGAAACACGGTTGTCTGTGACGCTTCTTCCTGCACTCCCTGAGCAATGGCCCACGGGATACATTCGCGGGGCGCGAATTCGGGGTGGCGCGAGCGTGAACATGAACTGGCTTCGAGGCGACCTCATCCGTGCGGATTTTAATGTTGATCCGGGGATTCAATTCCCCAGACATATCCAGGTCATTTACAAAGGCAGGGAGATTGGGAATTTTGTCACTGCGCCTGGTCTATCTCAATCATTCACGGATTTTTCAAGTGTATAAGTAGTATAAGTAGTGTAATTACAAGTTGTGCGGACGTGTTTACTGATATTTGATCACCTCTTTGACTCTGCACCGACAATCGCGATGGATGCGCTTTCTTCAGACGCGAGCGTACCGGACCAACGACAGTTGATTGGACTGTGGGAGGCGTTGCAGCGTGCGTCCACAAGGGACAAACCGCCGTCGAAGCTGCTGTTCGAATTTGCGGGCGGGATTGCAGATGTCGTCTCCACCAGCGATGATGGATCTATCAACATGTACGACCTGTTGTGTCCGCGAAAGGAATGCGGGAGCGTTCTGTTGAAGAAGGGCGTTGCGACGCTGGCTGAGAGACCGAGTGTGCAGGTGGGACGGGAGAAGTTCGTTTGCTAGGGCTGACGCTGTATGAGTGTTTTTTTAGCTGGAACCAACGGACCCAGAGAGGCACGAGCTTTTGGCAGGGTTGCCTGAGCCGCCAGCGGGGATGGAGTGGTGGTTGATCACACCGTCTCCCATGGCGTTTGAAAACATAGCGTTCTCACGGCCAGTGTCCTCGCCGTCTTCGCAAGGTACGTGTGCATGCCATGGTCCCCGTGTCGTGTGCGGTATTCATGTAGCAGAACCGCGCCTGAAACTGCTCGCGTGTGCCGAGTGTGATCTGGGACCGTTGGGATGGAGCGTGGAGGGAGGGAGAGAGTTTTGGCTGGCGAGCACGCGGGTGGGATATCAGCTTACGTGAGGCGTAACACAAACGTTTTGGAACAGCACCGCGCAGCGCGCCTCCGTGTCATGTCGCTGCACAAGCTCACTTCGCTGTCCACACAGACGCTTTCGCTACTGCTTGAGCGCCAGCGGCTGCAGAGCTTTGCCCCACCACCTCTGTCGTCCGACTCGCCTGCTCCGTCTGCATCGACGCACCTGCCGCGGATCGTGGAGAACCTGGCGCAATTGCGGGCTGGCATTCTTGACCTTGAGGCGAGGGAGGGTTCAGAGGCCGCGTTGCAGCTCAGGAGCCAGTTTGAGAGGATGAGAAGCATGGTGGGGGGTGAAGCCCATGTGGAAAGGTACGTTTGGGTTCAAACTTTGGCGCCGGTGTTCTGGAACGTTGAGCTTGTTGTGCAGCCTGGACGTCGAGCGGGGGGAACCGTCGACGTCTATGCCTAAGCCGTTGTTGGTACCGCACAAGTCGTTGACAAAATCATCGAAGGAGTTTGCATTGTCAGCGGCATACACGCCGTATACGGACGACCCGGAGGAGGAGACTGATTCCAACGCGATGATGCAGGCACAGAGGCAGATGATGAATGGTGCGCCTGCAATGCCAATTCATTAGCTTGTCGGTCGTCTCACTTGCGGCAGAACAAGATGCCCATTTGGACAGGTTGTCACATTCCATTAACCGACAGCATCATATATCTCTTCAGATTAATGATGAGCTTGATGTGCATGCTGGACTCCTTGAGGAGCTGGACACTAGCTTGGATGGCACGGACACCCGGCTTCGCGGTGCGCGGCGACGATTGGACAAGTTTGCCAAGGGAGCTAAAGAGAACAGTCAGTATTGTTTTCCCTGTCTTTTTTTCTTTCTTTCTTTTTTCCGCTCGTGCCAACAGCATTGGACAGGTTCAGCAGTGATGATTGTGGCATTGATATTGGTGTTGCTGATATTGATCATTGTATTCAAAACATAAGATACCCTTTAACATATGTTAAGCACGAGGGTAACTCGTAGCGGAGTTTAAAGCATAAATAGAAATAGCGGTGGACTTTGTTTTTGTTCGTCATGTCTGACGGCGACCGCGACGCGCTTGTGCTCGCCGCCGCTGCCACCGCCGTCCTTGCCACTGCTGTCCTTATCTGCCACCCCAACTTCATCCGCCCCGCTCTTCTCCGCACATCTCTCCACCTCCCACCTGCTGACCCCTTGCCAGATACGCCCCGCACTGACCCCGACAAGTCAAAGACCGTGCGCACAAAGGAGAGACGCCGCAGAGGGAAGGATCCCCTCCGCGACATCCTCAAGAGCGGGAAAAAGCTCAAGGCTCTCTCCAGTCCTAACCTCGCCCCAGACAGGCCGACATCCACAACAACTGGCCCTGCTTCAGATTCACAAAGCCCAGCACCTTCCTCTTCGCGCTCCGTCTCCTCCTCCAGGAGTCGCACACGTACCCCTCTGCAGGACGCCCAGCCCTCGGACGGAGAGGACCAAGCAGCGTCTGTGGTCTCGACTGTTTCAGATGCCGACCAACTCGCCAGTCGCCAGTCCGAGCCTCGTGATTCACCTGCCACGCACCCGTCCACGTCACTCTCTTCCGAGTCCGCCCCTTCATCCGACAGCAGTCCAACACCTATCACGACGCCGGCAAACATTTCGTCTAATCTCGGCACGGACGGCCCGCCCGTAGCCTCGAAATCCCCGCAAATTTCAACACCGGTTCATGCACTGCTTCGGAAGTCAAGTGTGCCCGATGCGGACACACCGACAGCGACCAGCAGTGTCAACGGCTTTAACGGGATACGCCACGCCCTTACGCCCAGGCGTACCCCAACGCCTTCAGCAGACATCAACACTCCACCTCCTTCGGTCGCCATACAAACGCAACTCGCGTCTGTCCGAGGCGCATTAGAGGCTGCACGGCAGAGAGAAGCTCAGATGAAAGCTGAGCTGGAGAGGTACGCAAAGGAACTCGAATTTATGCGCTGGGAGAGCGCAGGCTGGCGGAGAAGAGAACTCGAGGTTCTCCTATTTCTATGCTTTACATTGACATCCGGTTCTGATTTCTTTCTCGCAGCTCCAAAACCAAGTTCACTATCTTGCGCATCAATTGCAGACCGTTGCAGCCTCGTTTTCCCCAATACGTGCTAGTGCACCTTTGGCAAGCTCCCCCACGCCTCCCTTGAATGGAACTGCCTCTGCCTCGTCCAACAGTAGCAATTCTTCCTCAAGCGCCAATGCAAGTCCAGCCAAGAAAGAATATAATCTTCCGCCACAATCCCAGATCATTCCACCCTCACCGCAAATCGTACCATCCTCGGGTTTATTTTCACCCATGTCTATGATGCATTCTCCTGTGTATTATGGGTATCCGCCGACAGGTGGAAATCACTACTCGCATTTTTCACCGCAAAATCATCCCCATCCACACTCTTTCTCACTATCACCAACGCAACAGACCAGTCTCATGTCAATGTTTTCTCCTAACGGAAGTGCAACTCCAAATTTAGGAGGTGGCAACTCTGCTCCATCATCTATCCCTGATTCCTCGTCATCGACAGGGTCCTTGTCTCCGGGAAGCAGGGTAGACCGTGGGAGGAGAAAGGTCCGCGGGAATATGCACTTGGGAGGCTGGATGGGTCTCAGCACTGAGGAAGAACGCGAGAGTTCCGACGACGAAGAGAACCAAGTCAACAAGGCCCTGGCTGATGCGATTTTGAAGCGGCCAGGCTGTCTCCGATTAGGAAGCAGAAAGCCGCGTTCTAGCCCAAACGGAGAGTCGGCAACGGATGGAAAGAGCTCTCCGAGCTCAGAGAGCCAGGCAGAGTTTACTTTCCCCTCCTTGTCTGCCCTTGGAAACGTCAAATGGGGCAAACAACGTAGTGCCGATAAGGACAGCGAGTCTGTCGCGAGTACACCGGCAAAGGTTAATGGCCTCCCCCAAAATTTAGAGGAACTGTTAGACACGGAAGCACAGGCGGCTGACCCACAACCCGGTGCTTCTGACTTACCCGCTGGATAGTTTTTTTTCTTTTCTTTTCAAATTCGAACATGGGTCTTCTCTGGGATTTTGTTCATATTCTTATCATTACATTTTTGGTTATTCAGATCCCGCCGTCGTTACTTTACATGCAGGACATTGGGTGCATTCAGACATTCTTTGCAACTTTCTATACTCCTCGGCCTAATGAAACGGGCGCAGACTTTGCAGCACTGTAATTTTGCAATTTTATCCTCTACAATATCACATGTCATGTAGTACAACATCCAATCTATGGCGGGCGGACGTAAGGCATTTAAGTATAGAATTTCCGATTGTCGTTCCTTCCAAACAGCTTAGTCCTAATCTCTGGTAGCATCTGCGAGAAGTGAGTCAACATTCTTGAACTGTAAGTGGAATATCTCACTCGGTCTTCCAACAACCTCAATCTTTCGTCGAGGGTATTATCCAGTGTAATTCTATTCGACGCATTGACGATTTTCACACCACCAGGACTAAATAGACAACTCAGCATTCCATTTTCTAGTCCGTGAAATGGACACACTTACGACTCATCGCTCAGGGACTCTTGGATTTGGATCGCTACCTCCCGTCCACTGATTTCTTTATAGGCTTGTTTGGCGCCGTCCGCTGCTTGCTGCACAACCTCTGCGTCCTTTTGCCGAGCATACACGATGACGCTTGGTTCGAGAAGCATCAAGAGACCCTGTGTGATCACTCCCTCGAGAAACTGGGCGTATCTGCCACTATTCTCCGATGCATCGGACAGAGATAGAAGAGAACTGCGGGCGGTAGCAAAAAGGTCCTGCAGGTTCTCTTCTCTGCGATGCAGGAGCTTCAATCTCGACTTGTTCGTCAATGTGGATTGAGCGCTGCAAAAATTCAAAAATCGTTAGCCGATTCCCGAAAATTTTGTTGAAAAAAAGCGGAGTTGGAGCGAACATTTTCTGCGCCACCTCTGCTCCCTTGCGCTTCTTGTCGAATTGCGCATCGATGGCTAACTGTTCTTGCTTCACGAGCTTAGCCTAGGCCTGGGGTCCTGAGCTGAACATCGGGATATGGGAGTGCCCGGCACACCTTTTCGATGGCGAACTCCTCGTCAGCCTTGATTCGGATTTCTCTGCCCTTCTCAAGAGCTTCTTGCTTGATGAAGGCGACCTAGGCAGTGCGCGTGAACAGAATGAAATCGTGTCGAGAGGCTACCGACCATCTTGTTGAGCTCGTTCAGTACTTCTTCATCGTTCATTGGGCGCGACATCTTGGATTGGCAGGAAGAGTCAAGGTCTGGGGAGCAGCCAGTGCTTAGGCGTGAGAATCTCTCTTTGTAGCGTCCTTTGCTCAACTGCCAGCGAACTTGGCCGCCGCAACATTCTCTAGTCTAATCAACTACCGCAACTTGTATCATCTATGTCTCCAGCTCAGCGTCTCAGCGTTTGCAAATCTCCCACATTTTGATATAGTCTCTGATGGCAATGCTTAGCATTTTATGAAATCAGGCGTGTCATATCGCATCCACGTACATCCGCAACGATCTTTCCTCGTCGCTTTGCGGCCATGTGGCCGCCCACTGGTTCTGTGCCTTTGCAAAGTCCCGCATGGCCGCTGTTTCATGGTGTGAGTGACATGTATGCGCAATAAGCCATTGTGCCTCACTCAGTGAGCCATCGTACCAGGGTTTCCCGCCCTTGTTGTCTGGAAACCAGCCAGAAGTGCCGCCTGCGGCGATGTCAATGATGAGATAAAACGCTATTCAGTTTTTGGCATGAATTCCTCTTCTGGTCATCGTTTTGGCCACGCACCCTGGTCGAACGGCGCGGACGGTCCGCTATTCGCCCATGGATTGTTAACGACGACTTTTGCGCTGCCGTTCTGTGCGGTGTCGGGGAACCTGAAAAACGGATCTCATCAATAAGGCCTTGGCCCGTGATCTAAACTTCGTCACGAACCCGCCACGCTGCCAAAAACTCTTTCTCTTTCCCGCGAGGCGGATGTTGAGCATCGCATTTAACCTTGAATCCGTGTAGAACCTCATAAAGTCCCGATCCCATTCCAAGCCATACACGTGGAAGCCTTGGTCAAATGATGATCGTTTGAGCGTGTACCTTGGAGAGCTTTAGCGCGTGCGCCGAACAAGGAAACTGGTCGAACTTGCCAACCATAGATCTGGTTCAGAACAGTTGGAAGTGGGCCATAGTTCACTGATGATCGAACAAAGTTCGATCCTTGTGCAGGATACGATGGCCCATTGCCCCGTGCTTCCAGGAGATCTATTTCACCCGAAGTAGGCCACTGCCCATACACATTCTGTTCCGGAAGCATCCAAACCGCAGGCCAAAGCCAATCTCTGTTAGTCGTTCCGTTATTCTCGGTTCGCATCAATCACCAATCATGGGCTGACCCTCTAGGCAATTTGGCCTTGAATTCAACTTTTCCGTAAGTAATGTTCTTCTTTCCCTTTGTGTTTATGCGTGCGCTCATCACGGGATTGATGACAGTTCCTCTTGCTGCATTGCTAGTGACTGTACACGCGGTGCGATTTTTCGTCGTGCATCCTGCAAGAGTGTAATTGCCACCGTTGAGGACGTTCTGCACAGTATCCGAGGTCAAGGTTGGGTAAATATAGAGCTGGGAGTTTCGAAGGAAGAGGTTGTTGGATGAATCTGTCGTCATTTCAAACTCGCCGTTTCTGCGCAGTTTGAACAAAACACGGAATTTGGGCTACGAACACCACTTACCCGAATCCTCCAAGTTCAACATCGTAAGACCATACAGAAGTGTCCAACGACGTTCCATCGAAATTTTCGTCGAGCACCAAGCATAACTTGCTAGGATCTAATTTTTGCACAGACGAAATACCGTGCCAACAAAGCACTGCGGCGCTGCCGAGGCCCATCAATATGCACGCCACGGTGATGACGTAGCTGACGGTCGCGCGGGGTTCTTTCTTGCTCAGCCATGGCTTTTCTGACGCTGGGATTGGCGCGGTAATACGTGTTGAAGGAAGAGGAGGTTTCGACTTGGGCAGGGTGTAGGGCAAAGCGGAAGCAGATGCCGATGGAGATGAAGAGTCGGTACCTATCAGATGCGATGGACGCGTCGGCGGTGACCATAGCGACGATGAAGGCCTCGACGCTGGGGACAGGAACGGTGCCCTGAAATTTTGGGCGCTGGATGATCGCGGGATCTGGGAGTCAGCTTCCACCGAATGCTGAAGCGCGGATGCAGCGACAGGGATGGAGGTCAGGTTTCCTGCCGCACTTCCCCTGTAGATGGCATTGGACGAATTCGTGAATGGCCCCTGTGGTCGCGACAGGTCCGACGCGATCGTGCCCAAGTTTGTCCTGGAGGTGGATGCACTTTCGTCGTCACTTGCATGCTGGCGCCTGCTTAGCGCTCGCAAGCCCGGGATGAATGTACCAGGGTCAGGATTGCCCGGATAGGCCTGGAAGGGGAATGTATAAGAAGAGGGCGGTGCCCGCGGAGTGTGTGGCGGGGGCGTCCCTCTGCGTTCAGTATTTCGTGCCATCCGCGAGCGGCGACGGTGCGTTTGCGTCTTGCGGTGAAATGAAGAGCGCGACTGCTCCTTCTCGGAATCTGACGGCGTGTCCGTTTGATGGGAGCCCTCACTGTTCTCTGCAAAGAAGAAGGGGCGCGGCGGGGCGAGCTTCGTGTCGTCGTCGTTCGCCGCGCTCTCTTCTGACGAGGAGTTATGAGAGTCAGACCTCATGGTTCAGACCTGCAAGCAACGAGCTGTCCGCGTTCTATGTCCATCAAGGAGATAAATGAGGCATGGCCAAATATGGTCACCCTAGTGCTTCCCAACAAATTAGAAGGATCACATCGTGGTCAGTTTAGCTCCCAAGTCTTTGCAGCCCGTAGGTGGGAACCAATGCTCCAACCCGATATTATCTCCGCGATAAGGACCCCAGACACCAGCTGATGGTGTGTGTGTTGGTCGTGCTGAACTAGGATAATATTGCGTCCTTCATTTTCGCCTTGCTCATGGACTACGACCGCAACGATGCACTCCTTCACTGGATTTTTCGCCAGACACAAGGGGACGCGTGGTTTCGTCCCAACGAAGAGCACATTTCTTCGGGTGTCGCTCTTCGTATCTCGGAAGGTACGTGCTAGCGTCGGTCTTCACGTTGTTTGCTTCCTGACGAATCCGTAGCGCACTTGGAAGGAGCACCCGCGTTCCGCGTTTTTCCCTACGAAAACGCTACTCTCGAACCCTTCGAGACTGCCATCTCTGCCCTAAATCCTCTCGTTGCGGTCAAAGTCAGAAATGCAGCTGTTCATGCAGCTCTCGGAGAGGTGTAAGTGTCGTTTCATCTATTTTTCTCTCGGCGTCGCAAGCATCGCCACATCATTATCTGTGCCAACTAATCCCTCGCTACTGTGCAAACAGTGCGCCAGAAGACAAGCACGTCTACGTCGATGCTAATACCCGTATACAACTCGTTGAAACGATGCTCATGCTGTCACACGCCGACAAGGAGCAATGTGCAGCATTTATCGTAAGTCCTGTCAAACGTAGCAACACATTGCCTTGACATTATCTCCGAAAGAGGGATGAACGGGTTCTGGTCGTTTGGTCAGAGTCAATAGACCATATTGTCCCATCCTGTCATGAAATCGAAGAAAAACTGATCAAGTTGCTATGGCGATCGCGACCTACGAGGCCTGGGAGTGTGAACACCAGTCACGGGCATGGCAACAGTAGGCCACCTTCTGTTGCCGATGTAAGCGTGGAGGGCTTTACGCCCGCCGGGGGTAGCATGAGAGGCTTTAGCCGTGTGGGCTCCGCTGTGGGATTGAGTGGAAAAGTTTCAGGATACAATTTTTTTGGGGATGTACCCAACGGAGATAACAAGGAAGCTGCCAGTCAGAAGAGGGAGGAAGTATCATCCACTCCTGAGACAGCCAACGGTCCAAAATCTGTCTGGAATAGGTGGTTCGGCAAGAGCAAATTTGAAGATGTCGATCTCGAGGCGCACAACCGAGATCAGAGACCAGTCATGTTATATGCGCCACTTTACAATGGAATAGCAGCAGGACTGTCATTCGGTTTGTCCAATGTCATGAGTATTGCCACTTCACTGAGTCTGGTCTGGTTCTTTAGTTTTCATCGGGACTGGTGTCAGTGAGTATTTCACCCGTTACACCGCGCAGATTGGAGTTGACGTGTGGACCCCAGGCACGTTGCTGCAAGAATGGTCTCTTGATGGGCAATCCACTCGTTTTGCTTTGTGTGCTCTAGTCCCTCTTCTTTATTCTGTCTCTCTGGTGAGCGGAAACAGTACAATGATCCGGTCAAGCTCATCTGTGCAGTTTTTCACTTTGCAAATAATGCAAAATATATCCATGGTGTACGTTAGTTCCGATTGCCACTTGACTGACACGCTGAGGCCCCGCACTTAGGATTGGCCCAATTGCCCACTACCACAAGAACTCCAAGTACTATTCTGCCATAAAGCCCTCACCTAACAAGGTAGTGGACATGAATCTACCCCATATTACAATACAAATGCCCGTGTACAAAGAAAGCTTAGAAGCGGTGTTGTGAGTGCCGTATATTTTTAGCAACTGGATCTTACCTTTCCAGGACACCATCTATCGAGTCCCTCAAAAAAGCAATGCAAACTTATGCGAGACAAGGGGGAACATCAACAATATTTATTAACGATGACGGATTACGGGTTGGTCTGAAAATTCGTGCGTGATCCTTTTACTAAACCCTGGACAGATCATCAGTGCCGAAGAGCGCGACAAGCGTATAGCGTATTATGCGAACCATAATATAGGTTGGGTTGCGCGTCCAAAGCATGACAGCGCAAGCGACGGATTTAAACGTGCCGGTCGGTTTAAGAAGGCTTCTAATTTAAACTACGGTTCGATGAACACGAGTGTAAGGGATTAGATATTCTAACACCCTTGCAGGGCTTGCGCTTTCACTGAAAGCAGAGAAGCGACTGGAGGCGCTCATAGCAGCACGGGATGAAACGAACAATACCCGGTCGTCTTCTTCCGATGACCATAGTCGCCAACAACCGCAGTACGGAATGCAGTATCAACATCGGGAAGGAGATGATCAAGAAGTTTCTGGTGCAACACCCATCGCTATTGTGAATGGATCAAGAGACGGACAAGCAAATGAGGAACTAGAAGAGAAAGCGTTAGGCATGACGATTGAAGAGATGTGGGAGGAAAGTGGCAGGCGATGGCGACCTTGGGCCGCGAACGGCAAGGCTACAAGAATTGGCGAGATAATACTACTTGTCGATTCAGACACAGTCGTTCCTGAGGACTGCTTGAGAGATGCTGCGAGAGAGATGTACGAATGTCCCGAGGTCGGGATCATCCAGCATGAAAGTGGTGCGTGCATATTTCTACTCGCCCAACTAATACTTATTTTCATGGTGAAGATGTCATGCAAATCGCGCACCACTATTTCGAGAATGCATTCTCCTTCTTCACTAGAAGAATTAATCGGTGTATTTCCTTGAGTGTGTCAATCGATATCTCGTGATCAAATGGCGCTTATATCACCTTTACAGCATGCGCGAACGGAGAAGTAGCCCCATTTGTAGGCCATAATGCGTAAGTTCTTGGATCTATTTGACCTGCCTCCCTGACGCGATAAAGTTTCTTGCGCTGGAAAGCGCTTCAAGATGCTTCCTTCACGGACTCGTCTGATGGAAAGGAGAAGATCTGGTCTGAATCTAACGTATCGGAAGATTTTGATATGGCACTAAGGCTCCAGCTTAAGGGCTATACTGTTCGGTGTGTACGCTATCTTGCAATTTTAGATATTCCTCAAAGTATCGAGCTGTAGGTGGGCTACTTACTCGAAAGGAGGCTTCAAGGAGGGTGTCTCTTTGAGCGTAGACGATGAGCTGAATAGATGGCAAAAATATGCATACGGTTAGTTGGAGTCTGCCTTGGACATGTCTGCTGAAAGCGAACGTAATCTCCAGGTTGCAGTGAGTAAGTGCAGTAAATCCTGCGATTGTTATATCTTGTATATTGATTTCCGTCAGGCTACTTTTCAACCCAATAGTACAATGGTGGCGCAAAGGTCCCATCAACCACCAGATCCATCGTTTTCTCTGGTCCAAAGCACCTATCCACTATAAATTCTCTATGTTGGCTTGTAAGCGTGGTTCGATACCTCGAAAGCCCCAGAGCTGATGATGATGTGCTAGACATGTTTTCATACTGTATGTAGAGGGGAAATATCAACTCAATCGAAGCCTAACTATCGGCGCATAGATGGCATTGCTGCTGCCGTGGTAATCGGAATCATCAATTATATCCTGCTTGGCTTCCAATTTCCCGTCGATGGTTTCTACATACATTCTTTTGAAATTTGGCTGGCGACTACTGTAGTATTTTATGGCTCAGGGAATCTGGGTTATACGCTCCTGGAATACCGTCTAGGCCACAAAGAACTGGTTGGTGAATTTAATCTTTGTCAAATCGCGTTGTTGACACTCTTGAAGATTGCTGGTTTCCTGGAGAATATGATGTGGATACCGTTCTTGTGAGTGGTTATGCAGATGATTCGTGCATTTGATCAAGTTGTTTTAGTTTTTTCTTCTTCGGCGGCTTGCCTGTTCCATTGAGCCTAGCAATGTTGGCGCACCTTTTTTCGTACGATATCACATGGTCAGCCACGGTGAAAGAAGTCGAGAGGTCAAATTTTTTCAAAGAAATTCCAAAAATATTCAAGAGGTAAAAGTACAAGACTACCTGCGTCGAACGCGTCTGATTCGCCCAGGTTTTGGTTTTCCTTCTTGGTATCGTTTATAATCATTGCTGGCATGGTCATATGTGGCACATCCCTCGTACCTCTGGCCTGGCGAATAGATGCGTCTGGATGGGCTGTCATATTCCCTTTGATGTACGCCGTTCGCTCATTCCCATGCTTAAACTAACTTCGCTAATAGAATCGTTGCGGGGTGTCATCTCTTCTTTCCCGTAAGTGACCCAAATCAGACGTCATTTAATGAACTCACGAAATACATCAAGATCGTGCTGAATCCCTGGTTGATGGTGTTCTCATACTAAGACGGTGGCGACGCGGACTACTACTCATTTACGGACATATAGGACAGACTCTTTAGGCCGTTCAGTTCTGAAACGTAGACAAGGCATAGAATGGCTTGCACTATACTGAAATATGTCAATGGCCGATTTGAACGGGGATGATCACTGATGGTTCGACAAGGTGCTCGGGGGCACTTACTACACAGGAACACTTCAAGACGCTGCGCATGACGCGAACCGTTGCCCGAGATTACGGCGTCGCAACCTGCACGTACCGTTGGAGACACACATAATGCCCTGTCGAATCACACAAAGGGAGCACCGCGCGCGAGACCCGGTACGTTCCCATCCTTGAGCGTTTGCAACTGCAACTGCGGAGGCGAATCCAGCACCATGTAAACATCATGCATAAATTCCTTGTTTAGTTAGTCCACTTTGCTTGCAAGGGTGCCGGTAAGTAATGAGCGGCACGTACACAAGCTGTCAAAAAGTCATGGTTGATAATCACAAAAGTGTACCTGGCAGACTCGGAGGCCGTGAGACAACTAGACGGCATCTTCCGACGTCATTTTGATCTTCACCCATACACGAGATGGCTCAAAATCGCATGGCGATATGGACCGCTGAGGATGTGGAAGAGGATGTTGATCTTTCGCTTGCACTAGGAAGCTACGGCCAAAACGGACATTATGACGATGGTTGGCTCTCTTGTCGTCCTTTGGATTTATTTTCAATGTGCCCTGCTAGCCCGCCTCCCGCAGCCTCAAATCGACGAATCCACTTTTATTGCTATGCAACAGCATATAGCGCAACAAGCAGCTTTTGCACAGATACCAGATGTCGTGAAAGGCGTGAGTAATTATTTTGCCTTAACACAGGGCCAGTTATGAGTAATAATATCAGTTCATCGTTCACTTTCACCAAGCTGTGCTCGAAAACAATCTAGTAGAGATTACTGTTGCATATGAGAGCGGCTGGAATAAGTATACCGAAAAGTTTTACTCAAGAACGGAATGGCCAGAGGCAGAGGTAATCGCACCCCTTGTGAATGATGGTAAGCTGCGCCTTTCCTGGTTCGTATCGGACTAAATGTATCGCGTAAGATCCCATATTCCTTATATTATACCGCGAACTTTATTACAGACACGTCTACTCGCGGCTTCAACCTAATATTGACGATCGATTTCACTCCTACGAGAATAGCTGCGAGCTATTCAATTATCTGCTGAGTTCGCCGAGCCCTCACATAGCATGTGTATGATTTGACATCAGCGCTTCAGACTCGGACGGTCCCGTACCGCTTGAACTTCCCGAACAATGGCTTTGGGACATTATCGATGAATTTATCTATCAATTTCAGGTGTTCTGCACATGGCGATCAAAGGTCAAGTCAAAATCGGACGACGAACTCGTGATGCTTTCTGAAGGCGTCCCTGTGAGCGCATTGCTTTTCAGCCCTCCGTGACGGATGATGCTCATGCGACGAAGGTTTGGAGCTCGTACAGCGTACTCAATGTTCTATACTCCCTTCTACAAAAATCTAGGATTAATGAGTACATCATTGCGCAACAGCAAGGGAAATCACCTGAAGAGACAGCGTATGTCGCTTATGTTGCATCTACGTCGATCTCAATGCTAATCAACGAGTAGAGAGATAGTCGGAGAGTACGGACAACGTCCGCTGTATCGAATGCTAGGTTACTTCAGTATCATTGGGTTACTTAGAGTGCACGTTCTCCTGGGGGACTTTACATTGGCTCTGAAGGTCATGGATAACGTGGAATTAAACCAAAAAGTAATTGTGCTATCTGCTCTTCGACCATTTTCTCCTGACCTTGGCATAGTCATCGTTTACGCGCGTAACTGCGTGCCATGTAACGACGTACTACTACGTCAGTTTTTGCTACATGATGCTTCGACGGTATACGGATGCCACCCGCACGTTTATCACTATCCTCAATTTCATCATGAGGATGCGACAATATCACACTCGCAGTTACCAATATGATCAGGTAAGGATATCCATTAGAACATTTTAACCGCAGAGCCTGACTTGAGTCAGATCAGCAAAACGGCAGACAGAATGTACGCGCTGTTTGCCATGTGCAACGCCATTTCGCCCAATCGACTGGATGACAGTATTGCTAATACTGCAAAGGAGCGTTATGGGGACCAAATATCAAAAATGTCACGCGGAGGGTGAGTTGTTGGTCTCTCACTTGAACAGTTATTAATGGCATGCACAGGCAAGAGGCATTGGCCGCGTTTGAAGAACTCTTCTTGTATGCATGTCCCAAATTCATTACTGCCAACCCGCCACCCTATGAAAACCCTGCGGCGATCTCGATGATACTGTCTCCAACATCTCCAACTGAGTCTCCATCACGGACGTCCACGCCACAGGTAGATCCTACGCACAGACACCTCAACCTATTCCTAGCGGACGTCACTGCACACGCGCCTGTCCCAACACTTCGGAGCTTTTTGAAGCTATATACGAGTCTTGGTGCACAGAAACTGGCAAATTTCTTAGATACTGACGAGGAGGAGATGGTGCAAGAACTGATGATGATGAAGCAGTCAAGCCGCCAGCTTAGTCGAATATCAGGAAATGAAAAAGGACTTCTTGATGGCCAGGTCATTTCAACTAGTGATCTAGACTTTGTCATTGATGAGGTTTGCCTTGCTACCACGCTGTGCATTTATGAGGAGCTCATTGTGCACACAGAATACGGTTCACATTGCAGAGTCTACTGTCGGCAGGCGTTACGCATGGTGGTTCATCAAAAACACGGAGAGAGCACAGCGGATTTATGATGAGCTTAAGAGCATGCCGTTGCCTGCACCTCCAAAACAGGTTGGGCCCGTGTCGTCTGCAGGGCCTCATAATACGAACGATACGAATAAGAGGACAGGTGGACCGAAGGTGACATGGGGAAGCGTGAAGGTGGCATGAGCATCGGTAGTTGTATAACGATATGTAGGTGACTGCCAAATTGGGAAAGCTTGCTTGTCATGGACACTTGCGACGACGCTCCTACAGCCTCTGCCTCCACAATCAATGAACATCTCACATTTCCATCTGCATCGACAGACTCCGCTGAACCAGCGGCTTCTGCCCCTTCGCAGCCGCGTGTCGTATTGAAGGACAGGTTATATGTCGGTAATCTACATCCAAGCGTCGACGAGTAGGTCTGCCGGACTTTGCTGGTGGCGCAACCTCACTTTTCGGCAGATACACCTTGCTCCAGGTGTTCTCTAAATTTGGCAAAATCACCAAACTCGATTTTCTGTTCCACAAGACCGGTGCTCTGAAGGGAAAGCCAAGAGGCTACGCCTTTGTCGAATACGGCGAGCAAGCTGTGAGTATTGTTTCGTCTGTATCATGTTAGTAATGGCCGCTCACCCGGGATTTCTTTGCTCGTTTGGCGTTGTTGGAATAACCTACCTCCGATCAAAGGTCGCCCGGGGAGCGATACATCTTCTGCCCCACGCCAGCTGCTTGCTGACTGCGGATACCTATTGAAATAGGATGCACTGAAAGCATTGACCAAGGCTCACGACAAACTGCTTCGTGGCCGGAAACTAATCGTCACCTATGCCCATCAGGCGCCACTGGAGCAGGATTTATCGTCTGCCAGTGTGAGGCATAGGAAGACGGTTACGGAGGCTGGTAGACCAACCACGCTCAGCTTAATAAAGTCTGGGTTAAATAATAGGCGCCATACGTACGTCTTCAATCTGTTATCTGTGCATGAATGCAATTCTGATTCGTGAACAAGCCGAACCGAAGACAAGATCGCATTAATGGAAGCAAAGTTAAGGCAGCTGGGGGGTAGTGGGCCGACATCAGAAGCGCTGATGGCGACTCCGCCGCCTCTACATCCTTCCTTACCAGCCAGGCCAGCCCTACCATTAGGTCAAATGTCTCGTTCATCGGGTTCCATGGTCGGTCATGAACGTCCGAAGGGTCATTCATCGATGCAACTGCCTTCTTCACTTATTGAAACACCACCCCAGACGCCCTCTTCCAACCGGTCAAGACAGAAATTGGCTGGAGTGAAATTATTGAAGCCCAAGGATAAGTAGCGGTAGTAAATAGTTAACTGTAATAGTTGTACAAGCCCTCATGACACACGAACCATATGCATTGGTGATTGCATGGACTATGGTAATGATACAAGTCTAAACCACTGTTCCTGCGTTTGATGCGATACGCGGCCATAGATCCGCCTAAAAGCAATTGGGTCGTATGCAAGACCTTGATTAGTGAATGTACTTACGCATTCTTTTGCAACAGGCCCTGTGATGGCGGAGCCCTTCATTTCGCCTTTGGGATTCACGATGACGCCAGCATTGTCCTAACAAGTTAAAGGTAAGTAAAGGGTGCACATTGAGGATTGACGGCACGTACTTCAAAATACAAGAAAACGCCGTCCTTTCGCCTCCATGCCTTTCGCTGTCGAATGACGACGGCAGGCATCGCTGTATGCACATGTTCTCATCTGACTACAAACTTGGTGTTTTCAAGTCACTTACTCTTCTTTCGTAGTTCAGGTTTTCCTTTCTTAACAGATGCTACCACCATATCGCCAACACCAGCGTCAGGCAGTCTGTTGAGATGAGCACCGAAGCCATAGGGTTCAATCAAGTACAGGCTCTTGGCACCGCTGTTATCGGCGCAGTTGAGGACTGCACCCACAGGCAGACCAAGAGTCAATCGGAACTTGGATCCAGCGGCGCCAGCTTCTGTGTGTTAGAACGCTACTGGAGGGCGTCGAGCGGCTCACCTTTCTGAGCCATTTGAGGTTTGTCAGCACGACGCGAGGTGCGCGATGACAGCCACAGCCGACATGCTATACAGTTTTACGGCAAACGCCGGCCCGCGGAATATCAACTCAGCGTCGCCTCGGACGAACGACATGACATCACTCTGGTATCCCTCGTCAACAAGATCAGAGTAAATTCACCAGGCCTCGCCAGCAAAGCAGGACGTGTCACCGACCGCAGATGATTTCGAAATATATATATGGGTCACCAAGCCCTCAACTCTCAACATATCATCTGTGAAACATGTCTCAAGGCGAACCCATCTATACTTCCTCTAATGGCGCGCCCGCCGTCGAGCCATATGCAGCTCAGAGAGCTGGTCTCCACGGGCCTTTGCTCCTCCAAGGTAAGGCGTTGCGAGTGCTGCATCGTTTGACAAGATAACGTATGCCCTTTATCAGACTTCCATCACATTGATTTGCTTGCTCACTTCGATCGCGAGCGCATTCCTGAGCGTGTCGTAAGTAGCGTCCCCCATTCTACTCTGAGAACTGATTTATCGTCGGCCAGGTTCACGCCAAAGGCGCTGGAGCACACGGTTACTTTGAAGTCACTGATGACTTGAGCGCTATCACGTCCCAGAAGCTTTTCCATCGAGTGGGGAACAGAGTCGATGTCACTGTTCGTTTTTCCACGGTCGGGGGAGAATCCGGTTCTGCGGACACTGCTCGCGATCCTCGTGGCTTCGCTGTGAAGCTGAAAACGGACGAGGGAAACTGGGACTGGGTCTTCAACAACACGCCCATTTTCTTCATACGTGACCCTGCAAAGTTCCCCCATTTCATTCATACGCAGAAGAGGAATCCTCAAACTCACCTCAAAGACGCCGACATGTTCTGGGTAAGTCTAAATCAGTGCAATCGATGTAAACGCTAAACGCTTTATTATCTCATAACAGGATTATCTCTCCTCAAATCCCGAGTCAATTCATCAAATCATGATCCTCTTCTCTGATCGTGGAACCCCAAACGGCTATCATAACGAGCATGGCTACTCTGGCCATACTTTCAAGTGGTGTAAGGAGGACGGATCCTTTGTCTATGTCAAAGTACATCTTCTGACCAACAACAAGAACGGTTTTGAAGTAAATTCTACTTTCACCTCTAGTTGTGATATCGCTGACACTAAGCTCAGACACTGAGTGATGAAGAGGCCACTCGTCTTGCTGGTGAAGATCCTGATTATGGTACTCGACTGCTTTTCGAGGCCATTGAAGCTGGTAACTTCCCTTCATGGACTGTGCACATCGTATGTGGTGTTTCCTCCGCCAGTTGCAATATCTCATCTTCAACAGCAAACCATGACCCCGGAACAAGCAGAGAGGTTCCGTTACAATGTCCTCGACCTGACCAAGGTGTGGCCACATGCTCAATTCCCTTTACGGCCTATCGGAAGACTTGTCCTCGACAAGAACCCCGAAAACTACTTCGCAGAGATCGAACAAGTCAGCCATCTAGCTTCTACTTGAGAATGACTAATTTTTGAACTTCAACCAGGCTGCATTCTCTCCCTCGTATTTGATCCCGTATATCGAACCTTCTGCAGATCCAGTCTTGCAATCCCGCCTGTTTTCTTACCCTGATACTCACCGTTATCGCCTGGGCGTCAATTATCAGCAATTACCTATCAATGCTCCCAAAGTGAATGTCTTCAATTTCCAGCGCGATGGCTTTGCCACACACGTATCTCAAGGAAACAGGCCAAACTATCCATCATCTACCCAAAGCCTCAAATATGTCTATAACAAAGGCACACTTGAAGGATCCGTTAACGATCACGAACGGTCGAGTACGCACGAAGCGTTTATTGGAGCAGCTTGGCGGTCTTTGAGTGAGGTCACGGAGCGTAAGTCTTGAAAGCTTTACCACTTTTGCACTTTTAATACCAGACAACTCTCAAGTCGACTTTGAACAACCTCGTGTGCTATGGAGAACGGTTTGGAGCAACGAGCAGAGGAAGACATACATTCGTAATGTCGCCAATCACATCAAGAGCGTCAAAAAACCCGAAATCATTGACAGACAACGTTTGTCACTCGTTTCCCAAAATTGACTTTTTGTTCAACGTCGTTTCCAGTTGCTGTCTTTGCGGCAGTTGATCAGGATTTGTCAGACGGAATTGCCAAGGTCGTGGGACGTTCTCCCGTTCCGCCGTTGAAAGTTAAGCCAGCTTCTGAGGCTGTCTCATTCCGTGCTAACATCGGGTTGGTACATCTGCTTATGCTGCTTAAGCTTTGCTAATAACTTATAGCGGGGCTGCGAACCTGAATTAAAACTCCATGCAGTCGAGAATGTATTGTAATAAACGACTCTGTAATGTTTCTGATTGCCAATTCGTTGCGACCCGAGCGTCAGATCCATCCGCGCCTGGCCCTAGTTACGCGTATTCTGGTCAGAGCAGTTCGAATCCTTGACGTCGCAAAGGCTTTTAGCGTCAAACACATGATATATTTCACATGGCAGCTGGATGCCATCCAAACGATCATGTTTTTTTCCGCATACAATTTGGTTGGCCGGAACGTGGCGGGTGAAAAGGCAATTTAAGTAACTGAGCTCCGTACCCCCATAATGGTATCTTCCGTAGTCAGAGATTCTGCTGATCATGGAGGCAGAGCACTGCAATGTCTATTGCAATAATCAGATGATGATCATTTTAGCACATAAAACCAGCATGTCATATCAACCCGTGATGTAAACGGTAGAGCACACGAAGACATATATAACGTATACAAGCCCTTGTCGCTCCCCAGTATAACAGCAGACTGCACACGTTCAGAAGGTACTGGGGCGGCGTGCCACAAAAGTCGAACGTGACTTGGAGACACGGTGCGGGAGAGGGAACTTGAGCCCAGGCTCCAACAACTGCTTGATGTAGGGGCGGCGGACGTCGGCCGCCTTCTCACCTCCACAACACGGATGATCTGTGGTGACACGATTGGATTGGCTAGTCAAACGAAAAAACGAAAAAAGAAACGGACGTGGATGGACCGGAAACGAGCACGATGCCTAGCCGCCATGTCCTGGTACAGACTCTTGACGGCATCCGCACGCGTCAGCTCACGGAATTCCTTGTACATGTTGTGGGTGCCCGAGCGAGAGTCGTACCGGAGCCATATGCCGAAATTTTTGATTCTCAATGGCCGTTTTTCGTTTATCTACGCGGCAATTGCAAAATACCCTGGTTAGCTAATCCCATCCGCCTGCCTCTTGAGGGCTGCAAGGGGCTACTTGTGCGAGTGAAAGAAAAAAGGTACATACGACGTTGACGCCAATGATTTCTCCACTGGCTTTCTTGACTTTCTTCATTTGCCTATGAAATTCATTATCCTCATTTCCACGGTACGAAGAAAAAAGGGCGCTCTCACCTCAAAAAATACCAAAACCGGGATTTGGCAACAACCTCATTGGGCGCAAAGATGCGCATGCGGTAGATTTTTGGTGTGGGGTCAGACTCCGTAGGGAGATGGCGCCCAACAACTTGGTATTCGTGGATGCCCATCGCAATCTATTGAAGGAGCAATCAGATCTTCATCGGAGTAATTGGAAGTCATCAAGTGGAACTCTTTGCCATCCATCGCAAAATGACGCCCGCTTTCATCGCAAATAGCGACAGTTGGAGGACGGTGGATGGCCTTAACGGATGGCCTTTCAAAAACAGAGAAGACACTTACTCTAGTCTTGTGTTAGTGCTGAAGAGGTAAAGTGAGGTGTATTTGCTACTGTCTTGGTCACGTACGGCGTCGCTGCGTTCAATATGTCACACGTTCGCATCGCACCTGAACAATCCATATTGGGCCATCCGAGCCAACTATGGATCCTATAACGCTGCCTCACTTATCCCTGGCTTCCTTGGTTCCCTTCCCGCAAGTAACCACTTGCTTGAATGAGCGCAACGCAAGAAAGTCCAGCGCCCGAGAGGATACCTTTGGCGGCCACCCCGACTGGGGGCGCAGCACAGAATCCGCCTGATTATGGCACTATTGATACCCCGCTTCCAGCCAGTACTTCCCCCATTACTCCCCTAGAGCCGAGCGGGTCTGGCAGTCATGACCCGGAAACTGCTGCTCCGCCTACGTCAAGTACTCGCGCCAAGCCCTACCACAAGGACGCAGATGGTAATCACACACATTCCTAGTTGTCTACAGTACAACTATTGACTGGATGGAAAAGACAGCCATGGTGAAACATTTGACAACGTTCCTGCGGATCTCAGACGATTAGGTCCGTCCTCGTTATATCTGTCTAGTTCGAAGTTGACGCATTACATGTTCGGACAGGTCTTTTCAGTGCGACGGCGCTCATATTCAACTTTGTCATAGGAACCGGGTACGTGTTCTTGTCTGCAAATGTTTCCATTGAAAATGCTCACATTTTAGCAGTATATATGCGTCGCCAGGTGCCATCCTCCAGGCTGCTGGAAGTGTTGGCGTTGCACTCATTATGTGGTTTCTCGGCACTCTGATAGCTGCCGCTGGGACGTTTGTATACGTCGAATATGGAACGGTGCGTTTCTTCCCTTCTCCCTGAAATGCGTTATCTCATGTATATGCTCTTTAGGGTCTTCCTAAGAGCGGGGGGGAGAAGAATTACCTCGAATTCACTTTTAACCGACCCCAGTACCTCATGACATCCATATTTGCGGCGTACTCTACCGTCTCGGTTAGTTCATTCCACCATCGTACTGCGTATAACACGATATTCATTCCCTTCCGCATAGAGGAGTTCAACAGACAGCAGCATCGTATTCGGAAAATGTATGGCGTCCTCTTTCCATCACATCCTTCTTCTGATCCTCAACATCAGACGCTCTACGTGCACTTGGGATGGAACCAACACCCTCTAACGTTCGCCAAATTGCATACTATTGTCTCTCCTTTGTCACATTCGTGCACGGCGCAAACCACTCACTAGGCATCCGACTTCAGAATGTTCTCGGCGTATTCAAGATTGTCCTTCTTGTTGGTATCTCAGCAGTGGGCTTGTTGTCCCTTGCTGGTGTCAATGGCTTCCAAGGTCGAGAAGGTTATGAAAACCCTCATAATTTTGATTGGAACAACTTTTGGGATGGCACTAATTTTGATCCCCATGGATTCTCTACTGGGGTGTATAATGTCCTTTGGTAGGTGTACTCGTTCGAAATAATTACAGTAAATTTCAATTGCTTTAGGGCCTTCGTCGGTTACCAAAATGCGAACTATGCTCTATCTGAAGTGAAGAATCCTGTGTTGACGCTGAAGAAGGCCTCGGTGTTGGGCGTATCCATCGTCGCCGCGGTATATGTCCTTGTCAATATCGCTTTCTTTGCAGTCGTTTCAAAAAAGGACATGTTGGACGGTAACAATGTGGTTGTGTGAGTCTGTCAATGGCTTTGCAAATTAACAGTCGTACGCATCATCCGCAGTTCGGTCTTTTTTAGGAACTTGTTTGGAGACCACGTGGAGAGAGTGAGTACCTCGATAATCGGTGTTGTTCTATCGTTGACGCCTACTACAACCAGGTGCTCAGTTTCTTTGTCGCACTCTCGGTGCTCGGAAGCGTACTAGCAGGCCAATTCACACAAGGACGAGGTTGGTTCCTTTCTCAGCACCCATATACATCCAGTTTTATTTCCCTCAATTTCAGTCATCCAGGAGTTGGGTAGAGAAGGCATCTTCCCAGCATCCAAGTTTTTGGCTAGCAACAAACCATTTAACACTCCCTTTGCTGGATTGTTCGTGCAATACCTCATCTCGTGCGCACTCTTGTGGGTGACACCCCCAGGAGATGGGTTCCAGTTTCTTGTCAGATGTGGGTTTGCTCATTCTTGAACTGTATCCTTGGATGGCTCACCCTAAATGGCAGTGGGATGCTATTGTATCTTCATCGTCGACATGCTCGTGTCCATCGGTCTACTGTTGATCCATGTCAAGGGATACAGCGCGTTCCAGTGGAATCCACCAGTCCGATCACCAAGATGGATTGTGATTGCGTACTTTGTATCAAATGTGTTTTTGTTGATCGTGCCGTTTATACCACCCAGAGAGGGCATGCCGACTTACGAGAATTTGCCATATTGGGTACGTACCGTGATACATCTTGATGAGTGACTCAAGCGTTTTCTAGTCTCATGCTGTTGCGGCCTTTGGAGTCTCGCTCGTTGGCGTTGCATACTGGTACTGGTTTGCGGTGTGGCATCCATGGAAGTGGGGATATTTCATTCAGAGGGAGCTGGTAGCCACGTCTACGGATCTTTCGAGGTATATTCTTCTCAAGGTCCCAGCTCAATTCAAGATGCAAAGTGGGCCAGAGACGTGAATTTGGATAGTGGGTCAACAGCATTGGCCTTCTCCTAGAGTAGTAGGTTGGATAAGGCGTAAGCCTTTCTCTCTACCTCCAATTGCATTTGTTATGCGGGAAAAAAGAAGAGAAATATATCCTGACCCATAGTAGCGCCCCTCACTGCACCTGCAGGCGAGGCGCCAGGCCAAGACACATAAAAGCAACAGGTAGAACCCTTGAATAATTGATTTCTAGTTCAAATACCAATAGACTTATTCAACTTCTTGTGTGACATGCGTGACATTCAGACATGAACACGAACGATCTGTTCTCATTTCTCGACGAGGCGCCCGCGGCTCTTAAAACCAAAGCGAATATTGACGAAAATGAAATGCAGCTGGACAACGCCAGGCTTCGTGGAATTAAACGCAAGGCTGACTCTCCCACACATACATCACATGAATCTATCGAAGATGACAACGACACCTCGTCAAAATTAAAAAAAGCCAGAACAGAATCAATAAACCCCGTACTGTTGGATGATTTTGAAACAGAAGCCAAGCGTGAAGTTGCAGCAAGTGCTGGTCTAACAGGGGCGGTGGAAGCTGGGACATCTTTGGAACTCAGGCATCAAGTGCGTCGATCCTCAATTCTTTAGACTTTCATCGACAACGACATTTGATAGGTTCGGCACCAAGTTGCTGTACCACCTGGTTATCATTATGTTCCGATATCGCAACACGTTACTCCCACAAAACCTGACCGCGAGTATAAGTTTGAACTTGATCCCTTCCAGAAAGTTTCAGTATATGCTATCCAGCGCAACGAAAGCGTTCTGGTGTCAGCACACACTAGTGCCGGAAAAACAGTCGTTGCAGAATATGCCATTGCTCAGTGTTTGAATAGGAAACAACGAGTAATTTATACTAGTCCAATAAAGGTTCTTATTCCGCTCTTCGCAAAATTCACGGTGGGAATGTTGACGGACTCCCAATGAACCTTTCTGCTTTGTCTTTGCGTGCAGGCTTTGAGCAACCAGAAATACCGGGAAATGCTGGCCGAGTTCGGCGATGTGGGTCTCATGACGGGAGACGTGACGATTAATCCGTCTGCTACTTGCTTAGTGATGACCACAGAGGTCAGCATAAGTTAATTCCTTTGCTGTCGTCCATTGATATCTTTCAGATTTTGCGGTCCATGTTATACCGTGGCTCAGAGATCATGCGCGAAGTCGCTTGGGTGATTTTTGACGAAATTCATTATATGCGAGACAAAGAGCGAGGTGTAGTCTGGGAAGAAACGATCATTCTACTTCCTCACTCTGTTCGATACGTCTTTCTTTCTGCCACCATCCCCAACGCAATGCAATTTGCGGAATGGATATGCAAGTCTCACGAGCAGCCATGTCATGTCGTTTATACCGACTTCAGACCAACACCACTCCAACACTATCTATTTCCTGCGGGCGGTGAAGGCATCTATTTAGTTGTAAACGAGAAAGGCGAATTTAAGGAAGACAACTTTAGCAAAGCCATGGGCAAGCTGCAAGATGCAATGGGAGAGGATCCCGCTGATCCAAAAGCGGGGAAGGGGAAAAAAGGGAAAACGAAGAAAGGCGGAGATAAGAAAGGTACGGATTCCAAAATGCAACTCTGGCATCTTCTGATAGGTGACTAGGACAATCTGATATCTCTAAAATAGTCAAGATGATTATGCTCAAGAACTACAATCCCGTTATTGTCTTTGCGTTTAGTAAACGGGAATGCGAGGGACATGCTATGTCTATGTCGAAATTTGAACTCAACTCGGCAGAAGAGCAAGACCTTGTGACAAATATATTTAACAATGCGATTGAAAACTTGTCGACTAGTGACAGACAATTACCGCAAATAACCAACCTTCTTCCTCTTCTTCGACGCGGCATAGGAATTCATCACGGAGGTCTTTTGCCCATTCTCAAGGAGGTTATTGAGATCCTCTTTCAGGAGGGTTTGATCAAGGTCCTATTTGCGACAGAAACCTTCTCCATTGGACTAAATATGCCTGCCAAGACTGTCGTCTTCACAAATACTCGTAAGTTTGATGGATACGAATTCAGAAATCTTTCTTCGGGAGAATATATTCAAATGTCTGGACGTGCTGGTCGACGTGGTCTCGACGACCGAGGTGTTGTGATTATGATGTGTGACGAGAAATTAGAGCCGGTGACCGCCAAGTCGATGGTCAAGGGCGAGGCGGATAGGCTCGATTCGGCGTTCCACCTCGGATACAATATGGTCCTGAACCTAATGAAGGTTGAGGGAATCAGTCCAGAGTATATGTTATCGAGATCTTTTCTTCAGTTCCAGAGCAGTGCCGGTATACCGAAACTCGAGGAAGGTAAGAAGTTGCGTTATAGTGGTAGCTACCATTCTGACAACTGTATACTTCAGAACTTCGACAGACAGAGGAAACGAAGAAGCAAATGGAAATACCTGATGAGTCTAGTGTGGCCGAATACTACGAGTATCGTCAACAGTTGGACCAGATGGCGGCGGATTTTAGGGAAGTCGTCACACACCCGACGTATGCGCTACCCTTCCTTCAACCTGGTCGCCTCGTGAAAGTAAAATATCAGAAACTTGATTTTGGATGGGGCGTCATTATCAATTATCAGAAACGGCTCCCGCCAAAGGTATGTGCCTTGTAGCAGGTATTACCTTGTTTCGAATTATGCTCCAGAATCGTCCGATGCCCAAATCCGAAGAGTTGCCTCCTCATGAGCAATATATTGTTGACGTTTTGCTTAATTGCGCAGGCGGTGGGGAGATATCGAAGGATCGTACGAATCTGACATCAACTCCAGGCGGCGTACTGCCGTGTCTACCAGGAGAGAAAGGAACCCCACTTGTTGTTCCTGTGTTGCTCAGCACCATCGAGGGCATAAGTCATATTCGAATATTTCTTCCTAAAGATCTTAGGCAAGATTCGGCACGGGAGACGGCATGGAAAAGTGTCCTCGAAGTTCAACGCCGCTTCCCGGATGGTATAATGCTTCTGGATCCCATAGAGAATCTGGGAATCAAGGATGAAAAATTTGAACAGCTAGTGAACGTGAGTGATGTCGGATATAGAGCGCTAATTTGTTCACGGGTCCTCGATAGAAAATACAACTCATGGAGCAGAAGATGTTCTCCAGCCCCTTGAACAAGGATCCTAGACTCCCACAATTATATTCTCTATATTCAAAGAAAAAGGAGTTTCAGGAACGCGCACGTACACTGAAGAAGCGCATACAGGCGACACATGATATCTTACAATTAGAAGAACTTAAATGCCGCAAGCGGGTTCTTCGACGGCTTGGATTCACTACGACTGCAGACATTGTAGACATGAAGGGCAGAGTGGCCTGCGAAATCAGCTCAGGAGACGAATTGCTACTAACAGAGCTAATTTTTAATGGTATTTTCAATTCGCTGTTACCCGAACAATGTGCAGCTCTCCTTAGCTGTTTTATATTCGGTGAAAAGGTGGACTTCGTGAAAATTGATCGTGGGCACTGCTTGACAACAGTTTACAGAGCGAACAGAACACAAAATTGAAAGAAGAGCTTGCCACACCTCTAAGAGTACTGCAAGAAGTTGCTCGACGGATAGCCAAGGTTTCCAAGGAATCAAAATTGGCCATAAACGAGGATGAATATGTGTCTTCATTTAAAGTGGAGCTCATGGATGCCGTCGTTCAATGGTGTCGCGGTGCATCTTTCACAGACATTTGCAAGGTCAGTTTTTCTCCGCCCTCAGAGTATAGCAAATTGCTATAATCGATACGCCCTTGCGAAGATTACGGATCAGATATTCGAAGGAAGTGTAATACGGGCCTTCCGCAGACTGGGAGAACTTCTCCGTCAAATGGCTTCGGCCGCCAAAGTCATTGGTAATGCAGAACTCCGGGAAAAATTCGAAAAGGCATCCGAGATGCTGGAGAGACCCAATTCTGTAATATTCTGCTCATCGTTGTATCTATAGATACTGTGGCAGAGTCGTATAATATCATTTAAATATGAGAATTTGATTTGTACACCCCAGTTCAAGTTGAGTACCTTGTCGATATCGACTGACTACCATCCAATGATTAGATAATGCCTTGTGGTTGGTGCGGAGGATGCCGAGGTGATGCACAGTAATTCTCAAATAAGGTTTGAGCCACAACAAGCATTGACGACAACCAGTCACATCAAGACTACCGACGATGGCGAGTAATCTTTCGGTTCTGATTTGTTTATGACTGACACCCTATTACTTTGTAGCCCAAGGAGATCAAAAACATCAAAGAATTCATTGCAATCACTCAGAGGAGGGATGCGTCTCGTGCGTCATGTCCATATCCAAGTTTCCCTCTCATATAGCAATGCACTGCAGAGGCGCGGATAAAAAAGATTCCTTCTAAACTACCCAGCGGAAAGACGCAAACCAAGTTCAAGGTCCGATGCTCACGATACCTCTACACTCTCTCAATCGACGACCCAGAAAAAGCGGAGAAGCTGAAGCAAAGTCTACCACCAGGCATGGTCTTCTTTCCTATCCCCCCAACTTCTCGTTGACAAAGACACCACTCGTAGGTCTTACGATCCAGGAAGTTGACAAGTCAGTAACCAAAAAGAAAAAGTAACTTCGTATACTTCGTCGAGGCTGTGAATTATGATCATATGCACCTTGGGGAACTCATAATTGTATTGCACATTTGCATGGGCAATCAAATCGACTGAGAATACTCAGGCCTACAATATCTCATAGAAGGTCGAACAAAGTAAGAATTGACGTGAGTACAAAAAGTCCCAGTGTTATCCGGGATGTCCATAGTGAAAATAGCCGGGCAGTTCGTGTTACATGTCGATGGGTGGTGGTCGAAACCGCCTCCATGTCATACACGTAGCGGCTACGACCTTCCGCGCTCAAAAGGGCTTCGAGTAAGTGATGCCCGTCCAACAAGTGAAGAGGGAGGAGGTTGAAAATATATAATGAAAGTGTTGCAAGTGAAAGGTATCTACCTGAATAGTCAAATCTATCGTTGCAGATATGACTTTGATCGCACCTTGAGAATTTTGCGAATAATGGCGGAAGGAACAACGGCAGAATAAACCGAGGTTGTAACGTCCCAAGCGTCACTATAAGGCGTAGATGAGCGAGGTTTCCTCAGATGTCGATTGACCAACCAATATTTTCTATCTCGTCCGGTGGACCACTCCATAAAATGACATCTTGCTTGTCCGTAGGAAGGGTGACCGTTAACCGCAAAAGTCGTTCACGAACGTCTGGCCAACTACATACTTGCGATGCAGCGCAGGGTGATGTGGCACTGCAGCGAGTGCTATTTGTTACCGTTAGAACCGGTAAGGGGTCAAGACAACCGTATAGCGAGACTCCCATCTCCTCCGCTCTGAAACAAGAGAGAGGAGAGAATTTTGACATATCTCTAGTACAGCAAGATTGTGAATCAACTAGAAATCCATCAGTAATCACAAGAACGTCGTACTCCTCATTCCCTTACATGGCTTCGTGCGGTCCACACACCAACCATTTGGTTCATTTGCTTGCAGACGCCGGGATGGCATGGTCCAATGAATTCCAGGCACATCAGACGATCCCAGAGGCATATCATCCACATGGGTAATCAATGTGCCTGGCTGAAGATACCCACTCAATGCAGAATTCTAGAACGGAATAAGTGACCATCGGCGATTGGCAGAACCCGACTTGCCTTTTCCACATCTATGACTATTCTACCCATGTGCGTCACATCTCGGTAGGTCAAGTGCCAGAAGAATCGGTCCAGACTCGTCTTCGCAAGAAGAGACAGGGTTATCCAGAATACCAGATTATGAAATGGTCCCGCGGATATGATAATGGATCGAGAGCGGGTACTTGCATTGTCTAATGTACCTGCTGCAAACGCCACTGACGCAGAAGGTACAATAAATGTCAATGAGGCACCGATTGATTGAATGGGGACATTTTCTCTGATCTCCATCGTTGCTTTTTGTGGTAGACCAGAGTAACAACGGATGCTTACATGGCAGCCGCGATCGCATGTCCTAATTCATGTATGATTTGGCTGATGAAAACAGCGCAGAAAATTAGTGGTAAGTCGGAGAATGGTACCGTGACTCCTGGAATCTGAAGAAGGTGAATTGGGTATCTGGTCCAAGGAATCACTCACGATGGGTTCCATGGTGGGCCAGCCCTGCGATTTCATGACGCCAGTAGTTGAATCTCTTCTAGCGAGATTGTGCGTAGTTGGGGTGTGGTGCTGCATAAACATGCGCGATGCGAGTGTCCAACAAGTCAATGATAGAATAACGCAAGCTCCGATCATGCCCAAGATCGAGAAGTAGTAACCGAGCCTATAGAACAGTGAAAAAGCAGTCTTGTATGTTTTGCACCGTTTGGATTGCATAAGACCTGCGAAACGGTCGTGCAAGGAGTTGCAACTGGAAGTCTCGATAGAAAGATGAACATGACGAAGGGAGACATTCAATCTGCCACTGCGCCTTCTGTGACCGAATGTCCATGGAAGTATGGATGTTTGGTTGCGCTGCAGAAAGCGCCTGAGGGCATGTAGCAGGGACCAAAAGGCGAGTACAGCTAGAGCAGCATTTCGGCCTGACATGATGGTCACATTGTGTCACACCGGATTTCACCTTCGTTCTGGTGCTCTTTGCGCCAGGCAAAGAAGTAAGTAATGTAAACGATCTAACTGCCTGCCACTATACTTCGCTACGATTGGGACGCCTCATGTTGGGAGAAGGTATGGACACGCCAGTCCTTAACCCTGATGGGGGTGCACCGGGACCGAACGAATCGTAAGTCGTTGTTGGCTTTTCGGCCAGAGAGGCATCGAACCTTGGCCTGAGAGTTTCTTCCTCTTCATCATCGAGTTGATAACAATACTCGAGAACAATGAAGAAGCCCCCTGGAACACAAAAAATATGTAACTTGAGCGGAGAGAATGAGGATGATGACTCACAAAGCTGTAGGAGCCACACGACAACATAGATCGTGACAACAATTGCCTCCACAATATTGGCCGTAGTTCTGCAAACATCTTGACCAAGTGTACTGTCCCCTTGGAGACAGGCCTGCACAACTACTTGCCCATTATTCCGGAAGAGGCTGTACATCGCGTATATGCCTGTACCGATGCTGATTATCAGGAATGCCAACATCATCATCCCAAATGTCGATACAAGCGATCGCTGTTTTACGATAGCGCCGATTAATCTAGGCCACAATAAAATTTGATCTCCTTGAGTAGCTTGCCAAACCCACCCTAGCAATGAGACTGCGGCCAAGACAGTAAAAGTGACGGAATGCAAGACCAATGCAATCTCATCCACGGTCGATAATGGAGTCGATCCTGAAAAGGTGACCAATGAGTCCGTTTGTGGGGGATGAAGAATGAACAAACTAACTGGTATGCGATACTTGCAACCAACCGATTACGGCTACGAACAAACCCCCGAGCAGATTCAAGATCGTTAGAATCTAAGAGAGGGGTTGTTGGGAATAGGTTTGATGGGGGAGCGAGAGACTTACAAAGACACCCAACCTGACGGGCAAACAACAGCAGAAGGTGCGTGTGGGGGCCATTTGAGTGAAGCGTCAATCAATGACGGAGGGATTTGAACCAGCCAAATGAACGAAGGGAGATGGGCGCAGCCAAGGGATCATTCACGGATTCTGCGGGATTAAATAAGCGTATGGGTTGGCAAGGGGCCGACACATCAAAACCATTCACAGCCGCCGTAACATGCGTGACGCGTGACACCACTGTCGTCCGCAATGAAGATCTACTCCCTCTCTGTCCTGTATGCCCCTTCAGACGAACCCTGCGTCATTCTCTCAATCACAAATGACCTCTCCTCCTTTTCCTTCTACCAGCGGAGCACTGCCGCAGAGTTCATGCCCTTTTTCTCCAAAACCGTCGCAGAACGCACTTCCCCTGGCCAGAGGCAGAGGATACAGGAGAACATTTATACAGCACATGTGTACAACCGCGGTGCCCCGGACGACCTTGTCGGTATGTCTTTGCCGTCTTCTATCTTTCATGTTAACACCTTCCCTGTAGCCGTCATTGTCACGGACTCTGAATATCCCGTTCGCTCCGCATTCTCCGTCTTGAACAAGTTACTGGATGAATTCTCTGCCAATGTTCCGCAGTCTTCCTATAGCATGCCATCGGCAATTTCCTTCTCCGAAATTACAGCCTATATCCAGAAGTATCAGGATCCAATGCAGGCGGATGCCATTATGCGAGTTCAACAAGAATTAGATGAGACTAAGATCATTCTTGTTTGTTCCTTGGTGCTTTTAAATTTCACGGCTGATCGGCTGCCTTAGCACAAGACAATAGAGTCTATCATGCGACGCGGAGAGAAACTGAATGATCTCGTGGACAGGTCAACAGCATTGTCTGCACAGAGCAAAATGTTCTACAAGACGGCCAAGAAGGCAGGTATCCATGAAAGCCTGTTTGTCCCGTTGCTAACAGGGTACATAGCAAAATTCCTGTTGCATCATTATGTAGGGAGAGTAGGCTGTGCGGGCGGTGAATTGGGCGGAGAGTTGTGGTGGACATGGATGATCGATCTGGCATACCCTATTATGATCCAATTGCGGAAACTTACAAGACTTTACTAGTTCGTATCTGTAACGACATTACTATCACGGCCAATTCCTACGGCGGTGGTTGCGCGGCGATTGTGCTAAATGTACTGCAATTTATGCCGCTCAACTCGGTGCCATGCTGTGTCCGATATACGTCTGTCAAATATTCTCCTCCTTGAGTCATCCCCTTTGTCGCGAAACACATCAGTATGCCACCCGACCACAGCCCGCAGCCCAAGGCTCCTTATAAAAACAGGTCGGCTCTCATGCTGGGATTCTAAGAATTCCTGAATACCCCCCTCTAATCATATCTATCATAATCCATGCTGGCCGACAGCTTGTTATCTTTGCCATTGACTCTGATTCACAAGCTCGATGATCTAGTCCACAAGCTCCTTGATCTAGTCCGCAATCCTCCAGTCCGCATTGTGGACGTTGTGAGTAATGAGAAATAGTCTTTCCGATCACTTTGTAACGCTCTTGATAGCGAGCCATCCTTGACGCTTTTGAGCATGAAGGAAATATCGGTATGAATGATCGCGAATTGTTGGTATGTGATGCTTCATTGGAGCTATAACTAGTCCCGTCTAACGTTGACATTTAGCTCGAAAGACTATTGCATGCGATGGCGGTACTTGACACAAAAGATGCCGAACTTTCTCTACAAATACAGCGGCTTGCTATCGGCTTATGTAAGTAAATTTCATGAAAGTAGATCGGCCACCCAGTGACGCCTGTGCTGGTGCTCAGTATACAAGGATTTGCCCCATCCTGCTACTGCGTTCTTGTCAGCTCCACCGAGCACAAATGCTTTGCAAGCTATCAAGTCGGACAGAGCCTATGTTTACCGTCCAGCCGATGGTTCAAATTATAATCCTCAAGTGCCAACTTTTGGTATGGCAGGCCATCCGTACGCCAGGTCTGTTCCCTCCAGCCACTGCACCCCCGACTGGGCGTTCCCGGATGCGACACTTGTCTTCGATGCATTGCTAAAGCGAGACAAGTTCGTACCTCATCCTGGGGGCATTTCTAGTCTATTCTTTGCCTTTGCGGATCTTGTTATCCATGACATCTTTCACACCAGCTCCGATGACTTGTCAAATATCACAAGCAGTTATCTCGACTTGAGCATCTTGTATGGCACGTCTGAGACCCAAGTAGATTCCGTTAGGCGAAAGGATGGTACAGGACGATTATGGAACGACGTCTTTGCAGACAAGAGACTATTATTCATGCCACCAGCAGCATGTGCTTTGCTTGTTCTTCTCAGCAGGAACCATAATGTGCGTTGTTTTAAAGTCTGCCGGAACTATTTGATTGACCCTTCTTTAACAGTACGTTGCGCAAAAGATTTTGGACATCAATGAACACAGAAATTTCTCCAATCCGCCCCCCACCGACGCACAAAAGCTCAAGGCACAAGATGACGAAATCTTCGAACGTGCCCGTCTGGTTAATTGTGGTCTTTTCGTGCACATTATTCTAGGAGGTACGTGTGGTCGCCTACCATTGTGCCAATGGCTCTAAGCCATTCTACTTTTAGATTATGTCGGGGCAATCTTAGGTTTAGTCCGTGATGGTTCTCCCTGGCGTCTTGACCCCCTGATGGTTCGTCATATGTGATCGACATATTCTGTTTACATTCTGACATCTATCAAGCCTGCACGCGATAACACACATGGTATTCTGTCTCGTGGAGAAGGAAATGTTGTCGCGCTCGAATTCAACCTTCTTTATACTTGGCATTCTACTCTGTCATCTCAGGACGCCGACTGGACGACAAGCAAGATCAAGGATGCACTAGCTCACTCGGGCTCAGATAATGTAAGCTTTCGCATGTCCAAGAGGCACCTCAATTTCTTACTCTTTCACAGATGACGGAAGAAAATTTTGGAAAGCTTGTACATCATCTAGGTCAAACAGAGGATATCAAAAACTGGAAATTTGGGGGGTATGTACCTTCTATAATTGCAAAGGCATCGGATTGATGTTAAAAATAGCTTACAACGAACGGAATCTGGTTCCTTCAAGGATGCCGATCTTGCAAGTATAATTCACAAAGCTACCGAATGGCGCGCGGGAGCCTACAAAGCAAGAGGGGTACCCGAAGCTCTTCGCTTTGTAGAAGTAATGATCATTGAAAGAGCTAGAAGGTGGGGAACATGTACAGTACGTGCTGCGTCTCAATTTTGTGTGAGTTGCACTGACCGATAGATTGATATAGCTAAACGAATTCAGAAAATTCATCGGTCTCAAGCGTAAGGCTATGTTTAAATCAATTACAAGGAGTGTATTAACCCTTTGAATCAATATAGCTTACTCACGCTTCGAGGAATGGAATCCGAACAAGGAGATTGCTGTAAGTCCGTTCGACTGTTCTTACCCCCGCGAAGAACTCACAGTAATAGGCTGCTGCCGCTGCTTTATACCACAATATTGATAATCTCGAGCTATATGTGCGGACAATTTCAAGTCATCCATATGTGTATCTAACCATCGGATTAGGTTGGGCTCCAGGCAGAAGAAACCAAATCACCAGGAGAAGGCGCCGGCCTCTGTCCTGGTTACACGATCTCTAGAGCGATCCTCTCAGACGCAGTGTGCCTCACCAGAGGAGACCGTTTCTACACCACAGATTTCACGCGTAGGTGACTGGGCGCTTGTGTCTATATATCTCTTAACTTTTTCTTTCCTGGCAGCCGCAAACCTAACTTTATGGGGGTATCAAGACTGCCAATATGACAGAAAAGATGGATCGTATGGTGGTCTTCTGACAAAATTACTGTACAGGACGCTGCCTGACTTCTTCCCGGCGGGGTCTGCCTATGCTCACTTCCCTTTCTACGAGCCAACAGAGATGTGTCGTTACATGACAGAGCGCGGGAATACGACGGTTAATGAATATACGTGGACAAGACCCCCGGCAGTACAAGAGACAATTGTCGTGGAGCAATACGAGCGAGTGGCGAACCTCCTTTCCGATTCAGCCTTTACTCCGGAATCTGAAGATAGGCTTTACAAAATCTTTGGAAGCTTGGTGTCTGTACGTGATATATCTGCAGCGAACCGTCGCATGTATTGAAGAAATAACAGGGTAGTGGCTCTGAGGCGCAGGCCAAAAAAGAGCTTGTCAAAGAAATAAAGGCTGCCAGTCATAGGATATTTGGAAAAAGCCCGGCGGAATATTTTGCCAAGAAAACATCCGAGTTGATTGATGCCAATACTCTCACATTCGGTGGCAAGAAGCACATTGATATCGTTCAAGATGTCATCAACGCGCTGCCAGTGCAGTGGATATGTGACAATACTATCGTGAGTCGGCGTGATGTTCATTGTGATATGATTTACTTAGTATTGCGGCTCTTTAGGTGCAAGCGCAGGCGACGACGGGTGGGTTCGCGGATGTTGGACGGTATGCTGCTCCACAACGACCTTCTCTAGACTCACAGCAAATTTTTTAGATATGTCTACAACAACGATGGCCCTGTAAATGACTGGCATTTACGCTTGGACGCTCGAGAATTTGTAAATGCAACGTTATCCAAGCAGTCTTCATCGAAAGTAGAAGTCACCGATGCAATCGCTGCTATTATTACTGCCCCATTTTTCTCCAAAGCCCTTGCACAGATCATGGACTATTACATTTCCGGCGACATGCAGAAAGAGCACGCTGAAATTGTTAAACTTGCCAAAGAGAATAAGACCGCAAATGTCATGACGTACGTCAAGAAAGCTCTCCGTAAGTCCTTTATTTGTGTCAGCTCTAATAAATGTACTAAAAAACGGTTAGGCCATTATCCAGTGGTACGTCTGGTATCCGTATATTTGGATTTGAGCTGATTTTCTTACAGATTTCGGGCATCAATGGAAAACTGTCAGATTCGACGCAGAACATCTACGTTAACATCGCCAAAGCCAATCTGGACGTAAGTCATCCCGCCTGTCGTGGAGTTATCGTTAACTGTTAATTGTGGCTAGTCCCCCGACGCTCATGTCATCACAGGGTTCGAGGACATTGGGTGAGTGCTAGAAAGAGTGCAGTTTTGAGGTAACTGATGGTCTGCAGATTTTTCACGGAGGGGTTCTTTGAAGAGGTCCGCACACCTGTCCATCGTCCAGAATTGTTTACTGACCATGATATAGGCTGTTTCTGCGGTGCTGAGCGTCATCTTCGATCTCGGCAATGTTGAGGGTGTCCACGGAAACACCGGACATCTTCATCAGTTTACGGAAACGTTCATGGGCGCGCGCAAGGTTCTGTACACGACTGGCGAGGGAAAAGTAACGCCCTTGCCCCAGTCCATGATGATTGGGGTGCTGTCCATCTGTCTTGTGATAATACTCAAGCTCATGTTTTCATAGTGTCAGTGACGTTGGCCCATTAGTTGGTTGATTAGGATTCCCACGCCTATGTAGTGTGTTCAGATTGGGACGCGTCTGCCAATTGTATTTATACATCTGCCTGACTTGTGCAACTCTGCTATTATTGTGTTCACAACGCGTCTATGCCAGCCCCTCGTCTTTCGCAGAGCGCAGAGGCAGCCAGATTCAATGAGAAGAAATGGGTCTGGGTCCCGGATGCCAAGGAAGGATATCTTGCTGGCTGGGTCAACAGAGAAGAAGAAGAAGTCGCCGAAGTCGTTATGGCTTCAGGCGGCGAGGTATGTATCCATGCGTGAACGGATGCAATGTTCTGATTCATGTACATATATGAGTAGATTAGACGAGTGCCTTTCGACGCTCTGTTCAAGATGAATCCCCCAAAGTTCGACCGTGTCGAGGATATTGCAGATCTGACATTCTTGAATGAAGCGAGTGTTGTTCATAACTTGAGGCTGAGGTATGGTTCAGGCGCTATATACGTGGGTGACCTTTCTAGAGTTCCTCGACAGAGACAGCATTGCTTAATTTTAATTCACGTCAGACATACTCGGGATTGTTCCTTGTAGCCATCAATCCCTACCAGAATTTGCCGCTGTACTCAGATGCAATCATACAACAATATCGAAACAAACGTCGCGACGACAACCCGCCTCATGTATTCGCTGTCGCCGAGCGGGCATGGATTAACATGGGGGAAGAGCGAGAGAATCAGAGCATCCTCATCACGTACGTCGTGACCATCATTCCATTTCGGTTGATGCTAAAGGCATTCAGTGGGGAATCTGGTGCTGGTAAGACGGAGAGCACTAAAAAAGTCATCCAGTACCTCGCGGCTATCGCTACGGATGCTCATCTACCGTCTTCTTCATATTCACAATCACCAATAATTGGAGGCACCGGTTCATATACATCATCAATGCCTTCTAGTGGACTTCCTAGAAATCTAATGGGCAAGAAAGGATATAACATGTCGCCTTTGATCTCAGAACACACTTCACATATGACATCAAAAGGGCGATTGGGGCTTTTGGAGAGACAAATTTTACAGGCAAACCCGATTGTAGAGGCTTTTGGAAACGCACAAACGCAACGCAACAATAATTCCAGTCGCTTTGGCAAATTCATTCGCATCATGTTCGCCCCGGACGGTAGTATAGCCGGAGCAAATATTGATTGGTACCTTCTGGAGAAGAGCAGAGTTGTTGTAAGGAGTGAGGCTGAGCGCAGTTTTCATGTATTCTATCAACTTTTAGGTGGTGCTGATAAAACACTTCAAGGTGAGTTTGAAGTTACATCACAGGCATTTTTCTGATGTTGTTTAGACAAATTACTTCTTGGCAGAAATGTCGAGGACTACGAGTATCTCAATAAAAGCAGGCGAGAGGTAGACGGTGTTGATGAGAAAGAAGAGTGGGGCACCCTTCAGGCAGGTTTTTACTCTTTCTATCAAGATCAAAGGCTCATGTCGGATTTGCTTGATCAGTCCGCATTGGATACTGTTGGCTTTGCACCGAATGAACAATTTGATCTATTCAGAATCGTCGCTGCTGTTCTTCATATAGGCAATATCACAATCACTTCTACGCGTGCGGACGATGCAATGATGCCAGATCCGTCTCAAGCGGAGCGAGCATGTCATCTATTGGGTCTCCCTGTCGCGGAGTTCACTCGCGCCGTGTTGAATCCCCGTGTGCTCGCGGGTCGCGAAATGGTGACTCAAGCAAGAACTAGGCAGCAAGCACTCGATGAACTTGCAGCACTGTGCAAGACCCTTTACGAGAAGTCGTTTGGCTCTCTAGTTGATCATATCAATCGGGCGCTCGATCGTCCCTCGTCCAAGTCGACTTTTATTGGCGTTCTTGATATTGCCGGATTCGAAATCTTTGAGACGAATGGTTACGAACAGCTGTTAATCAACTACACGAATGAGAAGCTACAACAATTTTTCAATCATCATATGTTCGTCTTGGAACAGGAAGAGTATGCACGAGAGGGGATCAAGTGGGATTACGTGAATTTTGGCTTGGACTTACAGCCGACTATCGACCTCATTGAAGCTAGTGGGAATACTATTGGAATATTGAGTTGCCTGGACGAGGAATGCATCATGCCCAAGGCTACTAATGTGACGTTCACCAATAAGTTACATTCAATGTGGGGTCCGACCGAAGAACGAGAACCCCATCCTGGAAGATACAAATATGAACCTTCAAGATTTGAGATGGGGTTCATCATCCAACATTACGCAGGCAAGGTCGAGTACAGAACGTATGGATGGCTAGAGAAGAACAAAGATCCTCTCAACGATAATCTGGCTCGTGTGCTAGCAGCCTCCTCAGAGCGATATGTTTCAAACCTTTTCGCCGAATACGGCGATTCATCAATGGTCAGGTCAAGCGCGCTGGGAAAGAAGCGTGTATTGAAGAAGGGTGCGTTCAGGACAGTTGGACAGAGACACAAAGAGCATTTATCAAGTCTTATGGCTCAGCTGCAGGCGACGCAGCCCCATTTCGTGAGATGCATAGTGCCCAATACTCACAAGAAGCCCGGACGTATAGACGTTCCATTGGTCCTGGACCAATTGCGTTGCAATGGTGTACTTGAAGGCATACGTATTGCTCGTCTTGGGTATCCAAACCGTTTACCATTCGTCGAGTTTCGACAGCGCTACGAAGTCGTTACTCCCGATATATTCCACGGGCTATATGGACGGTCGCGAAGCATCTAAACGGATGGTAACGCGTTGAAACTAGATGACGGAGTCTTCAGGATTGGGACATCGAAGATTTTCTTCAAGGCTGGCGTATTAGCCGAGCTTGAGGAGCGACGAGACCTGTTTTTGTTCGATATCTATTCAAAATTACAGGCTGCTGCTCGCAAATTCACAGCGAGGAGGCAGATGAAGAAAATTCTGAACCGTGCAGTAGCTATCAGGACAATACAGCGGAATGCGAGAGTGTACGGTGAATTGAGAGACTGGCCCTGGTGGCAACTATACACCAAGGTATGTAGTAACTTTCTGTCTGATGACAGCATTAATTCTACTCAAGATTAGACCTCTTCTTGCTGCCACCAGAACCGACGACGAATTACGAAAGAAAGAAGCGGAATTGGCTCTTGTAAAAGAGCGAGCTGAGCGTGATAAACAGGAGAGAGAGGCCTTGGAGAATCTCAAGATGACGTTGGAAGCGGAGAAACGGAAAATCGAGGATGAACTTGAGGCGGAGCGTGCCCTAGGTCTCGATAGAGATGCGTTGTTAGAGCGGAGCAAGAAACGCGAAACCGAGCTGGAAGAGGAGATCACAGCTTTGCAGGCTGACTTGGACTTTCTGGATAGTCAACTTGAGCGTGCCATGAAACTTCAGCGAGAAGGCGAGGAGAAGCACGAATCACTCCGCCAAGCTTTCAACAAGGCCGCTGAGCATCTCGTACGCCTTGAAACAGAGCAGAAACAATGGATCGTCCGGGAAGCGGAACTGAAGGAACAACTGAACGAAGCCAATGACGATATTGAAGTCCTCCAAACGGACCTGGAGGAACTGCGCAAGGTCGGAGAGGACTTGAGAAATCTCGTGCTCCAAAGAGAAGAAGACCTGTCTACGGCGAAAAAGAGATTGGACGTGGTTATCAATGAGCTTGAAGGGAAATTGGACGTTGAGACACGCCACAAGTGAGCGAAGCACCGAGACATAATCATGATAATCTCATTTTTTTTTCTTGTCTCCAGGGATTTACTCAAGGATAAATTTGACACGCTCGAAAGTGACGCCCGTCGGGCCAAAGAACATCTGGCCGAAATGGCTCGCACAGCAAACGATTACTCACAGATGATTCAAAAGAAGGAAGAGCAGATGGCCGAGCTTGCGAAAGAGTTAGCCGCCTTGAAATTGGAGCGTGATTTGGCTCAGAAAGAAACCCTGGAGCTGCAAAGTGATATGGAGACGCTTGTCGCCGAACTTGAAACAGAACGAGATGGCCGAAACCAGGAGGAAGTGTCGCGGCTGAAGCTTCAAGAGGAATTGGACGAGCTGCGTGCATTAATGGACGTCAAAACTAGTGAGGAAACACGCCGCAGCGAGGCAGAAAAAAGCAGGGAAGATGAACTGAATGATTTGCGTTCTCAAGCAGGCAAATTGAATGAAGCCCTTGCTGAAGTCCGCCGACAGGCATTAGAAGGACAAAGCAAGCTCAAGCTCGAGCTTGAATACACTACGAAAGAGCATGCTTCTCTCCAGAGAAGTTTTGCTCTACTGGTCCAAAAGGAGCAAACCACGCAGGAAAATTGCACCAAGCTTCAGGCAGCATTAGGTGGACTCGAAAAAACGAAACGAGCCTTAGAGTCGGAACTGCAATCGCTCAGAGTGCGCCAGCATGATCACGATACACAACTTGCGGAAGCTACGAAACAGAAGGAGGCGCGTACTTGCCTACAATGAATCCTATTGTCATGCTGACCATTGGCAGAGCCTAGAGCGACAGTTGACAACTGCACAGGCAAAGTATCGCGACTTCGAAGATATTACCCTCCAATTCCAACGTGATCAGGAAACTTATCAACGTCAATTAGAAGCAACAAAGAAGCAGCTTGAATCCGAAATCGAAAAACGCTCGCAGATCGAGAAGACCTTTTCAGTGCAGAAGGCCGAGGTAGTCAAGATCAAGGATTTGAATGTTAAGCTGGACCGTGACCTTAGCAAAGCATTGAACGATATCAAGGAGAAGGAATGGGAACTCAAACAAATGGAATCCAAGAGAGATAAGGCCATTGTCGAGCACAAGCATGTGTATGAGGCTGCGAAGAAAATGACAGATGCGCAGCTGGCGGAGGCTCAACTCGAGTTGCAGAAAAACGCGACATACATCCGCTCCCTTGAGAAAGCGAAGGCGCGACTTCTGAACGAGGCAGAGGACCTTACTCGAGAAACTGAACGTGAGCGTGCTGAACTCAGAGCGAAAGAGAAACTTGCGCGACAGCAGGAAGAGAGAGCGGCGCGCGCTGCTATGGAGCACGAAAAGGAGCGGATGGCGAAAGTTGCTGCAGAAATGACTGTCCATCGTCTTCAAAACGATTTGCAGAGTAGTTTGAGACAGGTTGCAGAGCTCACCGAACAGTTAGGAATTGTTCAGCGCTCCAAAGACAAGCTTGGGGACGAGCTGGACAGGCTTGCAGAGGACACGGAAAGTGCTGACTCAATGGCAAAAGTGCAACGCCAGTATGAGACGCGCATAACTCACTTGGAACAGCAACTTGAAGATGCAGCTTTTAGCAATGCAACTGTTGCCAAAATCAGGGAGCGCGTTGAACGACAGCACGCTGAAATCCGCCAATTGGTAATGACTAGCAGTTTTACGGATGCGGCATTTCAATCTCGATTACTTCGTGAGCTGCAACTAGCGGACGATGCCCTGGAAAAGGAGATGTCCTCTCATTCTCGGAAGCCACGGCAGTCTAATGAAAGTGACACCTTGTCTCGTCCTGTTGTTAACCCGACAAAACCATCAGCAAAGTCAAAGACTTCTGATGCCGGACGTGATGCAGATGCGCCTCGCTTGGCCACGGCTGATAAGCAAATTGATATCCTCAAAAACCAAATACAAGCCCTCGAAATCCAAATGGCGGCGTCCGAACGGGTTAGACACCATCTTGAAAGTACGATCCGGGAGATCACTGCAGAGCTTGAGAATAGTGATGGTTCAAAGCAATTCCTCCAACAGTATCGCTCCCGCTTATCAAAGGAAAATGCGCGATTGGCTGAGCTTCTGGAAGACGAGGCACAAGCACGTCGTGCTGCTGAGAATGCACAAATAAATGGTGTTCAAGATATGTGGACTAAATTTCAGAACACAATCTCCCAGGAACGCCAAAATTATGCTCGGCTGGAAGAATCTCGCAAAGCTCTGGTAACTTTCATAAAAACTATTTGCAATCCGACGCTAAATATCAACGTTGCTTCAGCTTGTGCAACAGCGCACTAGTCAAGCGGATTTGGAAGTTCATCGTGGTCAAGTGCGCGAACTGAATCAATCAAGAAAACAGCTTCAAACCGAAATCGGAGATTTGCGGCAACAGCTCGAGGTGTCTCGCAATGAAGCAGTGGGTAAGAGTGCTCGCATTTGTTTTTAAACCTTCATCTGGCACATTTTGCAGACGTCAAGCGTCAGCTTCAAAAGATTTTGCAAGAAGAGGAAGTCTCATCAACGACATCGTCCGCGGCACAGTCAGAACTTCGAACCGTAATTGATACATACAAAGCAAAGGAACGTGAGTATCAAGAACGGCTCGAGTCCGCAGAAATTGCAAGGGCGAAGGCAGCGCGAGGCGAAGCGTTTGGTACGCTGATGATGGTTCTGTTGCCCGTTACAGCTATTGAGTGTCCATAGTTAGGCGGACACTCTCAGAATTGGAAAAGGCCCAAAGAGATGCAGGAGGCGAGCGACGAGCACTACAGGACAAGCTCAAATCAGCCGATTTAAAGGTGAATGAACTGAACACTAGGATTGAAGAAGAAACACGTGAGCTCTCTGAATTGAACGAACTTCGCCAGCGCTTGGCGGAGGAGTTGGAAGATGAGAGAGCAAACCACCTGAAAGATCTTGCCGAAAGAGATTTCATAGCCGATCAAACAAGAAAAAAGTATCAAGGCAAGCACAGGGCAGAGTCAGTTATGGTGTGGATTGTGATGCTCATGTTTTCTTGAACAGCGGAGCTCGCTCAGCTCAGTGAAGGTGATAATATTTCGTGCACATATTCAAGTGATATTGACGAAGGATTAGAGCTTCAGTCCCAAAGAGATAACATGAGTCGGCTAAGAGAGGATATTCGCAAGCATCGATCCGATCAAGATGAACTACAGTTGAGGTACGATGATGAAGTTTACAACAGCGGTGCATGGAAGAAGGAAAAAGAGCGAATGGAAATGAAAATCACAGATATTACCAAGGCCTATGAAGCATCTACCGCAGCCCAGACGGAACAACAGTCGCAAATTGTAGCATTGCATTCCCAAGTCAGAGAGCTGCGTAGTGTTCTTGACGACGCCGAAGCCGACAGAGCATTGCTGCAGAAAGCAAGGCGCGCTTTGCAAGCCGAGTTGGAAACCATCAAACTAGATCACGTAGACTCCAGCAAATTGTCAACTGATCAAGAGTTTCAGCGACTGCAGCTCAAGAAACAGGATCTTGAGCGCTCTCTCGAAGAACAGGAAGACCGCGTTGCTAATGCATATGACAGGATGAAAAAAGCAGAGGGGCACGCAAATGAGTGTCAAATCGAGTTGGGTAGAATAAGAGTGGAGAATTCGGAACTAGAGAAAGTGAATGTGAGTGACGATGTTACAGTAAATTCTGCCCTTTCATACACAATAAATAGGCGAATCTCGAAAAACAGATCAAAGAGCTGAATGTCCATATCGTGGATTTGGAAACGAAGAGTTACGCCAATACGCCTCGATCGACAACAGCACGTCGAGTGGACAGTAGGATTGAAGAGTTGGCACAACAGCTCAATAGCAATAGCGATAGAAGGTCACCAAGGTCACCTGATAAATCAAGAGACTCGAAGCTTCAGCTGGTCGAGACCGAAAGACAACGGGCAAAATTGGACGACTCGGAAGACCAAATCATCATTCTGCGACAAACGATGGATAAGATGGTAAATACATCGCCTGAAAGGCTGCCTGTCTCTCAAATTCTGTTGTCTTCAGCAAACCGAAGAAGCTAGCCTACATGCTGCCAAGCGTCGAGCAGAGCGAGAAGCATTAGACTACAAGCAAAAAGCTCTAAAGTGAGTTGAAAATCAGATCCTTACCAAGTACGAATCCTAATGCTTGTTAGCCTTGAGCGAGAACTAGAACGTCTTCATGCACGTCTAGAGCATCCAGCAAGTATCACAAGTTCTCCCCGAAAATGAGAAGCCACAGTGAACAATCATTTCTGACGATCCAGATATCATTTTGTATGCTAGATACCGGGCAACGGTTCCTTATTTCATATTTATACGTTAAGGCTTCTGGCGCCCCCTGCGGCAATGGACTTGGGTCTTCATCATCGTCTGTTCTACACTAGTGACGCTATAATATCAAGCAAAATGTAAATCGCTCTAGGTGCACCTCGCGAAAGCATCAAAGGGTTCAGCTGGCCGATTGCCACAACAATTGCTTTGGTACGAATGAACTCCCAACGACCTTAAAGCCATTGAGGTCGTTTTCGCAGCCTTACCACTGTAGTACCGATGTGTATATGATATATCCAGTTGATAAGGAACTTCAGTGGATGGCATGCAAGTAGATCCATAATGCCAATGGTTGAGTCATTCATGAGACTGCACTGCCTCGGACGTTTCATTGATGCTGTTACATGGGAAAGCGCCTTTACATATATCCTTCTGGATACATATGCATTTCCCTCCTTATATAACTAACACAACAACGCTCTAGCACCTCTCTGCCCCTCTCTTCCCCATCTCCGGTTTTCCTAACTGTAATGTCCTGGATCAAGGGTTCCAAGAGTGTGTATTTCGGCATGAATCATCATCGTCCTGACAACCCTTTCGTTTAGAGACCAACTTGAAGGACTCAAAAGAGAATGGCGTCATATCCAGATCCGTTACTCCAATACCATCCCGCCCAACGACGCCCAAACCGCCCAATGGATCTGATCAATTCCGGTTTGGAATGCTTACTATCAAGATCTTCTCCGGTTTGTTGACCATGGCCTAAGTTGCGAGGCGTATTGATTGTATGTCCCAGGGCGAGGTCTTGCACTGCCTCCAGGCGTGCCTGTTCCCGATGTTATTCATCGAGCGCTCGAATCTGCGTCAGCGTCCAAGAACAATCGGCAAAGTTTGCAACGTCGACGTTTTTGGTGGCTTCCCTACGTCGTTCTGGAATTTGATAAGAACGAGGTTCTAATCGATGCTTTGGGCGGGGATCTTGCAAATCCTATCTGGAACTATCGTGCAAATTTGTGAGTGAGTCAGTGTACCATAATTGATTTGCTCAAAGCGGTTGTGTAGTGACGTGTCTCGCACATCGAATGTGTCGGTATCCTCTTATCTGCGAACAGCAGCTTCTGTGCAGGGCAAAGATGATATGGGTAATGATCTGCTCATTGCGCGCGTTGATCTCACGCCCATTTTGGACGGCCATGTGAGTCAAATACATCGTTCCTTGAGTGAATATAACTTTTGTACATATTTCGGAACCAGAGTGCCTCAGATCAGTGGTATAGTGCTACAGCTGGGTGCGGGTCCTTCCACCTCATAATCGACTTCAAGCCGTCCCGCAATGAGTCCCTCTCGATTGAGGATTTTGACCTGCTCAAAGTCATAGGTAAAGGGAGTTTCGGAAAAGTTATGCAGGTCCGGAAAAAAGACACTCAGCGGATATATGCTCTTAAGACAATACGCAAAGCACATATTGCGCAACGCCCGGGGGAGATTAATCATATCCTGGCAGAGCGAACAGTCTTAGCTCTCGTCAATAATCCTTTCGTTGTGCCCCTCAAATTCTCGTTCCAAAGCCCCGATAAACTCTACTTGGTGATGTCGTTCGGTAAGATGGCTGTACATCTGATTTTCATGTTCTCATGAAGCGATAAAAGTCAATGGCGGGGAGCTATTCTATCACCTGCAGCGAGAGGGGAAGTTTAATCAAGACAGAAGCCGCTTTTATGCAGCTGAACTTCTTTGTGCTCTTGAGCACCTTCACAGCTTTAATGTTGTCTATCGGTGATTACTTATCATTCTACAGTGTTATACGCCATCCCATTCACTCCTTTAGTGACCTTAAGCCTGAAAATATCTTGCTTGACTACACTGGTCACATTGCCTTATGCGATTTTGGTGAGGGTTGCCATTTCATCATTCGCCTTCTGAAACTAACCTGATGAAGGCCTTTGTAAGCTAAACATGTCTGAAACAGAAAAAACTAACAGTACGATGCTAGAGTAATCAATAGACTCTGACGTTGACGGACATCATTTAGCATTCTGTGGTACACCGGAATATATTGCGCCAGAACTACTAGAGCGTCAAGGATATACTAAAACTGTTGATTGGTGGACGTTGGGCGTCCTTTTGTACGAGATGATGGTATTTTTGACGCAAAGGCATTGGACTTTTCTAACATCTTTTAAGACGGGTCTTCCACCGTTCTATGATGAAAACGTTAACATCATGTATCAACGGATTTTAAGGGATCCCCTAAACTTTCCGCATGACATATCGACGGAAGCACGTAGCGTCATGGCTGGTTTGCTTCAGCGAGATCCATCCCGCCGCTTGGGAGCAAATGGGGGCGAAGAAATCAAAAGACATCCGTTCTTTGCCAAGTATATCGATTGGTACAAGTATGGATTGTACCCATATCCCCATAACATGACTTACCTTAATTTCAGATTGATGGCGAAGAAAATCCAACCTCCTTTCAAGCCTAGCGTGGTCAGTAACCATGATAGTGTTTATAATGTCAGCCATGATCTTTATTGGTTAAACAACAGGAATCCGTCCTGGACGTTGCAAACTTCGATCCTGATTTCACAAACGAGGAGGCGCAAGATTCTGTGGTTACTGATTCCGCTCTGTCAGAAACCGTACAAGATCAGTTTAGGGGATTCACGTACAATCCGAAAAACGAGCATCTAAGTGAGAGCGTGAGTTATCCAAGTGCAATGTAGCCCTTTCTTTCTTTTGCGAGTATTATTGCCGTGGTATACCATATTTTTCTGGCCATCTTGTGCCATACGTTTAGATACCATTTGTACCTCCTTTTGGCCGTTTGATGTATCCTATCAAGTTTGAAAGATTCTGGGTGCTTTTACACGCTGCTACCACATCTCGACTTCACAGAAGGAGGATGTTTTTTCAAAACGCTGTTGACGGGTCGCCGATACGTGGAAACAAGTAGCACTCAGGCTCACACGGTGACCATCAAGTGGTATCGTTCATCCCTTTCTTGTCTGCGCCGGAACCAAATTCCGCATACAACTACTGTGAACACCCATTCCTCGTGGTGCGCTCGTTGCCTTCTCGGCTATCCATCATGTCTACTGCACCCTTATCGTCAATCTCTCCCTCCAACGCCGTTGCAGGCCCAAGCGGTCAAAATCTACATCATTTACTGGAAAATAATGAAGAGAAGAACAGGCAATTCTTCGTTCTTCGCCTTCGGCAGGCCTCGTTATACTGACATTTATGCAAAGTGTTGTCATCAAAGTGGGAATGGTGGGCGACTCTCAGATCGGTAAAACAAGTCTCATGGTCAAATACGTCGAGGGTAGTTTTGATGAGGATTATATTCAGACGCTGGGTACGATTTTCCGTCGTTTACCGAAATGCAAAGTCTGAAGCTTGTCAGGCGTCAACTTTATGGAGAAGACCATTTCCGTCCGGCGGACTACCATCACGTTTTCAATATGGGACTTGGGCGGTCAACGGGAATTTGTCAATATGTTGCCCCTAGTCTGCAATGACGCGGTTGCCATCCTTTTCATGTTTGACTTGTCACGCAAATCGACTTTGAACTCGGTGAAGGAATGGTATCGACAGGCACGAGGGTTTAACAAGGTATCATTCTATCTTGTCGAGGGGACTTTGAACACAACACGTATCTTTATAGACCGCGATTCCCTTCCTCGTCGGTACAAAATTCGATCAATTTGCGACATTTCCAAGAGACGAACAAGAAGAAATTACGAAACAGGTAAGCCTGTGTGGGACGTATTCTAAACAAGGCTGACTACTATAGGCAAAACGATTCGCACGAGCTATGCACGCCTCTCTCATTTTCTGTTCAACTTCCGCTTCGATAAACGTACAGAAGATCTTCAAAATCGTACTGGCAAAAGCATTTGATTTGAAATGCGTTATTCCTGAAATTGAAGGCATTGGGGAACCAATACTGATTTATGTTGATGTGTGATGGATTAGGTGCGATATGGAAAATCAAGTATTATGAAAGGTATTCACGCATATCTTCCGTCCCAGTAAGCAGCGAATTTCGTGCGTGGGCACATGGCGCTTCGATGCATGAAAAGCAGACGCAGTTCATTCTGCTTTGCGTCATTCCATATGTTGCGAGTTTAATGCTGTTTTGGATTTGGCCCAACATATTTCATTATACCTGGACAAAAAATTATCACACTCCAAACACGTTCGTTCCTAACCAAGTGATGACTACATCGTAATTGCTCTCCAATTAACTTGCCTTTTGTTTTTGTTCTTAGCATGCACAAATTGTTTTCTAGTTGTCAATTGGCATTGTCTGGAATACATACCCTGTGACAGTGTTAAATCATTGGAATCTGTGGATGACTAGTAGCAGTCCACTCGTCTTCATGACATCTCTTTACAGCTAGTCAAAAGCGTTCGACAAGCGTTGCTTGATTCCACTTCTGGCAGATGCGTCGCAAGGGTGAATGTATCATGTTGGGCATTTGAGCGGGCGACTTCAATGTTCTTGTCTGCTCTCCATAGCCACCTCAATTTGCACATAATGTCAACACATTCCAATGGATACTTCTTCGGTTGATCTACCCCCAACATCGACCCATTCTGTCCTCGAGTTTCTTACTGGCAGTGAAAGGACACAGTACACATTGAATGAACTATGCATTCTATATAATCACAGAGCTTCTCGTTTCCGAGGTGCAGAGCGAAGAATGTCATCCACTCGAATAATCATCTCAGCAGCCTCACTCGCACTCACAACCACTTGTCGCTTTAGCTTGTAACTCTCGGTAACGCCCAACTTCTTCATTGAACCGATAGCCCCTTGCTCCATGTCTACTGATGTCAACCCAATGTTAACGACGAGATCCGAAAAAACTTACCTAGACCAGCTTCAGAAAAACCCTCATAATGTGCAGCCCTCAGCTTCGCTACAAGGTCAGAGGAATCATACCCTGCATTGTCAGCAAGGACTGTTGGTATCTGACGCAGTGCCCGCCCAAAAGCCTCCACGGCCAATGCCTTTTTGCCCCTGACCTTCCGTGCTTCTTCCTCCACAGCACAGCTCATCAGCATCTCCGAACAACCGCCACCGAGCACCGTCCGTGTCTCCTTCACAGTCTGAGAAAGCACTGACAGTGCATCGTGTAACGACCGTTCAGCTTCATCCACCATCTGGTTCGTGGACCCACGTAGGACAACAGTACACGCTTGACCAGCGGCAACTCCGGAAAACTTGATTAGCTGTAAAGACAAATTAAATACGGGACTGAAAAAGGGACGGGATAGAACCTTATCCTCCCCAATCATAACCTCCTCAATCAGATCACACCGTCCCAAACTGACCAGATCAGGTCGATCAAACGTACTGGCAATTTCTCCACCAGTAACCAATGATAATCGTTCGACGCCTTCGAAATCGGCGTGCTCAATCACCATAATTCCCTTGTCAGCTAACAGCGACTCGGGATAATTGTAGATCAGCTGGCGGTTGACAAAGCAGTTGATGCCATGTGCGGCTATGGCCTCGACTTTCGCCTTCATTTTTTCCTAGCATAATAGAGTTTCGGCGGATAGTTTGGGACAGCTAGCTGTTGATAACACACCCGCTCTGCTCTCTCGAGCTCTGCCAGTTTTCCTGTGCTGTCTACTTTGACGCGTGCCCCAAAGACTTTGATTTTATCCGTGTCCATAGCTATCAGCAGCGTTAGAACCGTGCAATACAGTATGGATTGAAACTGACATGTGTTTGCGATGAGTATTTTGGCATTCTCGATCCGTTTGGCAGAGCTGGGCGAGATCGTCTTATCAAGAATAAAGCCTTCATCAAGATATGAATCCGTCAGCTTTCCGCCGACTTTTTTGATTATTTGTATATGCTCCAGATTAACGGATCCCTATCGTTCATAAATCGGCATCTCATATGAACAGAGGCGATCACAGCATACCTTCAGCCTTAGAACTGCATCGACCGCCAAGTTCGCAAAATACTCTTTATCCTGAGCCAAGACCTTGGAAGAGAGCGTAGTTCTTGCAATATTCACCAAATCTTCTCTGAAACGTTTTGGATCCTCGGAATGATCCTCAGCCGCCGCTTCCAATGCTCGTAACGCAGCAGCACTCGCTATCCGGTACCCCTCCACCACCGTCTGCGGGTGAATCTTCTGATTGATCAACCTCTCCGCCTCCCTCAAACATTCTGCGGCAAGAACACACACGGTCGTCGTCCCATCGCCCACTTCATCGTCTTGCACTTTGGAGATGTTGACGAGGATTTTGGCGGCAGCGTTATCGAGCTGGATCGCCTTGAGAATCGTGGCACCGTCATTTGTTACGTTTATGTCCCCCGTTGAACCGGATTGAAGAATCTTGTTCATTCCTTTAGGCCCTAGCGTGGATTTGACAAGGTCCCCTAACGCGAGCGCACCGACGAATGACGAGAGACGCGCATTTTCTGCCCGCTCTTCGGTCGCCTAGCTCATGGATGCATCTATGCCTTAGGAGATTAATAGACGGGCTTACACACCTGTTCACTTAAAATTTGCATAGACATTTTCTTCACTGAGGGACACAGGGCCGCTGACGTAAGGTTGGTGGGGCGCTGAGTCAGCGTGTCCAGTTCTGGGAATTTACCCCCAGCAGGACCCCCGAAAATTACCTCAGATGCCTGAGCTGGGAGAGGATAAAATCCTGTGAAAAAAAAAATTTAGGCTTGATCCTCGAAAGGATAAGAAATGATGTAAATTCAGCTTGTTTTGATAGATACCTGGGTAATTTTGAGGATAAAAAAAGCCAGCCACTGATAGGCCTGATCTTGTGCAGGATAAAAAGTTGTCACTACCAAGTCTTGAACTGTTGAGAAAAAGTGAGTACTTGATCATTGATGTAACAAGTTGCTGCAACACCAGTTAAAGATCACTATGTGCAATAGAGTGTTGAAAGCACTTAATAAAAGAGCTAACACAGAGCTTAAATATGAGGTCAGACTTTCATGTCTGGCCCATGTTATGAGCTCATGCCCCTAAGCACAACCCTACAATCCCCCCTAGGGGGCCCACAGGCCTCGTTGCTGGCCAGAGGACAGAAAGGAGATGAAACAGAGATAGATTGGGGTAGAGATAAACTATCTGAAGTCTGGGGAGACTCCAGCTACATTGTACCTACTTATATACTACTCTATGAGGACCCCTTGCGACCCCTTGTCCCATTGGCACTCCCCCACTCTGACTCACTCTTATTGTTCTTGGTAGCATGTGCTTGGGCCTGCCGCAGTTGCTGCGCATATGAGCGCATATGGGCGCGGCTGCTCTGACTCCACTCATAGACCTCTTCTGGACTGCTCTAGACCTTGACCATAAGGAGCAATGCCTCAAGGCATTGTGCGTTCCCATTGCAATCCTTTATAGACATGCGCGCTGTCTTGCGCCTTTGTCTGATGTGTGATGGCTTGATGCGCTGATCCTCCTGATGCACTGATGCTGAGTGTGATGCCATTAAGGTGGCGATCCACCTTCCTAGTCCAGCCGTCCTTCCGTATATAGTATTGGATGGTTTCTCCAACCATCGTCTTGCCCTCTGGTGAGCACTCCCATGCGCTGACTCAACCATTGGTGTCTCATAGTGTCCCATAAGGCCCCTGGCCTGTTATAATGTGTATACAAGTCATCCCAGATGACTGTAAGATAAACCAAAATTGAGGGGCTAGGATGCGAGTCCTAACAGCCCAGGCCTTTTGCACAGTGGATAAGGTGAATTTGACATGAACTCCAGACCTGCCATATATCAGGACTCTCTCAGCGTGACACCTTAGGACCCCAACAATAGACTTTAGAGGAGAGAGGAGAGAAGGGAGGAGTGGAAACCTGAGAGAACTTGACTGAGGACTCTGGGTGATAATTGCTCAGTTTATATACTACATGTTACAGTTTTCCTTTCGTGTCAACTCCTTGACTCAGTGGACTGCCTTATTTCACTAACATTACTCATACAACTGTGCATTACATACTCTGATGCTTATCTCTTTTTTATAGCTTCTTTCATATTCCCTTTCTAAGATAGCTACTATACCTTTTCCTTTTACAGTCTTCATTGTTCTCTAAAATGTATATAAACCCCATGTACAGTAGAGTAACCTCAGTTCCAACTTAGATGAGTATTGCTCTCAACCTCGCTTGATCTTGATGCTCTTCTCTCTCCTCATTCTCAAGACCTTCATCATCATTTGACTTAGCATCTAGACTCTTTGTCCAGTGGCTGGGAGCAGACTGAGACTCTGCTTGTTGCTGTTTACTTAGAACAAACCACAACGAGGGCATCGTCTGTAACACTACAAGTAGTGTTGCCACCAGCTTGGCTCTGAGCTGTGAGCCAGCTAAGCCAAGCCAATCAGGAGCTGAGCTGGAGCCAATTTTTGGCTCTGGCTCAGATTGGCTCAGCTCCCCTTTTGAGCTGCTCGGACCTGGCTCTGAGCTGCTCTAGCTCCCTTCTCCCATGGCCCCCACCAGTGCCCTCTGCTGCCCACTTGCTCACTCCCTGCCTGTTGCCCTCCACTGCCCACTCACTTGCTCCCTGCCTGTCGCCCTCTGCCACCCACTTGCTTGCTCCCTGCCTGTTTCCCTCTGCTGCCCACTCACTTGCACCCTCCACCAGGAGCCAATGTGATTGGCTCCTGAGTTGCTCATCTGGTCAAACATTCACCCACCCTGCCCTGCTCTAGCTCCCTTCCACTCCCTCCTTGCCTGTTGCCCTCTGCCGCCCACTTGCTCACTCCCTGCCTGTTGCCCTCCACTGCCCACTCACTCACTCCCTGCCTGTTGCCCTCCACTGCCCACTTGCTTGCTCTGTCCACCAGCACCCTCTGCTGCCCACTTGCTCCCTCCCTGCCTGTAGCCCTCTGCTGCCCACTTGCTCACTCCCTCCACCAGTGCCCTCTGCTGCCCATCACCCTTGGCCACCACCTACTCACACACTCCCTCCATTAGCGCCCTCTGCTGCCCATTGCCCTCTGCTGCCCATTGCCCTCTGCTGCCCATTGCCCTCTGCTGCCCAGTCACCCTCTGCTGCCTGTCACCCTCTGCTGCCTGTCACCCTCTGCTGCCTGTCACCCTCTGCTGCCTGTCACCCTCTGCTGCCCGTCACCCTCTGCTGCCCGTCACCCTCTGCTGCCCGTCACCCTCTGCTGCCCATTGCCCTCTGCTGCCTACTCGCTTGTGCCCTCCATCAGTGCCCTCTGCTGCCCACTTGCCCACTCCCTGTGTTATGAGCTCACGCCCCTAAGCACAACCCACACATCCCCCCTAGGGGGCCCACAGGCCTCATCGATGGCCAGAGGATAGAAAGGAGACAGAATGCAGATAGATTGGGGTGGAGGTAAACTATCTGAAGTCTGGGGAGACTCCAGCTACAATGTACCTACTTATATACTACTCTATGAGGACCCCTTGCGACCCCTTGTCCCATCGGCACTCCCCAGTATGACTCACTCTTATTGTTCTTGGTGAGCATGTGCTTGGGCGCTGCCGCAGTTGCTGCGCACATGAGCGCATATGGGCGCGGCCGCTCTGACTCCACTCATAGACCTCTTCTGGACTGCTCTAGACCCTGACCATAAGGAGCAATGCCTCAAGGCATTGTGTGCTCCATTGCGATGATGAGCGGTGTCCCGCTGTGACAGTGTGGTGACCTCGTCACATGTATGCGTTATGCTATGCGAGAGAAGTCCTACCGGCTCTGGGACTATATATGCACTGAACCTGTCACTAACGATCTGGCTGACATCTTAGGTCGTCCGCAGCGCTCGCACATCCGCACACATCCGGAGTCGCACATCGGTCATACGTATGCATCCGCAGCACAAGCCGCCCAATAGTCACAGTCATACCCGTACCCTTTTGCGTTACCAGTGAGCAATGTCTGCACTTGAAGACTACCGGTGCACACACCCGATTATCCGAAAGCCCGCGCTGACTAACGGACGTTCTGCATCGGGAGTTTACTGCCGCATTCAACATCTCTGCACTGCCACTTCCGCAATAGGCAAGTCCGCCTTCCAAGCACTGCGATCGGGATCCGTTTAGCCGCATGCGCATACTCTCGGCGGGTAAAGCCAATAGCCCACCCAAGACAGCGGAATGAAATCTTCACAGCTTGTTGCGTTGATCAGCGAAATACAACAGAAAGACTATATCGGGCATGAAGGGTCGAGTTCAGGGAACAGGTTCACGGACACCCGGGAATCCATCAGCGCTTATTGATAAGACACCGGCAGTCGATCATTGGCCGACGCTTTCATTACGCTAGTCGCCCTTAGGCACGACGCCAATACGGTCAGGGTTTTGCTACGGAGTTGCATGCCGAACAAAAATTGCAAAGAAAATGCTTGCGCACTAAACCGGATCGGCCAGCGCCTTTCAAGTTAACAGATTTGGAAATGCCACGTGTCCACAAGAAAAGAATTTCAGAGTACACTTGTGTCAGTAGGTAGAAAAATGTATATAAACCCTCTTGTTTCATAGTAGAAATCATCATATCATACCCACGCAGTTATCTGCTCAAGTCTCATTGCCCCGCTTGCTTTTCCCTTCCTCTCTTGCATTGTTCTCTACTTCCTCATTGTTTCAGCCATCGTCGAGCCCGCATTGCAGAAAGACTTGCGCTGCTCATTGTTGTTGCCTGTGACCCGCTACCGTTATCAGTATCCGCCCTTGACGTCAACTGTGACAGCCACCACTTATCGCCTTGTGCCCCTGTCACGTGATTCATCCACCATCCGACGTCTGCTATCTGGCACATTGCATCATCGCATATCCGCGCAGCGTGTGTTCTGACTCGGATTAACGGGACCTTCTTCACTAGCTCACAACCTACCTCCTGCCTACCTGTCGCTTAGATAGTGTAGAGTGTTATTATATTGGCTGCCCCAGTGAGGCTTTTTGAAGAAAATTCTGCCGTCAACCCCACCAGACTCACCTTGTGAGCGGGAGTTTCCCGGATATTTAACAGCATCTCCCTCGACCGCAACGTCGTCAACGAATTGGTATAACACATTAAAGCAAGGAGCAGAAACCGCGCAGCAGCTTTTACAGCAGGACCCTAGCAGAGCGCTAACGGAGATATTCAAACATACTAGCACCTTTGGTCGCCAATCCTGCCGCAATCTTGGGCTATCACCGGAATTCCAGTGAACGGAGAACATCAACCGGCTACTCACACAACCCGCTGCTTCCACGTCATATAGCTCAGCCAATCAAGGTACACTTCGCAACTCAGAGGATCCTATGCAACCAGCAGATACTCAAGACAGCGACCGCTCCAGTAGTCCGCTCTCATCTTCACCGTCTTCCATTACACACAGCCCGCACCCCTCTCCCCACACAGTAGTGTTCAAGTTCAGCAGCCCAGCAGCAGATGTTTCACATCCGCTCCGCCAACCGATCCCCATTTGCCCATTAAATCTGCATCACTTATGCACCCGCTACAGTAACTACAATGGCCGCTAACCCAAACCCGCCATCGCATAAGTCTATGCCCGCACAGTATAGCCAATCTGCTCCCCGCTTTGATTTGACTCAGCCGCACTGCCTTCCGAGATACTTCGCAGAGCTAGAATTACTATTCTGGGAATCCGTGGTCACAGCAGAACAGGAAAAGAAAATGTATGCTCCGCTACTTGGAAGACACTGAGTATGAGCTCTGGGGATCTGTCAAAACATTCTCCGCGCCTGCAACCTACGACGCCTTCAAAGAATCCATACAAACCCTGTACAGCGGAGTCATCAAGCGGCAATATACACAAGATCATCTGGACCGGTTGATTGAAGAAACGCTTAGGTTCGGAGTCAAGACCGCAGAAAGTCTATGCAGCTACTACCAAAGGTTCTTGGTAATCACGAAGTATCTAGTCAGCCACGATCAGTTATCGGTACGACAGCAGAGCGAATTCTTCTTCAAAGGTTTTCAGGTAGACGTTGCAACTGAAATGTATAGATGGATGCACAGCCAGTATCCAAATGTACACCATGGAGACCGTTCTCACTCAAACAAACATTAGCAGCAGTGCTGGAAGTCATCCAAGGACAGTCCTTTTACGATAAACTAATTAATAAAGCCACACTTCCGTCATATGCCATGAAGTCGGAGTCCCCAGCACCTTCCCCGGTCAAATACGAGCCCCCCGCAAACACCTACGTAAAGCAAGAGGAGATGGCGGCCATGCTGGAAAAATTAGGGCAAAGTATGGTGCAATTGCTAACACAGGCGCTAGCGTACCTGCACTCCGCAATCCGCTCCACCGTTCTGCACGTACTCCTCCCCTGTGTTATGGACGATGCCTCGTCGTAGTTCGTTCTAAGTCAACAGCGACAAGCAGAGTCTCGGTCCGCTTCCAGCCACTGGACAAAGAGTTTAGACGCTAAGTCAAACGATGACGAAGGTCTTGAGAACGATGGAGAAGAAGAGCGTCGAGTTCAAGTGAGGTTGAGAGCAAAACTCGTCTAAGTTGGAACTGAGTTACTCTACGGTACATGGAGTTATTATACGTTTTGGAGAACAAAGGAATCGTAAAAAGAATAAAGCTGTAGCTACTCGAGAAAGGAAACATGAAAGTAGTTACGAAAGGAGATAGCGTCCATGCTGTACATTGGCGCAGTAATGATGATGATGAAACGGTTCACTGAGACACGGAGACGAAACGAAAAGAGAACTGTAACATTACCCCCTTCGTATGCGAGAAGTCGCCGACTTCTACCATGAATTCGTCCAGCCGTGGTCCTGCCGAGATTCCAGCCAACTGATAATATTACCGACGTCCTTGTCGGCAGTCTCCACTCGCCACTGTAGGCTTGAATCGCTCGCTGTAATTGTTTTGCTTGAGCGAGCATCGCGTCCCGTTCTTCATTAGTAAGAGTGTGCGGGTCGTAGTGGGGTAAGGGCGGTGATAAATCAAGAGGTTCGGAAACAAGTTGAAGTAGGTGACCAAGGTGGCGAGGTTGTCGCTGACGTTGTCAAGCATGGCGTTGCGGGGCGGGTGACGACGGGCGGAACGGGTATGATGGGGACAGTAACGGTGTCAGCGAGTTCTGCCGGGTGTTCGTGAAGTTCGGGGAGGTCAGCGAATTCGAAGTCGTCAATGGTGATGGTGGTGTTGACAAAGACCTCAAGTGGGAGGCGTGAGCGGCGGCGAGGAAAGGGTGATTAGGATGGCGGCGGGTTTCAACGTAGTAATGGCCACATGCTGTGACCAGGAGGGCAAAGGCGAAGGCAATGAGGTAGGCGACGGTGATGAAGAAAGCAGGCATGGTTATGACAGTTAGGTTGGGGAATCCGATGCGCGTTGAAGCGTCCTTTTATGTTCAATTGAACACTTCGTCATCATAATTGACAGTCAGGAGTTCCTCTTCCGAGAATGGTAAAGTGACGCGGGCGCTCTGATGGTGGAATGTATTTCAAGTTCCCCTCAGATTCTTCTGATTCGCTCAATCATTCCTGGTGACGGTGGAAACCTCGTTCTCATGCTCGTGTTCTGTGATAGGGTTATCGCCTTGTATGACGGCTTGTTCCGGCGCATCAGGGATAACCGGGGTCTCAGTGACTGCATTCAGGAAATCCAGCTCGTCGTCGTGAAATTGGCTTGTGCATTTGGGACATGCCGATCAGCAACCCAGCGGTATATTTCGATTTTCTTTGCCGGCGCGTTTTAGCTCCTGAACGAAAACATATTTTTCAGGTTCTTCTCTTCGAAGGGCCATCTCGGCGTACACCTCGTATCTGTGATTCAAAGGTACGTTGGGTGATGGAAAATGTGATCTGGCTTCGGGATAGTATGGTAATTCTTCAGATCAAATGTAAGATCCATATATTTTGGGAGATAGTGAAGGCGAGCATTAAATGGAATTCTACGTGCCCTTGTGGATGTTTTAAGTGTCCGGTGGTTAGTCTGGAGGCTCTAGGTGCAGTTTGTCGGACTGCTCGTGTCCGGATGATTTTAGAAAATCGTTGGTAATCCTAACGGAGATGTTGGACGACAGATAGGAATTTTAATGATTCGTCCTCGAAATCTTTCGTAGAGTTTTGGGAGTATCGTCCTCGAGTAGAACAGTATTTCTTCGTTATTCGGATATTTTGTTTTAAGGATTCGGCGGTTAATGATAGCGAGACATGGGTATTTTTACAACTGTCTTCTCTGTTTATATGCTTGCAAGATATCCGCAGCCATTACATGATTGTCGTTCTGGTTCCCAGGAATTGTCATTCGGACCGTAGTTTTTCCATTTAACAAAATACTGAATATCCTGCCCCACGCTTTCTGACTGGTGTGCAAGAACCGCATTCAACTTCAAACTCTTCTTGTCCATTTACGAGATCAGGAGGTGGGGTGTGTTTATTTGGTCCTTGTGTTTCAGTCTCCTATATGGCATAGGAGTGAGTGTGAAAGACTGGATGGAATGCGCCATTGTTTCGGGGAGTTTGGTTTATAGTTACTGGTCTCTTCATAAACTTGTTACATGGGAAGGGTCCCTCTCGTTTTGGCGCTAGCTTCCTGGACTGGTATGGATATTAAGGTTTCTGTTTTCGAGCCAAACTTTGTCTCCTATTTCGAATTTGATTGAACTTGGTCTCTGATTCGTCTAGCCACCATTTGTCTAGCTAATTCATTGCGCAGGCAAGGGCCTCTTCCCTAGCCTTTCGTAAGTAACTGTAGCCGGTTTTTTTTTCCTTTTTTTCTTTTGGCTTGGGCTTGGTGTTTTATTTTTTGTCGGGTTGCAATTTTTTTTTTCTTTCTTTGGCCGCACCCCGCATAGGTAGTGCACAGGG